>JAQFVV010012484.1:4245135-4730135 GCA_028023455.1 Epiperipatus broadwayi
CCGTATACTTATTTGTTCTTATCTTAAATAAAAAAATATCTATTTTTTTCTTTATGAAGCCAAATAGTGATAAGAAAATTCGTATTTCTCTCACAGCATATTTATGGACGTCAATCATTGACTCCAAGCGCCAAACTTACTTTTTACATAAGTATTATGCCGGAAGAGAAGAATACGATAGTAATAGGGCCTCTCTACTAGCTCAGTACTCAGGGCGGGTGGCTAATAAACCGTAGGAAAATGTACGGGAGACACTCTATGCAACCAACAACGAAACTCGGATCAATCGTCTAAATTTATGAACTATATTCCATGAGTCAAATAATAAAACACACACATGCAATATACCTTAAAATAACATATCTTTTATTATAATATTTTCTGCTTTTAATAAAAATATATTTCCGCACCCTTTAACATTTATATAACCCAATAAAACCTATATATGTATTCTGTGTGGACTTTCAATAGAATAAGAAAAACGAACGTATACACAGATAAAATCTAATCAGCTGTATTCAAAATGGCCTTATCTTAAAAAAAAATATAAGTCTCTTGCCTTGGTTCGTTCTCCTTGAGGGTTTCAGAAAACGTAATAATATTTGGAAAATAAAATATCTTAAGTTCATATTACCTGCAATTTTTGTCCGATGTGATCCCCGGGGATATCAAAATAAGAAGAAAAACACATGAAATCCGAAGCAAAACGTACGAGACAGTTCATCACGCTTCAGTTCATTCCGAGTCGGATCGATTCCCTTGCGAAAAGTTGATAGGTCTCCGGTCGATGTTCTCCGGTCACTGCTGCATGGCCTCTTCGGGGCAAGGTCCAGAAATCCCAGCACGCTTAAGCCTTTACCCCACTGTACTCATATTCGGCCGTAGCCTTAGCTATTCTTCTTCAATATATATATAAAAAAAAATGAAAATATTTCTTTTTTTTCTTTCCTCTTTGAAGACCAAAAATAATCTGACACTAGTTTAAAAAAAAAAACTACATCTCACTCTCCCTGTCACTTTTTCTTTTTCTTTTGTTTTCGCAAACACAGTCCGTCCCCTTCTTCCCCACCACGTGGTATAGATGGCCAGTTAAGCTAATAAGCAGAAAGAACTTTTCGCACCTTCGGACATTTTGGCAATTAACATTCCGGAAACTTTTTACTTCAACCTTCTTTTTAATTTTCATTCAAATTCCCCAGATAAGATTTTCGATGTTTAATATATTTCTTTTTTTTCTTTTACTTACAATAATCTCTTATCTTGGATCCAAAATGTATTCATACGTTCGTTTTCTAAAATTGTCTATCCACACCGCAAATACATACATATACCACTTTTACAAAAACAAAACGCAAATCCCCCCCCCCACCCCCCTCTTTTCTTACTTTAATAAAATCTTAAACATTTTCTCCCACTAACAAAATAAATACTAAAACGAAATAAAATCAAAATTATATGAAACTAATTTTAAAACTATATAACATATGTGTGCGCCTTTCTACCTTGTAACTAGGGTTTAAACCCGACTAGTTACAATACCCTCCTCCCGGAAGCCTTTAAATACGGTCTACGTATTTGAACGGCTCATGCCTAACTTATCAAATAAAACGATACATCCTTAAATCTTTTACCTTTATAACTTTCTGCCCTGCGGCTCTAGAACAAAAGAAATAAACGACCATCAATCCCAACGATATGTTATAAGTTCAACCACCAACTCACACGCATGTGATATGCAACGCACCGAACACAAATAATTCCACACAGACTTATTTGGTTATGTGACCGGAAACACAAAAAAAAATTTTAAAAAAAAAATCTCTTTTTTTTTTTTCGTACGTGTCAGGACTTTCTAACCGCACTCTGCTACTTCAGAGTCTTATGAGCGTGGGTAACTAGAACAAAAATCCGACTTTTAAGCAGGAGTCGTCCCAGACCTTGCTCGCTTTTGGAGTTTTGTGGGTGGGACGGTATGTGAGTGCCGTGCTCTCTTTGGAGACTTATTGGCTTAAGTTTAATAGGTCGGTCAACCATGTCGGGAACAACACTGATATACAGGACGCTACACACCACATGCCCAATCCAAGCAACCAAACCCGCCATCCACCGTACTCATTTTCGATAGACCGCTCCCATTTCACATCTCCCTAGCCACCTTTATCTAACTCTCTAGCCTACAAAACAATGGAGGAGAAAAAAAAATCGACACACATATATAACTTCAAATGTGGCCTTATATAACGGCCCCTATACTTAATAATATCATTGTTAAATATTAAACCCACACCCTAATAAAATAATTTAAACAAACACCCAAAAAAAAAAAAACTTTCAACATATGTCCAATTACGTGTATATATCTTAACTCTATCGGCTATCCTTTTGCCCGGATGAACTCGAAATCTTTCCCTGTCCATAATTCGGCTTGCGTGGCGGTCGTGGCTCTTCATGTTCATACTGCCATTTCGGTCTAGTATTACCATCCCCTCGTTCGGGATCCTGTGGGTTCCAATCCAACCCTCCTTCTTCCGTCCCAAATTTCACAACTCGAGCTCTTCCGATCTTTTTCCTCGCTCTATCGGTAAACTATAATCATAGGTGCTCATATCAATCGCATTAAGTAGCTCAGCTACCTCCTCCATGGACGCTTTCCTTATGCCTAACATCATTTGTTCCACCTTCATCGGCATGTTATGCCTCACGATCCGAATGATGAGATCGGAAGAGCATGCGTCTAACGTTCGCAGCTTTGCCACTTGTCGATGAAAAAATTGTGAAAAACTTTCCTGCTCTCCTTCCCTATATTTCTCCTGCATAATCCGATATCTAGCCAATTCTTGCCGATCCTCTGACCAAAAACTATCTCTCATCTCTCGTTGATATTCTTCAAATGTCGTGGGTTGTTGAAACAACGAATTCCACCATGACAGCGCGTTTCCGGTTAAGTTGCTGCAAGCAATAGCGATTTTGCTTTCCTCAGCCATCGGGTTAACGCTAAAATATCTTCCCAGACTTTGTAAGTGCTCCACGGGAGCTTCTCCCATTTGGCCGGCAAATGGCCGAACCTTTAAAAATTGGTTTACATGGGCCTGTGCTGGTACGTACTTCGTCACGGCTTCCCTTTCTTCTGCTATTTTTATCTTTTCGCCCTCAACCTGTTTCTCATCTACTTTCTTTCCCTTAGACTTCTCGTCTTTATCTATACTTCCTTCCTTCTTTGACTCTCCTTCGTTCTCTTCTCCTTGATTAACTCCTTTTATTCTTTCCATTTGCTGCTCTAATTTTCGCAGCCTTTCCTCAAATCGATCTTCGAATTTTTGAAATCTTTGTTCCAATCTTTCCAGAATGACCTCCAAAATCTTCGATTCTTCCTTCTTTTCTTGGTCCATTTTCTTTTGGAGTCTTGTTTTCATTCACACTATATTTTGCTAAATATATTTTGATATCTAAAAAAAAAATCGTAGTAATTTGTTTTGATTGCTTGCAAAATCACAACGTGGTAGGTTTTCTTTCCCCCCCCCCAAAGCGCCATGCTACGTGTCTAATTTCTTTATCAACCACTCGGAAAACTATTTTCTGTCTTTCAATAAAACTATTTTAATCGAAACAAACTTCACGTCTCTCTAATATTTCTATTTTACTCCCCCTCCTTTCCCTTATCGAATTTTTAATCTTTCTACTCGGGCCCCACGTTGGGCGCCATTGTAACGGGTGTACTCGTTTACCGTATACTTATTTGTTCTTATCTTAAATAAAAAAATATCTATTTTTTTCTTTATGAAGCCAAATAGTGATAAGAAAATTCGTATTTCTCTCACAGCATATTTATGGACGTCAATCATTGACTCCAAGCGCCAAACTTACTTTTTACATAAGTATTATGCCGGAAGAGAAGAATACGATAGTAATAGGGCCTCTCTACTAGCTCAGTACTCAGGGCGGGTGGCTAATAAACCGTAGGAAAATGTACGGGAGACACTCTATGCAACCAACAACGAAACTCGGATCAATCGTCTAAATTTATGAACTATATTCCATGAGTCAAATAATAAAACACACACATGCAATATACCTTAAAATAACATATCTTTTATTATAATATTTTCTGCTTTTAATAAAAATATATTTCCCGCACCCTTTAACATTTATATAACCCAATAAAACCTATATATGTATTCTGTGTGGACTTTCAATAGAATAAGAAAAAACGAACGTATACACAGATAAAATCTAATCAGCTGTATTCAAAATGGCCTTATCTTAAAAAAATATAAGTCTCTTGCCTTGGTTCGTTCTCCTTGAGGGTTTCAGAAAACGTAATAATATTTGGAAAATAAAATATCTTAAGTTCATATTACCTGCAATTTTTGTCCGATGTGATCCCCGGGGATATCAAAATAAGAAGAAAAACACATGAAATCCGAAGTAAAACGTACGAGACAGTTCATCACGCTTCAGTTCATTCCGAGTCGGATCGATTCCCTTGCGAAAAGTTGATAGGTCTCCGGTCGATGTTCTCCGGTCACTGCTGCATGGCCTCTTCGGGGCAAGGTCCAGAAATCCCAGCACGCTTAAGCCTTTACCCCACTGTATTCATATTCGGCCGTAGCCTTAGCTATTCTTCTTCAATATATATATAAAAAAAAATGAAAATATTTCTTTTTCTTCTTTCCTCTTTGAAGACCAAAAATAATCTGACACTAGTTTAAAAAAAAAAAAACTACATCTCACTCTCCCTGTCACTTTTTCTTTTTCTTTTGTTTTCGCAAACACAGTCCGTCCCCTTCTTCCCCACCACGTGGTATAGATGGCCAGTTAAGCTAATAAGCAGAAAGAACTTTTCGCACCTTCGGACATTTTGGCAATTAACATTCCGGAAACTTTTTACTTCAACCTTCTTTTTAATTTTCATTCAAATTCCCCAGATAAGATTTTCGATGTTTAATATATTTCTTTTTTTTCTTTTACTTACAATAATCTCTTATCTTGGATCCAAAATGTATTCATACGTTCGTTTTCTAAAATTGTCTATCCACACCGCAAATACATACATATACCACTTTTACAAAAAACAAAACGCAAATCCCCCCCCCACCCCCCTCTTTTCTTACTTTAATAAAATCTTAAACATTTTCTCCCACTAACAAAATAAATACTAAAACGAAATAAAATCAAAATTATATGAAACTAATTTTAAAACTATATAACATATGTGTGCGCCTTTCTACCTTGTAACTAGGGTTTAAACCCGACTAGTTACAGTTTATTCTTAAATTTACATTCCTAATAAGTCAAGTACAATTTTTTGATTCATAATAAATTATTAGATCGGAAGTCGAAGTCTGATAATGTGCTATTACTTTAAATATTATAAATCTCCATGCACTCACACATTAGTAAGAGTTTAAAAAAACTTAAGTGAATCACTTAAGTTTAGAGTACACTTCTGTAAATACACTAATTTTCATTAACCATGCTAAATCAGGGCTTGAGTCTATTGTGTGCCTGATGTTATAATCAAATTTTGAATTGTACAAATCTATTTAATTTATCACAGGAGAAAGACGGTGTCACATTTTTAACCATCCACAATCAGATAAATACATCTTATAAAAGTAAATCTGTTATTATAAACCACTGAAAATTTTGAAATTATTAGATGGGAAGTCAAACTCCCATAATGCACTATTACTTTAAATACTATAAATCTCTGTGCACTCACATGTCAGTAAGAGTTTAAAAAACTTAAGTAAATAACTCAAGTTTAGAGTGCATTTCTATAAATACACTAACATTCACTGACCATGCTAAATCAGGGTTTGAGTCTTCTGCATGCCTGGTTCATAATAAAAAATAAAGATTTTAATATTAACTCAAATTGCTACTAGGCGAAGAATGGAAAAATGTTCAAACGCAAAAGGGTTAAATTCTATAAATTAAAAGCTGAAAATATTTGATATTTATATATTTATAAGGGAGTACATCAAAAACCAAAATTTTGTAATAAAAATGTGTATCTATTTTTAAGTGTTGCAAAATGAATCTCCTTCAAAGAACTGTCCATTTGATGCAATGCATTCATCTAAGGATGTTTTCTTTTTGAAGCAATCCTGAAAGTCTTGTGAAGAGATGTCTTCTCTTTCAATGCTTCTGTTATTTTTTTCATGACCTCCAAGTCCATAAAACCTGTTTTTGAGGCATTTTGGGTTGACATCAAGTGAATATGGTGGATGGATAAACTGGATCTTGCTGTTTTTGATTTAAAACTGTTTCACACTCAAGGTTTTATATGCCAGTATGTTATTATGGTGCAGGTCACACTCCCACGTTGCCACAAATTGTGTTTTTATTTCACGCCATCACACAATCATTTCAGAACTGGGAGATAAAATGCCTGACCATTACTAATGAATTCTGAGTGAACAATTCTGTTGGTATCAAAAAAGAAATCAGCAACTGGGCTCCACTGATCATATGTTTTTGGAATGTAATGAATTTAAACTCTTACATTACATCATTGATAAACTTCTGTTTGTGAGTTGTTTCAAGCAACACAACCATTTTCCTTGACATTTCTCCTAACAGAAAACAAAATTTCGCATTATTCTAACATTTCAGCCATCACACAAATCAAAAATAAGTGACACACAACAAAATATTTTTACTACATGGTACCATAATTTCATTTGATGATTCCAATCAGCTGATTAATGCAGATGGCTTACTGCAAAAGGTAACTCGAAGTGGAAGCATGTATTATAATGGACTTGCCTAGCAGAGAATGATTCTGTTTTTTCGGTCCGCCCCTATAGTTGAGTGTCATAAATAAAATCTGATTATAAACAATATGTTTTACACCCACTCATATTAAAGAATACTATGTTTTAAATATTAATAAAAATATCCAATATTTAATTATGTTATATCTATTAATTTTCAAATTTTCTTATGGCTGCCTCTACTAAACTTTCTGGCAGATCTTTACCAGAAATGCTTTTCAATGGGCATCGATTTCTTTTCTTATATCTTAAAATTAAATTATATTTTATATTTACAAACTAATAATGGATATTTGCTCTCATTCGTACAATCTTATTCATTAAGTTCTATTATTTAGTATTTTTCAGCTTGGATTTATAAAATGGAATACCTTAGATGCAGCTTGTTTGCAATATAAGTTAAAAATGAGACAATCATTGTCTTTTGTTTAATCCTCACATAAAGATTATGACACACTCAGAACCCATTTTAAGGCATCTCACAATAGGGTTTGCTATATGTAGTATGCTTAAAATTATGACAATATTGCTATTAATTGTCTTTCCTGATAAGAAAGACATTATTTTGTATTCAATGTTGTATTACAATTGTTTTCTGTTCTGATGAAAAAAATACTATAATGAGTTCAAATATTTGCCATCTAGTATCAGATTTGTTTTCTGGCCATATATAGGCCTTAGTTCATAAGAAGTATTTTTAAAATTATGATACTTTATTAGTTCATTTTATTTCCTATACTTATTATTGACTTTATAACTTCTTTAAAAAACTCATTATATAGAAGTTGTTATAATGTAAATATTTTTGGCTCATAAATGTATAGTTTAATATCAAACCAAGTGTTATAAGTCTATTTAAATGCAAACTGAGAGCTATGTTTGATTTGGTTTCAACTGATTTTCTGGGCAGCTGATGACCTTCATTTAACTAACAGAAACTGTCCTGCAAAAGATTTAGCTAATTTTTTATCTTACATTGCCATGTGTAATTTTGTAACTTTCTATAAATTTTTGTAGCAGATACAAACAAATAATTTCAATAGATTATGTATTTACATCATATTTAATTAATAATTATTTACATAAGTGCATATGAACATAAGCAATCATTATCTCTGAAAATATTAAAATTAACATATATTTATAACAAATATAATAAAGATATTTATAATAATAATCCATATCAAAAGAATAGTCACATCATTATATAAAATAGATTCATGTATTTTTATTTTGTTTTTAAAATGTAAATATATTTTGTATGATGTCACTGTCCCAGTTGCATTTATTTGATATATATATTGTGACACTACAAATTGTTATTCAGTCCACACAATTATGAAGATTATTCAAATTATGATGACCAATCCAAGGGCATTACTAGGAATATAGTCTAGCACTAGATTGTGAAGAATTTTCAATGATCATAGTGTTAATTTATTTACATATTGCGGTCACAATAAATTTTAAAGTGTAATCTTATGCAGACTCTACTAATTATACTTTATGTTCAGACCAATGGATACAATAGTTGTTAATGCTATAATTGAATTAAGGACAAAGGCACTTAAGTATGGCTTTAAATATTTATTATATTCATTTTCAATACTAACTACTTTTCCAATTTCCTGAATAAGGCACTCCGAACTGGCTCAATCAAAATTTAAGACAAAATACAAGCATAAATTTTAAATACTGTTCCATTATTTAATATTTTATACCTTTTCCCCCAAGGGAACATACATCACACAAATCCTATGAATGACAGTGACCCAAGTTTATTATGGAGGCCTGTCTAAATAAGTATGAACTTTAAGGCAACTTACTAATAAGAGTAGCAGTATTGTGCACGACTCAACCCCTCTATATTTACATTTAATTAATCTAAAATGTATTCTGACTTTATGTATTGATGGAAAGTTGTGATATAGTGGAAATGGAGATGAGAGATGCCGTAATAAAAAAAAGAAAGTACACATATATATTTCAAGATTTTAATCAAGCTATTATCTAAAAGTACACAATCATAAACTCTTTAAAAATTATAAATAATCACCAAATACTCTTGTTTGAACAATATGATAACTAATTTATCAAGTCTATTCTAGATGGCGCTAGATTGGAGACCTCTATTGTCTTAACTCTTTAAAAGCTTAAAAGATGATTTTATTTTAAGAAAAGATATGTACTATGTAATTCTTCTAAAGAATTTAGGCATTTTAAAATACATTACTTCTTTTTCTATATCGTAGCACTAACTTTTTGTATCTATGTTTGCAGCTGTCCTTTTCTTTAAACCTAAACAAACTCAAATTTTTCAAGACTAGAGATATTCTCTGTATTATATCCCATGTAATTACAACATGAATAAATTTATAAATATATGAAATAACTTCAATACTACCATATATTCTTTTAAATTCATATAAATAAAGTTACAATAAAAGACAAATGATCCCCAAGATGCATTTCATGCTGAACCAGCACTCATCAGTTGATTCAGGTCACCATTTTTCATTTATACGAATTTAAAAGAATATGTGGTAGTATTGAGGTTGTTTAATATATTTATAAAGATATTACTTGTGGAAAAGAGAAATGTGAATAACTCCATGTGTGTGTGCGCTTTATTTAAAAAATCAGATATATTAATCTTTAATTGAGTTTTGAAGTTTATATCTGTACTAGAGACAATCTCTAATTTTGTAAATGATTAGTAATAATCATTACTGCATTTATCTAAAGTGGATGCTGTTAAAGTTGTGGGTTGAGTTAGTTTGACACTTGTAATTCAAAATGTAATTATTTAATATAGATAAATATTTTTCTTATTATATATATATACACATGAAAGATGGTGACCTGGACCAATTGATGAGTGCTGATTCAGCATGAAATGCATCTTGGGAGTTATATGTCTTTTATTGTATATTTATTTATATGAATTTAAAGAAATATGTGGTAGTATTGACGTTATTTAATATATTTATAAAGATATTACACATGGGAAAGAGAAATGTGAATAACTCCATGTATGTGTGCATGCTTTATTTTAAAAAATCGGATATATTAATTTTAATTGAGTTTTGAAGTTTATATCTGTTCTAGAGATAATCTCTAGTTTAATAAATGATTAGTAATAGTCATTATTGCATTTATCTAAAGTGGATAGTGTCAAAGATATGGGTTGAGTTAGTTTGACACTTGTAATTCAAAATGTACGTTTATGCTGCTGCATAAATAATCACACTTTGTACAGAAGAGTTCTATTACAGTAAGTTTTATTTAGTCTGTGCAGGTGCTTTTCCATAAATACAGATTGCACTTCTATTATGATATATTCATGAGTACAATAATATATATAATAAGTGTAATAATGTTGAAGGCTAAATGGGTTTATAAGTAATCATTAAAAGCCAATCAATGCTTAGACAATCCCAATATCATTAACAATCAACTATACTTACAATTGCAAAAAAAAAAAAATGAACAATTTCAAACTGTTGTCAAGGCAACCTTTATTGTTAAAACTTTGCCTTGACAACAGTTTGAAAATTGCTAATGATATTGAAATTGTCTAAGTATTGATTGGCTTTTAATGATATATATATATATAAATTTGGATGGAAGTTCATCATGATGCAGGTGTAATACATTTGTCTGCCATTCATATAATCAGGGGTTTGAATTTGGGTTGATTAACATTTCTTTCAAAACAGGCTTGGGATTTTATCTTCAGATAACTATCCATAACCAAGTGAAATAACCACCTAATATTGACCAGTAAATGGTTATCTAGACATTATTAGATAAAGGAGAAAATAGAGATAAAAAAAGTGCTCAAACAATTACTGGTGGTAAATTGATAAGCCTGCTGAATATCATCTTTCACTATTACTATATAAGGAATTGTTAAGGAGGTGTTTGCCCAGGACCATTTATAAAAAAGAATGTTTTACTTTTTTTAAATCATTGCCAATAATTATTTTATATATAATAAAACATTTTTTTCCAAAATAAAATAACTTACATATACATCTTAAGCTTTGAAAGCATTGGTTAATGTGTTGATGGCATCTTATTAAAATCTTGGTTTTATAAAATGAATATATCTGTGAATGCAGATAAAAAATAAACAAGCCTTAAAATAGTTTATTACAGGACAAAGGCTCCTTCAACCGTTTGTCACAGAGAAACAGTGAATATCAAAGTATTACCAGATTGTCAACTTCTGGGTGGAAAAATTTGAACTATTTTTTTTATCTTTCATATAATGGCAAATTAAGAATAGCTAAAGACCCATTTACTGACCAACATTAAATAATTAATTAGTTGAATACCTGAAAATATCCTAAGTGTATAGAAAATATTTTCAAAGTTACTTAGTTTGGATTCAAGTCCCGGTTGTAATCATGATCAATTGATGCACTGACAGTGAAAAAATGAATCTGTTCATGCATTTATATATATATAATATAAATAAAATGTCCATTAATTAAAAGTATTTTAATAACAATAAGAATAATAAATATAATGATAATTAATTATTATATACAGTGTTTCAGCCAGAAGTACTTTCAGTTAATTTCTTAATTTTTTGAACTTAATGGCAGTTGAGGAGGGTTAAGAAATTAACTGAAAGTACTTCTGTGGATTGAAAGATTGTATATAATGGTTACTTATTGTCATGTTTATTATTTTTATTATTATTATATATATAATAAGTTAAACATTAAAAATATATTATATATAACTATTTTAAATTATTATGTCAGTAAATAATAAATAGCTATAATATATAAATTAAGCAGAAATACCTTTGATTATGTTGTAATCATTACCAGCTGAATTTACTTGGCTAAAAAAAATAAACAAACAAATATCATGAGATTTTTCAAGAACTTTATATATAAATATTTTAAGCCAATAAACATCACATGACCACCACTTTTTATGCTTGTGTATAACTTGTCAAAACAGGCAAAACTCACTATATGTATTGCCACACACAGCAAGCTAGAGTGGCAATACGTATATATAAATATTCAGACTGTTTATTTATTATATAATCTTGAAATTGATTTATAAAAATTACCTCTTTAATTGTTATCTTTTTATGTTATTTTTCTTCTTGTAAATATTCTTGTGTAATCTGAAGTAAAGGTAAATATAAAGTTGTGTGATTTTTCATTGTCAAATAAAACTGAATCATATTAGATGGATTATTTATAGCCATTTTTAAATACAGTTGTCACCAATGCGATAAATTATACATTAGTCAATCAAGTTGTGCTTTGGAAAAAGGATTAAAAGAACTTCAGTTGCTATACAATTATTAAAAAATACTATTAATAGACAGTCTAGTATGATCTCAGTTTTCTTGAGCCACAAAAAATTTTGTAACTTTAAATTTATCTTTAATTCATATAATATGAGAGTATTACACAAATAATGTCAACATAAAGAGAAATTTTTAATTGTATAATAAATAGACAATCTACTAATATTTATATACCCAAGTCTTGAAAAATCATGTGATATCTGCTTTTTGTCTACGTGAATTGAATTGATAAGGATTGCAATGTAATTAAAAATACTTCGCCTAATTTATATATTACTACTACTATTTATTATTCCATATTATTATAATTTAAACTATCTTCATGTATATATCACCAGGACACATGAATTAATTCTACAAATTTGAGGATATCTATAAATAAAAAATAACAGCTATAACTAGTTTATAGCATAATTGCTATCTTGAGTAGCATTTACAGCACTTCTACTTATAATATTTAAATACAAATATAGTATATATATGTTTATGCAAGATGAAATTAAAGGGGATTTGAACCCAGACTTTCAAGCTCCTTCTATCATCTACTCTCTCTCTCTCTCTCTCTCTCTCTCTATATATATATATATATAGAGATATATATATATATATATATATATATATATATGGAAGATGATCTCAATCAACTGATGAGTGTTAGTTCAGCATGAAATACATATATTGGAGATCATTTATCTTTTTTTACATGTATGTGGCCATGTATATTGATAGTATAGGATGGAGTGGATGATGGAAAGGAGCTTGAAAGTCTGGGTTCAAACCTCTCTAATTTCATCTATTATAAAATTTATGTTCTATACTTGTATTTAAATATTATAGATGGAAATACTATAAGTACTACTCAATGGCAGTCATGCTATAAACTAGTTATAACTTATTTATTGTTATCATGAAATTTGTACAATTAATTCATTTGTTTTATTATACATTACTGCACCTGGTGATATATACATGAATATAGTTTAAATTATAATACTAGTAAATAATAGATAGTAGTAGTAATACATAAATTAAACAGAGATATTTTCACTTACATTGCAATAATTATCAATTTAATTCACATAGGCAAAAAAGCAGATATCACATGATTTTTCGAGACCTACATACATAGTTTCTATTAATTCTTAATATTGACTTGTAGAAAATCGAAAGATTTTGCATATGTTAATGTATGAAAGAAAATAATGGATGTAAAAATGAACCGAGTAACTCTCAAACCAAGTTGCTTCAGATTGGCCTATATAATTAAGAATTTAGGTTAAAGATAAGATGGCCATTCTTATCTGTATAAAGTCCCTATCTTGTGTTTGGGTTTGAGAGTTTCTTTTGCACTCAACATTAAGGCACATATGTGAAAAGGTGAAATTCTTTCTCTTTAATTACATACTTCTTATGCACCTAATAAATAAATTTGAATGTTAAGTACTTTAAATTATAATAGCAGTATTAATAAAAAATAATATATAATTTATTCAAAAATACTTTTCATTACTTAAAATGTAGTCAAAAGTATTTCTGTATAAACTATATATTATTACTGTTTTTTAAATTAAACTGCTATTATAATTAAAAACTATTACATATATATATATAATAAAAAATGCGAACTAAAAATATTTTGATAGCTCTGAATTATAATTGGAAATTTTCTGCATAATAAGAACAACCATTTTTTTGAAAAAGATTTTTATAATCTTGTCTTCTGCAATTACTTATAAAATTGAAAGCAAAACATAAATTTATAATCATTTTCTTCACAAATTAAAGATGACAGCAATATGATTAAAACTTTTTATACAAAGTTGTACATCGTGCCTAAGGGTATCTTTGTACTATAATATTGACTTATTCCAAAAAAAATTTTTTTTTTCTGAAAAAGAAGATATAAAATAATTTTAGAGTTGATGAAAAAATTATATATATACAGAAATGTTAGGTACATACATACAATTCTGACCAATCCAACTTCAAAAAAAAAAAAAAAAGGAAGGCAAAACAATAATTCATTAGTGGTGAATTTTGTGTTAACTATGTGAATCATTCCAAAGACTACAAATACTTCTATATATAACACAAGTATCATTACTATATCCCATATATATATATATTAAAAAACAGTCAATACTTAGACAATATCAATAACAATCAACATTTTCAAACTGTTGTCAAGGCAACCTCCTTTTAACAATATATATATATATATAACAATTTATATATATATATATCAAGCAAAATATTCATTATATATTATTACAATAATAATAATAATAATAATAATAATAATAATAATAATAATAATAATAATAATAATAATAATAATAATAATAATAATAATAATAATAATAATAATAATAATAATAATAATAATAATAATAATAATAATAATAATAAAGAATTAATAGTGATTATAAATATTACTAATAACCATTATAAAACACAGAAGTACTTTCAAAATTTCATATCACAGAAGACTTTCATTCCAAATATGTTACACAGAATTTTATTTTGCAGCTAGTCCCATGATGAATCATGCTAACAAACTTGCAAACACAATTTTATCCATCAGTCAATGCTCAATCATTTAGTCTGATAAAAAAATTTCCCCTTTCATCAGACTAAATGAATGAATATTGATAAATTTGAAGGTAAAGTTATATTTGCAAGTTTATTAGGGTGACTCATCATTGGTCTGTCTGTAAACTAATTCCGAGTAATAGATTTGAAATGACAGTATTCTGAGATAGGATTATAATCCTATAGTAGCAAATAAAATCAAGTCATACATGCTATGCTTGTAATTATAATCTAAAATAATGAGCATGCTAATAGCTCTAACAAATCTTATCCATAAATGCCACAAGAAAAATCATTTAAAATCTCTATCTAGAAATATCCCCATCCCAACAACTGATTTCAAGCTATTGGTTATCCTTAATGATGTATGACTTGATTTTATTTGCTATTATAGTTTTACTTTTAAATCTTAAGTGATGTTATATTGCTAAAGATATTAATATACAGTGTAGCTGAAAATTATTTAGGCCCATATAGCTATTTAAGTTAGATAACTGAATTTGAAAACATATAGGTGTTTGAAAATTTCAGATTTTCTACTTAATGGTTAACTATTAGATAAGTGCTGGCTTTGAGTTAGTATTTAGATCTAGTGTCTGGAATATCCTAGTGACTAACTGAAGATAGCCAATAGCTTGAAACTGACTGGGAATGTTTCTAGATAGAGATTTTTAAATGCCTTCTTTTTTTCAGTATTTATTGATAAAGCTTGTTAGAGTTATTAGCACACTCATTATTTTAGATTATAATCCTAAATGTTACATACTCAAGAAGTAGCCAATTATATACATACTATTGAAATTAATAATATTTCAATTATTTGCATGATCATTTTCAATTGGATGTCTTTTAAATTTGGCAGTACTAATATAATTACATGATATCCCAAGATTCATGAGTTTTAACATTTGCACTTTGTCTGTTAATTGAAGATTCATATTCTATTTATAAAAATTGCCTCTTTGACTTTTTATTATGATTTCTTTTCATATTGATAAATTCTAGTTGTTTTCCAAGGCAAAATTAGAAGGAAAATAATGTTTTTTCATAATCAAAGTAAACAGATGATACTATTAAATCATTATTACTCTTTTATATATTTATAAAATAGTTGATGTTCTTTTAATTAATTCTCAGTACTATATCTCTATTCACCTACATATAAACTTTGCATATCGGAAATAATTTGATACACAATAGTACTTTTTTGGTTCAAAATTATCACATTTTTGATTTATTCATCAATCTATTAACATTAGCTGGCATAAAGAATGAAATAAAAAATATTTAATTAATAAACAAAGTGCGATATAAAAATTTATAAATCTTACGATATCACGTGATATTTACTTTTCTCCAATTTAAAAGTATTCCAATTGAAAATGGTTATGGAAACACTTGAACCTACTTCTATGTTTTTATACTGGTTATTAGGAATACTTATTATAATTGTTAATACTCTATTGTTTTATTTTTATTACAATATATATAAAATAATATTTTTGGGTACAAACTGTGTATTATTTTGCATTACAATCCGATATTTTGATGGACTAGCAACCGCCATTACCAAGGTTAACTTTTCTTTCAAAAGTTAACCTTGATAATGGCGGTTGGTAGTCCATCGAAATATCGGATTGGTTTGTACCCAAAAATATTATTTTATCTACATCATATAACCATGAAAACATTAAATATAATATTATATATATGTAATGATAAAAATATTCTAATATTGAATAAATGTAATGCCATGGAAAATTTACCAAGTCTATTTTAAATAATAATTAAACTGCCCTCTAGTTGCTGAAAATGGAGCACTTTCTATTATTACATATATGACATGTTTATTTTTATAAGTTTTAGAAATGAGTAAATTATTTCTACTCTATAAACTTAATATCAGTTACTTAAAAATCAATTTGCATTAAAATATATAGGCTGGTTTCATCACCAGATTTTCAATGATATTGATGGCTGAAAAGTTGAAGGTTGGAGTGTATTGAAGCCTGTCCATTAAAGTATGAAGATTTGCTATCTTAATATAAACCGAGCACTGATTATATATGTGTGGGAGATGATAATCTGGACCAACTGATGAGTGCTGGTTTAGCACAAAATATGTATATTGGTGATTATTTATCTTTTCTACATGTGTGTGGTCATGTGTATCAGTTGTATGAGATAGTGTGGATAGTTGGAGGGTGCTTGAAAATCTGAGTTCAAATCCTCTATACTTAGATTATAATTATTATATTTTATTAGTTTTTCACATCACGTTTATTATCACTATATGAGATAGAATGATTAACTCTATTTTTATATATTATTCTTATTATGCTTGTGCATTATAGTTTGTCTTAATACTATATTTTATATAATCTTTTGTGATGGTTTATTCTTCATATATTTGTTAAGATTAGAAACAAAGTCTTAATTCTTAATTGCACTTTTGAACAAGTGTTTACTCTTGCGTTTATTCCATCATTATGCCTTTCTTTTATATCTCTTGATGTTTATCTTGGTGAATATTTTTTAAAGTTATGCATGGTATATTTATATAAATGGTTGAATCAAAAAGACATATTACAATATAATGTGAACTACTATTATAGGAGAAAATTGGAATTTTAAAAGACACGTTGAATTTTAAAAGAAAAAGAAAAGCACTCCAGAAGAAAAGATAAGAATTAAGAATTTGAAGAAAAAGAATGATTTAAGGAAATGAGAACAAAATGTATAATGGTGTTTGTAATATTTACTAAGGCTGTAACCTTAGGAATATGCATCTGAAAAATGCGAAGGTAGGGATCTCTACAGGTCTTAACCACAAGCTTACACCTTGGAAGAAAAGCTTGTGGTTAAGACCTGTAGAGGTCCCTACCTTCGCATTTTTCAGATGCATATTCCTGAGGTTACAGCCTTAGTAAATATTACTTAATATAATAATGTGCATTTAAAATAAATGGTGTTTGTATAAATAGAAATAATTAATTATGGGTTTTGTTTCATTGATAAAGATAAAATATGCAAGGTATGGCAGTTTAACTAACAAAAAGAAAATGAACTGATTAAATATGTAATTAATGAAATAAGAAGTTGAATTAATAAGACATTTCGCTGTCTTAATAAATTAAAACACACTACTAATTGAATGTGTAAATCAAGAATTTGATTTATTCTATAAACACTTCTTCCTCTTCCTTAATTATGCTTCTTCACATACAACAATATATCTTTTTAAAATAATTACAATCTTCTTACACCTTTTAAAATAAAATAAAATTGTGGAAAGGGAAAAGTAGAGAAATAGAATGAGATCTGAAGAAGACTGCGAGGAACAGTCGAAACTGTAATTATAATAATAAATATTTTTGTTTAAAAGGTGTAAGAAGATTGTAATTATTTTAAAAAGAATTTAATTAGTGAGAAGAAGAAATTCAGAGATATATAAAGAGTGGGGGGGGGGGGCAGAATTTCTCCACTTTACAATTGTATGGGACCAATTTTGTTTCCTCCATATCAACCAATTAGCAGAAAGAGTATATAGTGGAGTGTTAACACCACAAGACATCATGGAGATACCAGTCCCAGGTGCCAGTTACCTGAAGATTAATGAATTAGTTAGAACTTTATACAGGTCCTCACAATCTTATTATTATTTCATATCCATCTGACAAGGCTTTTTGAGGATTGACTACCAAATGGCAAAGTAGAAATATATTGTTTGAATTTTATAAATCTATGGGATATAGCAAAATAATAGCTTTCTCTAGTTAAGGGTCAATATTTCACAAAAAGGCATTGGAATTTTCATTTTTAGCTTGTGCAGTTTAGAGTTTTGCATCATTGGGGGGTATATTGTTTGTTTGTCATATCAATAAAGACCTAAGTTTAGCTTACTGAGTTTGTAAATTTATTGAATACTATTATAATCTATTTTGCTAAGATATTTTAATAGTTTGTTTTGCAAATACATAGCAATGCGTAATACCAACCATGTCTTCATTTTTTGCTCTTAATGAAATCAGAGTCATTTGAATATGTTGTTGTGCCATGTTGGCATGTCTGAGGTGTTTAAAAACCTTGTTTAAATTTATAATTATTATACATGGCTATGAAATTATACATCTTCCAAATTCAACTGTATGATAATGCTGCTAAGATTTAGTTATTTAATATTATTAAATATATTTCATACTTACTGAGACATATGGGAATGAAAGCTGAAATTATAAAAGAGAATTTTCCGTCATTATAGTTCATTCGTATTTATAAATAAATATATTAAATAATCCCAATACAACCATTTATTCTTTTAAATTCATATAAACATATAGTAAAAGTCTAATGCACCCCAAGATGCATTTCATACGAAACCAGCACTCATCAGCTGGTTCAGGTCACCATCTCCAATATATATCTCTATTATATGAAAAATATTTATCTGTATTAAATAATTATATTTTAAATCACAAGTGTCAAACTAACTCAACCCATATCTTTGATACCATCCACTTTAGATAAATACAATAATGATTATTATTAGACATTTTCTAAACTAGAGATTGTCTCTAGTCCAGATATAAACTTCAAAACTCAATTAAAGATTAATATATCTGATTTTATAAAAATAAAGCATGCACACACATGGAGTTATTCACATTTCTCTTTCCCATGTGTAATATCTTTATAAAAATTAAGCTTGTTTAGAGCTAGTAGCAGGCTCTTTATATATTACATATTGGTAATACAAGCTATATAGGTCATGTGATATATGACTGATTTTTACTATTATAAATATATTAAATAACCATAATCCTACACACATATTTTTTTAAAATTTGTATAAATAGAGATACAATAAAAGACAAATGCCCCCGAAGATGCATTTCGTGTTGAACCAGCACTCATCAGATAGTTTAGGTCACCATTTCTCATTTATATAAATTTAAAAGAATATGTTGTAGTATTGAGGTTATTTAATATATTTATAAAGATATTACATGTGGAGAAAAGAAATGTGAATAACTCCGTGTGTGTGTGTGTGCTTAATTTAAGAAAATCATATATATTTAATCTTTAATTGAGTTTTGAAATTTATATCTGTGCTAAAGACAATCTCTAGTTTAGTAAATAATTAGTAATAATCATTACTTTATTTATCTTAAGTGGATGGTCAAAAATGTGGGTTGATTTAGTTTGACACTTGTAATTCAAAATTTAATATCTTCAATCATATTGTTTTTTTTTTATAATTTAAATTTTTTTTCTCATGTGTCATAGCATCAGCCGGGAAGCGAACCCGCTAACTCAAGACAACTGCTTGAAAAGCAGCTGTCGCTGACTTCTCGACCAGTGGCAACTCTTTTATTTTTGATTTCATTAAAATATTTAATGATTATTTTTGCCATATTTATAAGTGTTAATAAAATATTGATTTAATTATAACTTCTGGATTTGTATCTGTGTCATCATTTGCATTCTCAGAAATCCAAAAAATCACACATATATTTCCGTATTATAGTATTACAGTACAAGATTATAAAAGTCATTTTATTAGAATTTATATTGTTGATGTTAAAATAACATCCATGGATATACAACAAACATTTTGTTCAAGAAGGAAAAAGAAAGCTTTTTATCTGAGTAAAAAAACTCCAATTCCTTGCACAAAGGAAGTGAAAGAAAAATTTGAAGGTTTGTATCAACCAATTCAAACTCATAATATTGGGGAAGAAATCTTTTATAAGAATTTTAAAAAGCAAGGAGAAACATTTAGCTCTAAAACATCTAAACAAATAGTTCGAAAATTCTTAATCTGCAAACAAAATAAAGTATTCGAATCTCTAAAATCACCATTGATTCCTCATTATAGATTTTCAGATTTAAATCTACAACATGTAATAGTAGAAGGGATATTGACATTTCTCCAATCAATTTAAATCACAAAAAGTAATATAAATATTGACTGAAATAATTATGCATTGCTAAGTGCAAAGGGAAACATCATGGAAGAAAAGTCATCATCCATAGAGCTATAAATCATCAAGGCCAATATGAGATTGTCCTATCTCTCTACACCTAGATTGATCAACATCGAAATGATACATCATGAATTTTTTTTACTCCTCACTTCAAACTCCAGTTCGAATACTTTCATCAGATATTCGAATTCACAGCTATGCATAAAGGGATTACCATGGATTATAAGAACAAGCTGTTAAAATACTGTCCATGGATTATAAGAACAAGCTGTTAAAATACTGTCCATATGAACAATAAAAACAATTATAAAGTCAACTTCATCTATATTTATATTCAATTGTTTGTATATTATGTGAAATAATTTAATTTTCTTTATTTTGATGTAGGGCCACATAGCTTTAATTTAGAATTTATGAAATTAAGACAAAAGAAATTTTTTATTACTTTGGATAGACAAATCTATGAGATATAATTTTTATTATGAAATAATCCGATTTTATTTTGGATCAAGATCCTAAGAGAACATTTTTGTTTTTGTGTTATATGGGTAGCAACAAAATCCCTTTCCTACTCATAGTATCACAAATGTAATCCTAGACTGCTATCTCATTATTTTGATGTAAGAGTTTCATGATTAATAAAAAATTAGATTTATTTATTATACGAGGATATTAACCAAAGATGAATCCTATCTTATTATAATTATTGACTAGGATCATATTAATGGATCTGATAACAATTTGAGATGAAGAATAAGATATTTGCTTATTAAGAATTTATATCAAAAATACTGTGATCTGATTTGATTGAGGGATTTATTTTAAGAAATTTTATTTGACTAAGAAAGATTTATTTTGATTAATAATCTTTTGTAGTAACCTGATTTTATGTAGCACTGCTGTATAAGATTAATTTGGAGATTATTAGAACTTTTAGTTGGATGTTTTATCTTATAGCAGCATAGTAAGAACCAGATTACCATATTATATTTTCAATTACATAATTTTTAGGCATGATTAGCCTGACCATTCTGTTACAATATACATGTATGCACAAATAGTTCAAACAAGCTCTTAATTGATAAGTGTGGTAAGAGAAAATATTTAAAATCTCTATCTGGAACATTCCCATCCCCAGGCCAATTGGTTTTGAGATTTTGGCTCACCTCAGTGAGGAGCTACAATATTCAGACACTAGATCTAAAATATCAACTCAAAGTCCAGCACTTATTTAATACATAACCTTTAAGTAGAAACTCTGAAATTTTCGGCCATGAAAATGTCTTTAACTCCAGCTATCTAACTTAAATAGCTATATGGGACTGAACCACCATATATTAATAACCTTAGCATTGATAAGGCCTTAAAGGTAAAATTATAATAATCAATAAAGCAAGTCATATATAGTATGACATTGCTTTTATGAGCTTGTATTTACAAATATTTAATATGGAGATGTACCAATGGCTCAAACAAGCTTTTAATTGATAAGTGCAGTAAGAGAAAATATTTAAAATCTTTATCTGGAACATTCCCACATATATGACTTGCTTTATTGATTTTTATAATTTTACCTTTAAGGCTTTGGCAATGCTAAGGCTATTAATATATGATAGATCTGAATTTGGTTCAATCCCATATAGCTATTTAAGTTAGATAGCTGAAGTTAAAGACATTTTTTATGTCTGAAAATTTCAGAGTTTCTTTTTAAATGTTACATATTAAATAAGTGCTGGGTTTTGAGTTGATATTTTAGATCTAGTGTCTGAATATTCTAACTCCTCACTGAAGTAAGCCAAAAGCTTGAAACCAATTGGTCTGGGGATGAGAATGTTCCAGATAGAGATTTTAAATATTTTCTTTTACCACTCTTTGAGCTATTAGCACACTCTCTATATTACATATTTGTAAATACAAGCTCATAAAAGCAATGTCATGCTATATATAACTTGTTTTATTGATTATAGGTATATGTTACATAATCCCATGCTGATGTCAATATTGTTGTCATACCCAGGTTGACGACCTCAAGTCACTCTGACCCCTCATGTATAGTACAATATCCATTTAAATACATGAGATGACAGAGTGACTTGAGATCAACATGGGTATGACAACAATATTGGCATCAGCATGGGATTTGGGAATTGTATAGATTTTCAATGGTATATGGCTGAAGAGTTGGAGGTTGGAGTGGGTTGGAGCCTGTCCATTGAAGTGTAAGAATTTGCTATCCTAATATAAACTGAGCACTGATTATATATATGTATGGGAGATGGTAATCTGGACCAACTGTTGAGTGCTGGTTTAGTATGAAATAAGGATATTGGTGATTATTTATCTTTTCTGCATATGTGCGTTCGTGTGTATCAGTGGTGTGGATAGTGAAGTGGCTTGAAAGTCTGAGTTCAAATCCCTTATATTTACAAAATAGGCTCCAGGTTAAAGAATGCCTGGTATTTCAAATCTTACATATTAAATATTTTTAAGTTAAAATTAATTTTGTTAAATTTACTTTAGGTGAGCATTCAATTTCTGAACGAACTGATAGACTTTTAATGTTTATTTACAGCGCTTAACATGAGTTGTTTGTTAAATGGTACCTTACCTTACATAGTACATATAGATTTGTTAATTACTTTTTAAAGCTATATATTTTTTCATCTATGCATTCATATAAGTATTGCTTCAATAGCAGCATCAATTGGCCCATCTATTGCAAGTTAATATTTGCTCATCTCTCTCTATTTATAGCTGTAAAAAAAGTTAAATTGTCTTTAAATATATCACAGTAGGTCTTATAAAAGAATACTGTAGAATGCAGTACTCAGTAGACTCATTAACTGCCCGCTGAAAAGCGATTTTTCATCCTTATTCTACGTATCAGATAATTTTTAGATTTAAGCCAATAAACATCACATAACCACCACTTCTTTCTGCTTGTGTATAACTGTTGTTAAAACAGGCAAAACTCACTATACATATTGCCACACACAGCAAGCTAGAGCAATCAATGGATGCCTAGAAAGCTTGTGCATAAAATCCCATCTAGTGCCTACTCATCCAATATCCCCAGACTAGTTTCTGGCTTACAGTCTTTGTCAGTGAGGAGCCTTGGATCTGAGAGCACTGCACCTAGATCTTAGGATCTAATGCAACCCTCCAGCAACCACCTTTTATCTCCATTTAACTACAAAACTATGAGTCTTAAACTGAAAACACCTTAATGTTTTCAATCCAAGCCCATTAGCCTATATAGTCATATGGGTCTGAACCCAGTTCAGTACTCATACATTTTGGTGTCTTTGGTTCTTTAATAACCATAGCCACCACTATCCTATTAGGCAGGATTGGTTTTAAGCCAATAAACATCACATGACCACCATTTCTTATGCTTGTGTATAACGGTTGTTAAAACAGGCAAAACTCACTATATGTATTGCCACACACACAGCTAGCTAGAGCAATCAATGGATGCCAGAAAGCTTGTGCATAAAATCCCTATCTAGTGTCTATTCATCCAATATCCCCAGACTAGTTTCTCACTGACGAAGGCCACAAACCAAAAACTAGTCTGGGGATATTGGATGGGTAGGCACTACTAGACGGGGATTTATGCACAAGCTTTCTGGCATCCATTGATTGATTACTCTAGCTTGCTGCGTGTGGCAATACGTATAGTGAGTTTTGCCTGTTTTAATTTTAAGATTCTAATATACGTATATAAGTTAAAAGTAAAATTTATCAATAATAATTATTATTGTAAAATATAATCGGAAAAAATAAAAAAAATAATTGAAAAAAATTTAAATTTTCAAACGGCAACCTGCCTTTTTGACAAATCAAAACTGATTTTTCATAGTAGAAGTAATTTTATTAATGTTAAGTATTATAACATATATAGATGGATAAGTATTGATTCAAAAACTATAGTGTAAATCTAGTTTGGGATAATTTCTATATATGAGTGTGTGAAATCTGCTTTTATCAGAGATCTTATATATATATATTACAAATATATTTTTATATTTTCCACAGTGCAATATATATATATATATGTACATACAGGCAATAATTCTCTGTTTTAAAAGATATGGTTCCTGGGTTTCTGATTTAGCGGTGCGCATACTCGACTCGTGTGCGGAAAATCCTGATTTGCTTCTAGGCCCTTACATAATATTTATAGACTGGCAAATATTGATTCAAAAACTATACATTATAACTTTTGTTCGGAATAATCTCTCTCTCCCTATGTGTATATACACATGTTAAATCGGATTTGCTTTTATCAGGTCTTATATTAATATACGCTTTTTATAAATGCAACTGTATATTTTCTAGTGTAATCTCTCTCTATATATGTACCTACAATATAATAATTATTCACCTTTCACAAAATGTCTCTGGGTTTCTGGCCTGGTCGTACACATATCCGATTCGTGCGTAATATTCTACTTGCTCTTGAGAAAAAGGAGCAAAGAGGGTTGTAACTAAAAATGAGATTACAGTAATATGACAGTTGCTTACGAAGAAATGAAAAGTTACACATAGGAAGTAACAACAGTTATCCAAAACCAAAGTTGGTTATGGGAAAGAAAAAGAAGTATTTAAGAAAGTCATAAATTCTCAAATAATTGTTATAAATCGAAATCTTATTAGAAGAATTTATGTATTAAAAAGAAACTATGAATATGTAAATAGTATTAGTAAAGCAGAAAAGAAAGTTATGGCTGTGGAAATTCAGGTATTCGATAGCTCTTAATTATTTGCAAAATGCATATTCACTGAAAGAGGAAGATCTGCCTATATATATTGGTGAATCGTTGGGAAATAGGAGAGATGAGGGATATACTGATAAAAATCTAAAAAAAATTATTTCTCTCTCCATAGTTATAAAGTAAAATTTTAAATCGTTACAAGTGACGTCAAGTCACGTGTCTATTTCTGACGCTTTTGTTTAAATTTGTCACTTGGCTGAATGGAAATTTTATAATAAACTTCTGCCTTTTTGAAAAGAAGACTTCTCAGACAACTGAATTATTGTCATCTTAAAATTACAAATTAAAAAGAAATTTAAGAAGCATCAAATTTCTGCTAAAGTGCTTCTGTTTGAAAGCGAAATTATTTTAAAAGATTTTATACTTGTTTATTTTTATTTTTTTAAAAAATAAAAATTTAACATTTGAAATTCTAAAAAAAAGTAATTTATTTTCTTTTATTAGGAATTCATTTTTAGTAAACAAATTATGATTTATATAATCCATTTTAATTTATTCTAAAAGAAATGTTTTTTAAAACTAGAAATTATAACTATACATACTCATATATAAACATTACAAGCATAAAGCTAAACTAGTCAATAAATTATTAAAATTACCACAAATCCAAAACTCAATCAGACTAGCTAAGAAATAAAATCAAAAACACAATCAATGGTTTCACTGCTACAAGCAGACTTCTCAAAGTATAAAGAACTACAAAACAACACTATAGTTATATTAAACATTACCCACAATTCCATTTACTTTCATCCACCCTTATTATTAAAATAACTTTTAAATAAGTTAATTGCTTCAGAATAATAAATTTTCAATAATAAAGATTCTTAATTTTTCTTTTTATTTCATTTCTCACAAAGGAGACAACCTTAGCTTCATCAAAATTAATAGTGTGGCCTGTATCTTTTTCATGGACATACAAAGCAGAACTAAGATACAGGCTACACTATTCATTTTGATGAAGCTAATGTTGTCTTCTTTGAGAGAAATGAAATAAAAAGAAGAATTAAAGAATCCTTATTATTGAAAACTTATTATTCTGAAGTAATTAACTTATTTAAAAGTTAAACCATTAAGCATCACATGATTACCATCTCTTATAGTAGCACATAATTGTTTATAAATAAGGCAAAACTCTCCATACAGTATTGCCACCCTGTGCCAACCAGAGTAATCAATGGATGTCAGAAGGCTTGTGCGTAAAATCCTTATCTAAGGCCTGCTCATCCAATATCCCCAGACTAGTTTCTGGCTTGGGGCCTTCATCAGTGAGGAGCTTAGATTGAAAATATTTTTGTTTTCAATTTCATTCTCATAGTTTTATAGTTAAGTAGAGATAAAAAGTGGTTTCTGGAGAGTTGCATTAGATCCTAAGATCTAGATGCAGTGCTCTCAGATCCAAAGCTCCTCACTGATGAAGGCCACAAGCCAGAAACAAGTCTGGGGATATTGGATGAGTAGGCATTAGATAGGGACTTTATGCACAAGCCTTCTGGCATCTATTGATTACTCTAGTTGACAACAGGGTGGCAATACTATATGGAGAGTTTTGCCTTGTTTATTTAAAAGTTCTTTTAATATTAAGGGTGGATAAGAAGTAAATGGAATTATGGGTAATGTAGTTCATTACACTTGAGAAGTCTGCTTGTAGCAGTGAAACCATTGGTTGTGTTTTTGATTTTATTTCTTGGCTAGTCTGGTCAAATGTCTTGTTAATTCTAATTCAGCTTTTCAAAATCTTAATCTATAAGTAAGTAATAGAATGCTTTATTGTTTGGGAAATCATAAGATTTGAATTGCATAAGTAACAGAGCTGGGCCGCAATCCATGGACCTTGAACTCCCAAGTTCTGCAACTCTTACTACTGTAAAAAAAGGTTTGATGGCTCAGGAGTTTGTAAGAAGTTAAAGCACCAGATCTGTGAATACCAAAATGATCCTTGGACATCCAGTTCAGACACTCTACCGACTACACCAGACTATGGCAACTACTATGCAGGATAGATTCAGCTGAAATTGTCAAATATCATTAGCAGTCACTTAATAGACCACACTATGGTCACTAATTACCAAAGACAGAGATAAGTAATATATTAGTAATAAATTTTGCAATCATATGCGAACCAGTCTTAAAACATAAGTATATCCATATATAATATACTCTGATCATTTTGATTGTTTATTTGATATGTCACCAGAATGGCATCTTTAAATTTCCGCAGTGAAAATACTTTGACACCATACCTAAGTGTAGATCTTCATGACATTATATCATCAACCATATCTTCTTAGTGAAAGCATACAAAGAGTTCCTTTGAATAAAAGGATTGTCCCTTTCATAAAGCAATTTTCAAAGTCATCCTAAAGTGCATTTTTAAAGTCTTTTACAGTTCATTTTTTCATGTTCCAAACATTATGAAGATGTGACTTTACAATAATAGATTATGACATCACATTCAGCATGCTAAGTAATATACCAAATGATCTTACGATCTTGCCTATGATATTATATCCAGCATACTAAGTAATAGACCAAATTATCTTATCATTTTGCCTATGACATCACATCCAGCATGCTAAGTAATATACCAAATGATCTTATCATCATGCCTGACATCACATCTAGTATGCTAAGTAATATACTGAATGATCTTACTATCTTGCATATGACATTACATCCAGCATGTTAAGTAATAGACCAAATGATCTTATCATTTTGCCTATGACATCACATACAGCATGGTTAATAATATACTGAATGATCTTATTATCTTGCCATCTTAATTAATCTTACAGACCATTTTTCAAAGGGCATGCCATGACACATTAGTGTGTTGCAAAAATCTCCAAGTGTGCAGTGAAATCAGTCTAAATTACAAAATGCATTAAATATGCAAATTTAATTCTTATAAAATATCAATCAGTTCCTAATGATAAATAATATCTGGTAAAATAAAAATACACACCGTAAAGGTAGTTTTTAAAATAATATTTAGTTTTATTACTTCCTAGCATGCTTTCAATATATTTTTACCATGAACATGATATAGTAAAAATATATTGAACGCATTCTAGGCATTAATAAAGCTAAATATTATTATAAAAACTACCTTTTCTGTGTGTATTTTCAATTTACCAGATATTATGTTGGCTCAGAAAAGAAGAACATTAGTAATAATTGAATTACAAATAATAAATTATTTTAATTAAAGAAATTTAAAATTAACTTTTAGCTTATCCAAAAATGGATATAAGAAAATGTATTACAGCAAACAGAGCTAAAGATGAAGACAATATTGGTAGCAGTTCTGCAGCAAATATAAATACTATATCCATTGATTTAGGCTAATAAGGTCAATGGTATTAGCATGAATAAGCTGCAGGCAAAAAGATAAAAAATTAGTACAAGGAAATATAGTGAAGATTATTTAAATTTTGATTTTGCATGGACAGTGGATAAGATTTCCTTTTGCATCACGGTGGCTGTGGACATAGAAAAACAAAGAGTTCACTGGTTCCTAGCAAACTAAAATGGCATTTGGAAAAAGTTCACTTAAATTTGGAGTCCAAAAACAAAAAAAATGTTTTGAGAGATACCAAACAAATTCAAAAATTTCAAAAAACAATAAGAGTATCTGATAAAGGACAAAATGCCTCCTATGAGATAACTCAACTTATTGCATGAAGAATGAAACCTCATTCAATTGCAGCATTATTAGTCCCACTTGTCATATAATGGTGAAATGTATGTTTGGCAAAAAAGCAGAAGCTGAAATAAATAAAATTTCTTTCTCCAATGATATGATTATTCAAAGAATCATTGATATGTTAGTAAACATAAAGAATAATGTTCAACAGAAACTTAATAACCAAATTTTTGCGCTAGATAAATTGATAGATATCACCAGAAAAGCACAATTATATTGGGTTGATTTATTAACAAGGATTCAATTATGAACCAATTTTTATTTTGTCAAGAATTGTCAGGAAAAACAATGGGAAGAGAAATGTTTAAATGCATTGACAGTTTTTTCAAAAATACAAACGTATCATGGGATTTCTGTACATGCATTTGTACAGATGGCACTTCATCAATGGTCAGACATGAGAAAGATTTTGGGATGTTGCAAACCAAAAAAATCAAATATTGTTTCCACACATTGCATTATTCACTAAAAAGCTTTAGTAGCTAAAACTCTTCCCAGACAGAATTAAACAATGTTTTAGATGATGTGGTAAAAATAGTTAACATTAAAAGCGGATTTGTAAAATCATATAATTTTAAAAAATTATATGATAGCACGGAAGCTATTTAGATTTCCAGAGGAAGAGTTTTGGCTCATGTATTTGAGTTAAGTGACAAACTATATATATTTTTAAAGAAGAAACAAGTATGGCAGGGGGAAAAAGGCACATTATGAAAACACAATAATTTTATGATTGTTTGAACAATGAAGTGTGGGGTGCAAAGCTGGCTTAACTAGACCATATATTTGTGCATCTTAATATTTTAAAAACAAATTTGCAAGGATGAAATGAAAACATCTTAACACCGACAGATAAATTAACTACATAAAAAAAAAGTTATGACTATGGACAAAAAACATCAATGAAAATAGTTTAGCCATGTTTACAAAAATTCCTGAACATAAGAGAAATTTTCTTGCACCATTGGTGAAAAACCACTTGGATATGCTTTAGAAGGCAATTAGTAAATATTTTCCATTGATCTAAACCAGTGGTCTCCAAACTTTTTTGATCATGTACCCCTAAGACGAAAATAATTATATCCCTTATAATATATATATGTGTGTAGTCTAAAATCAAATTATTTATTTATTTTAAATAATATACATACATTTAAATTAAGTTACAAATTTACATTTTGAATTAAAATTTAATATGAGCAATTTGGAAAAATCTGGTTTGATGCCCTCTGTTAATGTAATTTGGAAATCTGGTTCTAAGTAATTTATTTCTGTATTTGGTTTTAATTGTTGTCATTGCAGAAAATGTAACTTCACACAGGTATATAAAACCAAATGGGAAGGGTGCATTTATTGCTGTGCTTACTAAATCTGTATATTCAGTTTTCAATTCCATCCACCAATTACGAAGAGAGTTTTCTTTAAATTCCGATTGTAATGTTGTTCTTTCTCTCATGCTCATGTCAATTAACTGTTCTTAAGCTGTAATTGAAAGATGATGTATTTTTGCATTTTCAGCAAATAGGTTCATGGCTGATTGAAACACTGTTTTAATATTAGGAAGATTTGTAAGTTGGTTGCAAAATTCTGTCTTCCAATTTTTTTAAATGTGTAGATATAAGACTTTTAATTTGTTTCACATTTACTTCATTTTCAGGAGCAAAATCACACAATTATGGAAACATTTCTAAAGATCTCTTTTCTAAATTCTCCCTCCCCATCATGATTGTCTTTTGAAATGTGGTTACTTTCTCAGTCATTGTTAAACGTCATCTTTTCCTTGAAGAGATAAATTGAGCATGTTTACTTTTTTAAAAACATCATCTAACTAACATAGTATCAACCGCCACTCATCATCACGGAAAAAGAAGGCAATCTTTGTCCAAAAGAAAAATGCATAATTCATCTTTCAGTTCAACATCTCTTTCTAGCACTTTCCTTCAAGACAACCAAAACACTTCTCTATGATACAGGAGGTTTTCATGGCTTTGGCCCATTTCATTGCATATTATCAAAAATATTCTACTATTCAAGGATTTTTATTCAAACATTGCCACACACAGCAAGCTAGAGTAATCAATGGATACCAGAATGATTGTGCATAAAATTCCCATCTAGTGTCTACTCATCCAATATCCCCAGACTAGTTTCTGGCTTGTGACCTTCATCAGTGAGGAGCCTTGGATATGATGGGGATTTTATGCACAAGCCTTCTGGCATCCACTGATTACTCTGCTTGCTGTGTGTGGCAATACGTATAGTGAGTTTTGCCTGTTTGAATAATAGTTATAAGCAAGCATAAGAAATGGTGATCATGTGATTTTATATTTACAAAATTAACTATGCTGACAACATTCTTCATCACATGATATATTTCTAGTTCCAAGTTTTTTGCTGCAATAGCTTGTCAATGGTTAATATACTGTATGAATTTCATGCGGGGTGCTATTTCAATTACATTTGCCTTGAATTCTTTTTTCTTTCCATTTAAAACAATGGCTACATCACTGGTTACACTTACATAGTTTTTTCATAAAATGTTATTTGTAACAAAGAAATTATTTACTGTTGGAAAGATGTTTTCCTCTGTACATCTTTCTTTAAGTGGCTCACAAAAAAGACATCTGTGCTTTCATCCAGTTGTATAGCAAATTTTCCACAATGAGTAATTTGTTTTAATAATTATTTCTTTAAATTATCAGCAATAATTTCTATATACCCCCAAACAGTATTTGCTGACAAGGGAATACATTTTTGTTTCTCAGCATCTTCTTCCCCGTAAATTATTTGCACCATTTTTATTGAAGCTGGAAGAATAAGTGTTTGCCAATGGTATGTGGCTTTTTATCTTTTGCTATTAAGAAAGAAACCTCAAGAGAGGCTTTTAAACATTTATTATTAAGTGTAACAAATTATTTTAAATAACTAATTTGAATGTTGCATGTTTTTAAAGATTGCAATGGTTTGTGTTCATGTTCGGGATGTTTAGTTTTTAAATGCCTTACTAACATTGATGGCTTCAAACAAGCATTAGATAGCATTTCATAACATAATATCCACTTAGAATGGGATTCATTGTTGATTACTTTTGATGTAAACCCAAATTTTAAGTAGTCTGCTTGATAATTTCAAATGTTCTGTTAAAAAATTTTTGTACATGCCATATCGTTAATATTTTTATCTCTTGGCATGATTGCTAATGAACTTGAACAATTATCAGTATCAACACTAATACTTTCTTGTTGCACCCCAGAAATAGAATCATTATCAGAATAATCTTTAACCCGCAGTATCTTTGCGGGCAAATTTTTTAACCATCTATCCATTTCATGGGGATTTAAAATCAATAGCATTTAAAAGTCAACTAATCATAGTTATTATAAAACACTCCAATATCTTTATAAGTTTCATACAGTTCATAAAATTCTCTCAATGGTGATATGTGACTAGCAGGCACTTGCACAATGGCACAATATGTGGCCAGGATGTAAACAGTATTGCCAGATATGAAATTCATTTGCTCACCAGAAATCAATTTTAAATCCTGCTAAAAAAACAATTTAAATTCCTAATTTCCCACTAAACCCCCCAAGTATCACTTTGGATACCCCCTGGGCACATGTCTCCTACTTTGGAGACCACTGATCTCAATAGATAAACATGACTTTATTCAGAATCCTTTTGTTGATGATACATTGGACTTCAATATTTGCTTTAAAGAAGAGCTGCTTTCATCTCATCAAACATTAAAAATAAAATATTCTGCATTTTCACTGCATACTTTTTGGATATTATTAAAGAGAAGAATACCTAAAGTTATTTAAAACAGCAATAAATATTTTATTGCAATTTTCTACAATGTATTTATGTGAGTTAGGATTTTCAACTCTCACTAATAGCGATAATGACAGAAACATGTCGAGGACGAACTGAGAATCCCTCTGTCAGAAATAAGACCAGATATAGAACTAGCAACATATCGTCAATCACATACTTCACATTAATTGTCATTTTATTACAAAAATGCTGCTGATTTACATCAAAGCTTTAAATATTAGTCCAATTAAAAGCTTTGTTCATATTATTTTTAGTTTTTATTTAAGACGATATTCATATGTATCTATTTGTAAGTTTTTAGTGTAAAATATTTATATGTGCGAAAATGCTAATAATTAAAAGTTTATTTATTTATTAGTTAATCTACAGTTCAGTTTTCTATTTAATAGTGTGATTCATCATGGCTTCTAACTCAAAATTAGAAGTTCTGTTTAAATTGTCTTTTGTTTTCATTTATTTAGAAGTTACTTTTTTTTCCCTTTTTTTTTCACATGTCAAAGCATCGGTCGGGAAGCGAACCCGGGACAACTGCTTGTAAGGCGGCTGTGCTAACCACTCAATATATATGTGCCGCAAAAAGGAATTTCTTCCAAAAATGTGCCACAAGAATAAAAAAGATTGAGAGACACTGTTATAGACTATCATTAAATGAAATTTTTATAATGACTTTTGTTACATCAACAGAAAGGCCAGGTTTCACTTCCATACAAAAAAATCTGGTCAGGTCAGCAGCATCTGAAGAAGGTTGGAGAATAATACTACTTGAAATGTGTCATTACTAACCTAGTTATCTATTTATATGTTATTACTAACAAGTTATTATTTGTATTTGAAAAGTTTAAAATTTTCTGTACATTTAAAATTTACTGATAGATAATGGCAACAGTCCAGCATATTATCATATCTGTATACAATTAATCTAACCAAATATTAATTAATGTAAATTAATTGAAATTACCAAATTCCCCACTTCCTTTATTTTGCTGTAATATCTTTTATAAATGCAATTTATCCATTCTACTTTGAACACTTTTTAGCAGAAAACCTTTTATTGTAGATATATGCATACATATAGCTCTGAAAAAGACTGCAGGGCAGTCGAAACATAAGATTGTGTATGCATATATGTACAATAAAAGGTTTTCTGTTAAAAAGTGTTCAGAATGGATAAATTGCATTCATAAATTAATTGATGTTGAGTGACTTTCTTTTAAATTTAATTGGAACTAAACCAATATGGCGGCCCTTATTTTTGATAATTCTATAGTTTCAACATCACCTCCCCCATAATTACAAAAAATGCCTGCTAGGAAATATCATATTTAGAATTTACAAATTATTTTTTATTACTGTTATTTCAAAAAAAGAAATCACTGTAGAAAAATGAATTACAATATTTACAGTTTATTTTCTTTTTTTGTTTTTGGATTAACTTATTAATAGAAAAATGAAAATAAATAAATACAATATTTATTCATGTTGGCGGTGTAAAATCATATTGTTACCATTAATGCACACTTTTCTAGAGGAAAGAATTGTGTATTTTTGGAAATAGTCCATTGAATTATGTTATGTGACTAGAAGATTCCAAAGTTTTATAATTATTGGCAGTTTACCAAAAAAACTGCTGACAAAAAGAAACATGCTGAATTGAATCCCGAAGTACAGTATTAAGACTGTATATTAGAGCGTATGTGTGGAGATTTATAAAAAGTAATATATATATAAATATTAAAAGAATCTCATCACTTCTCATATTATAAGTAAAAAAAAATTGAAATGAAGCTTCTTAATGAAATTTATCAGAATTTTTTTATTTTTTAAAATTTAACAATCGATTTATTAATTTTGTCTGAATTTAATAACTAATACATTTTTGGAAGATTATAGGCCCTTGAAACTGTATATTTATTAAAAATATGGGCTGCCATCTTGGTTTACAAAAAAAAATGTTTATATATATATTGATTCGTATATAATTGAAGTCATGTAGTTTGAAATAACAACTAATACATCTTTAGTAGATTATAGGCCCTTGAAACTGTATATTTATCAAAAATACAAGCTGCCATCTTGGTTTATTTAAAAACTCACATTTCCAAAAAAAAAAAAAAAATTAGAATGACTTGTATTTAAATTCAGCTAATATATAATTTATATGCTTTATTTCCAGCATTATCAGCAAACAAAAGTTGATAAATGATAGGTGGATAACTTCATTCTTTATCTTGCACTGTCTTAAGAATTTTATTGATCTGTAGCTTAAAGCAGATTTAGCTACTTAATTGCTCAGGAGGTCATGTGAGCTTTGGGCAATACTACTGGTAGATTGAGAATATGACAGTTTCATTCAGTTAGTCTAACCATTTTTTTTAAATGTTAGCATAATTGATCTGATCCTTTAGCACTCCAGTCTGTCTTTCTACAACTGTGTAAATTGTGCAGGTCACATGACATTTTAAGCAATCCTTGCATTAGATCCACTGCATAATAGTTCCATTCAATTATTCTAAATCAACATTTTTATTAATGTTACATAGCTGAAAAATGATTTAAATGATTAGCTTTCTACCACTGTGCTAAATGCACAGGTTCTACCATATATAGCAATTCTAGTGGAAAAATGAGAATATGACAATTCCAAGCAATAAGTCTGAATTGACCTTTTTAAATTTACATTACCTCTTACAGAATTGATCTGAACCTTTAGTCTTCCAATTTGCTTTTCTATTACTGTGCTAAATTGCAGTGGATACATGACATTTAAGCAATTCTAGTGATAGATTCATTATGCAACAGTTTTGAATCGGCAGCTTAAGTCATTTTCTTTTATTTACATTGCTAAAAAATTATTCTTCACATATAAAGTATGATAAACAGAGTACCTAAAATTCAAAAAACATTAATCACAAAAAACTATTTGCCAAGCGCTTTTGGTACCATGTATCAGAATCATAGCGATATATAATAGGAGTTTTAATATATCACCATTATTCTGGTACACGGTATCGAAAGCGCTTGGCTATGTCGCCATGATTCTAGTACAAGGTAACAAAAGCGCTTGGCAAATAGTTTTTTGTGAATAATGTTTTTTTTTACAATCGTTTTTTGAATTTTAGCTACTTTGTTTATCACACTTTATAAGTGAAGAATAATTTACATTATCTGACAGAGTTCTCATATTATTTACATTACTTAACTAAGAATAAATTTAAACTTTTAGCTTTTTGGTTCACCTTGCATGACATTCCAGAAACTAGAGTGGTACATTTATTATATAATAATTCTGGATCTATATGACACCCCCCCTTCATTACTTAAGTTAAATACTCTCAATTTTCTAGTCCGTATTTCTATCACTGCATACGACATTCGAACAACCTTAGAAATAGATTCATCATATAACAGTTCTATAAAATTGGTATGAATCATTTTTTATTTATGTTACTTATCTGAGAATGGATTTGAACCCTTAGCTATCTAATCCACCTTTCCACCACGGCGTAAAACTATAAAATTGCGCAAGCCGCCGTGCGTTATCTATTAAAAATATAAACTGTTAAACTGATTCACACGTATTTTATCAAATTACATTTTAATTTCATTTCTAGATATTCTTAATCTTGTCTCCTATCGATTCTATAAATAACTTTTATCATAAATTAAATTCTTTTTAATTAAATTTCTATGTTTAATGTAAACAGTATGCAGAAATCTTTTCTTGACGTCGTTTCTCTTTCTCACCTTCTTTACAATCTTTCATCCTTTGGATGAATATTTGTTTTTATCAGAAAAATTAGATTTTTTTTTCCTTAAAAGAATTTTTCATTAAAAATTTTTAGAACTGAAATATCTCCATTATTATCTTCTTTGTTAATCATTTTTTTAATTAAAAATATTTCGAATGCTTTTAATAAAATATTTTTTAAAAATACTGTAATGAACACTTTTTTTTAAACTGTAAAATATCTTCGAGTAACAAATTTTAAAATATTAATATCGATCTTTATCATATATAAAATGTTTGTTCTATAGATCACAGCTTAGTTCGGTCACTTCCGGCTAAAACAAAAACTCTCCAATAGATCCTCATTGCAAAACGGAGAAGGAGAAGGCAAAAATACTCAGTAGGCTTGCCATTAGCCAGGTTGTGAGGATTTGAGCAGTATTGACTGTCTAGATAAAAGTAGCCAGACTCCCAATTACTGATCAATATTGGATAGTTAACTGTGTTGAATATGGTTAATTATCTAAAGAGTATTCTAAGCTTTATTTCAAATTAGTGGAATTTCAAATTTCACCTGAACTGGATTCGAATCCAGATCATCAATATAGCAGGTATTTGTGCCACCTCCACAAGGCATTGCACATATATATGAAATGTGACAATGCGGTTCACATCTTAACCCACAATGGAAAAGATTAAATTTTGTTTTAAAATGACACTGCTGCTACTGACATATGTGGAATGATTCAAACTGTGTGCGGCAATAAGGCCATGCTCGTATTTTGGGTTACCAAGAAAGCACTGAATATAATCTAAAAAAGATAAGAATTATGTCATAACTCATGATGTAGATATTAAAAACGTTACAAAGAAACATTCATACATCCAGCAATCAGACAACAGAGAAAATAGGGATTTTATATATAAGATTGTAGAAGTGCTGTAAAGAGATTTATAATAATGTTAAAGTTCCACCAATAGAAATAGATCATTTATATATATATATCATTAAAAATCACTCCAAGCTTAAACAATCCCAATATCAGTAACAAACAAAAATTTCCAAACTGTTATCAAGGCAACCTCATTTTAACAATATATATATATATGGACTTAATGTGATTATAAGGGACTTGAATTTTCAACTGCCTATGTCTATTCAATTTATCTTATACAACTGAACAATGACCACATACATGTGAAAAGGATAAATGATCTCCAATACATGTATTTTGTGCTGAACCAGCACTCATCAGTTGGGCCAGATCATCATCACACACATATAATCAGTTCTCAGTAGGGACAGGTTTCAATCTACTCAACTGTCCAACTCTTCAGCCATCCATACCATTGAAAATCTGATGATGAAAAATTCAAATCCCTTATTAATGCCAATATTATTAGCATTAATAAGGGCATTGAGCTTTCCATCCTTGGATTTTTCAATGATATAGATGGCCGCAGAGTTGGAAGATGGAGAAAATTGAAGTTCATCCATTAAAGTTTGAAGATTTGCTATTTTAATATAAACTGAGCACTGATTGTATATATTGTGGGAGATGGTGATCTGATCCAACTGATAAGTGCTGTTTCAGCATGAAATACGTATATTGAAGATCACTTATTTTTTCACGTGTATGTGGTCATGTGTATCAGTTGTATAAAATAGATTGGATCGATGTAGAGAGTTGAAAATTTGAGTTCAAATTCTTTATATACTGTTCACGTATTTAAAGATTTACTGATCTTGAACACTATCTATTCATAGCACATGGGTGGAAAGGTAGTTTTCTTTTGTCAGCGCTTATACATTTATCTAATGCTATATTATTTAATAATCACATTTATATAAATTATCGTGGTTCAATATCAAAGGTGGTTAAAAATGAGGTGCTTTCTCTGCCCTTGGGTATACAATTCAAACTTTTGCAAGTAAAAGCTGATTTTAAAATCGGTTATTAAATAAACATTACACTCTAGCATTTGCAATGGATGTTAGTTTATTTAATAAATAGGATTAAAGAATGATTGGGCTGATTATTGATTTAAATATTTATTGATGTTGAGTGACGTTTATTCTGGTATATGGGAGCAGTTTTCTTCCATCAAAAATTATCAGTGTATCTAATGCTATATTGTTTAATAATTATGCATTCATACACATAAATTTAAAACAATAGAAAACTCTCCATAAAGTAGGAAATGATGATCATGTGATATAATTTCTACGGAAAAACTAACTTGGAATTTGCATACCTTAATAACAATTCACATCACATTCAATAGTGTCTTTTTGCCAGATTAATAAAAAAAAAGCCCTCACTGAGGTAAATGCTAATTATTAGACAAAAAAAAGGACTATGGGTAATATGTCAATCATTGATACTTGAAGGAGTGAAACTTTATATTAGTAACAATCTTTTTTAAGTATTAATCAAAACTAGGCACTTGGGATGTAAATCAAATGATTATTGAATATGCAACATGGAAGTTAAATGTGAATGGACCATTTGCTGTCTAATAAATCTGAATTGATATGAAAAAGTGGGCGTTCACCATAAATTTGTTGCATGTCACAAGTCTGATTCACGAATTGATGTTATATTTTAAAATCAAAGTATGCTTTCCCATAAACATTATCAAGATTGCCAGTGCTAGATATTTATTTATAGTGTTATTAAAATGATCAGGATTTAGACCTTAAATGTTATTTGAAATTGTAAGTGGCTTTGATTCACACCACCTCTTTAGTATCAGTGACGGATTTATTAACCATATGGTGATGTGATTAGATATAAGTGGACCATTTTTGCCTAAATGAGGAATTCACAATATTATGAGAAAATGGACATTAGCATCTCTTCGTTTTATGGCCATTTATTTTAATCTAGAGTAATTGGTTATTGCCCGATGCATATACAATTTCTGTTCTTAGTATTTGAACCCCTGTTATCATATTGATTTCTAGATTGTGCCTTTATCAATGCAGACTAGGACTCAGAGTTGGAAGGAATGTAGGTATGCTTTCAGCAAATACTTTTAACTTCACTTTGTCAATCAAATTTCAATTACAAAATTCAAATTAACCCAAGAATTTGAACCCAAATTCAGCATTCCTGAACAGATATATAAATAAAAAACCAGTTCAGCAACTGTGTATTTTACCATCTTCAGTTCTTTGTTAAGTGTTGCCACTTTAATTTCCTGACTGGAATAAAAATTTATATCCATCCGATAATCACTGATTACTCTAACTCACAATAGATGGCAGTAAAATAGAGAGATACTTTTATCCTATTAAGTTGGGTGTTTTTATGAAAGTAGGCATTTTTGCATGTTTATTGAAATGGCTCTAGTAAGAACTTGTGAATTGTTATTAGAGCCAATAAAGCATCTCATGATCTCAGCTTATATAATGTTGTTCTGTAGCAAATTCCTTATCTCTTAGCATGGTTGTGATATCTAGTGTAAGCTTTAGTAATCAATACATATTAGATGCTGGTACTTAATTAATCCATACTAATGCTGTCTAGTGTAATAATGTGTGGTTTTATATTAATCATAGCTAAAAGATAGGACACCATAATATATAGATATTGAATTGGAATTAGATTTATAAAACTGTACAAGCAAATTAATGTAGGTTGAATACTTTAATATGTTTTTTTATCTGGCTTGATAGCAGACAAACAAATAAAAGGTAACACTTGCTAGAGAAAAAGTGCCTTGGATCCGCAGAGTCCAAGGACACTGCTTCCAGATTTGACATAAATTGAAGATGTTAATATGTATTTAATCTGGGATGATAGCAAACAAAGAAGTAAACAACATTAGATTCAAAAGGTCTAGATGTAATGCTCCTGGATCCAAAGCTTCTCACTGATGAAAACCATAAAATAAAAGTTAATCTGGGAATATTGGACAGGACAGCCCAGATAGGAATTTAACAAGCACTACCATTTGGTATTAATTACATAAACTTACACTAGATGGCGTAAATATAGTAAGAGCCAAAGTATTTCCTGCTGAATTGTTATTATAGTAAATACAATCAGAGTTCAGTTTCGTCATAAATATCATTAAGTATTTACAGTGTTATATATTTATAGCCATTATTAATTTATATTATTAAATTATATGGTCATAGCACAACACATTGAGGGGGGAGAATGAAAAGGAATATACTTTCTTCTCTCTTTTTAAATATCTATATATTAAAAACTTGATGAGATATTAATAAAATTATTTTTTATTTTTGAGTGAAGCTATAAGTTGATTTTGATTTGAGATGAGTTTTGAGTGGTTAAACTATGTTTTGATGTCAGGTTTGATCTACTTAACAGTGTTTTAAATTTTCACTTCATCGGTATTTGTAATTAATTGTCTGTAACCTAAAATCTTTTTTTTGCAACTAAGTGCACTATTGGTGAGGTCCACCAAAGTCCTAGTTCTCATAGACTTACAAATTCTGCAGTGCACACCTAATCATCTCTCTGTTTAAATAGAGCAGCAGATTTAATCAATGATGAGAGTTATGATTCTGGTGAACCTCACTGGTGTTTGATTAAGTCTATTGCTCTCTTTAAACAGTTATTAAGCAAATGGAATATGCAAATTTCCAATTTGAATAAAACACCTACATAATCACCTCACTGTTTAAATAGAACAGCAGATTTAATCAATCTATGAGAGCTTTAATTCTGATGATCCTCACTGGAGTTTGATTAAGTCTACTGCTCTATTTAAACAGTTATCAAGCAAAATGAATATGCAAATTTCTAATTTGAATAAAGCACCTACATAATCATTTTACTGTTTAAATAGAGCAGTCGATTTACTGTTTAAATAGAGCATCTGATTTAATCAATTTATGAGAGTTATGATTCTGTAAACCTCACTGGAGTTTGGTTAAATCTGCTTCTCTATATAAACAGTTATCAAACAAAATGAAATATGCAAATTTCTAATTTGAATAAAGCACCTATATAATCATTTTACTGTTTAAATAGAGCAGTCGATTTACTGTTTAAATAGAGCATCTGATTTAATCAATTTATGAGAGTTATGATTCTGGTAAACCTCACTGGAGTTTGGTTAAATCTGCTTCTCTATATAAACAGTTATCAAGCAAATGGAATATGCAAATTTCTAATTTGAATAAAGAACCTACTTAATCATCTCACTGTTTAAATAGACTAGCAGTCTTAATCAATCTATGAGAGCTATGATTCTGATAGACCTCACTGAAAGCGCATTCAGCCATGTCTAAGTTGCAAAAAAAAAGAAAAAAAGACCATTTCATGTTGCAGACATTAAAATGTTTAACAATCAAAATAAATTCTTTAATATATTCTCTGTGAGGCAACTTCTTTTCTGATATGTAGTAGAATATAATTGAAAGAGTAGACAACCGTGACAAAGAAATATATTTGAGTAAGTTAATAATATATATCAATTATTCCTATTAGAGATTTTCTATTTTGTAATTAAACAATAAACCTGCAATGGCTACAACCCAGTTTACAAACATATAGACTACAAGTGATATTTCATATCACTCCTAACAGTATTTGTTTTATAGAAATATCACTTCAAATTTGATTTTTTTTATTAACTTATTTACAATATACCTTAAAATATCTGTATAAAAAATTAAAAAATATCTATAAAATCCCCCCAAAATTATTTGTATTTAACTGGGTTCAATTGATTGATTTCTTATAAGTTATCATAATGAAATAAATTTGCTTTTTATTATTGTTGCCATTAGTTACAATAAGTTGTATAATATTTGTTTAAAGAGGAGGAAAAAAGCAGTCAGTTGGAAAAGATGGGGAAAATTTTGCAGTTTATAGACTACAAGTAATATAAAATATCACTAAATAAAAATAGAGGGGCATAAAATAAATACTGCATGAGGTAAATTTATATTAATTTGATTTTTGCAGAAATAGAGACCCTTACATAAGAAGGTATTGAGATGGGCACCTGTTTAATTTAAAAACTAATATGTAATTAGGGCATTTGACTAGTAGAATCACATACTGCTTATACATACTGCTTATATCAATTGGGTGTAAATATAAATGTCAAATTTGAAAATACTATAAATTAATTAATAATAACAGAAATTAATACTGATATTATCTAATTGTAGCAAACAGATGTTTATTTAATTACAAATGTTAGTACAGACTATAAAAAAGATTAAGTAAAAAATATGGTTGTATTCTCATCCTTGGTGTTTGCCTAGAGATGGCGTTGATGCTAATCGAAAACATATACATATAACAATTCCGGGGTCCGACCTAAATGATCGATTTGATCTAAAAAGATCTGATTTCTTAGATTTATAATAAAATATTCTACTAACTAATACTATTATATGATGTTAGTTTTTTCATTTTTTTCGTAAATGATTATTAATCTTATCTTGTTTTTGAGTTTGTGTGTGTGTGTGTCTTTTTAAAGTTACGGTGTTTTTCTAACTTTTTTTTTTTGGACTTTATGTGTATCTTTTTAAAGTTAAGATTTTTTTTTTTTTGCAAGAGTAAATCAATACTTTTATTCAAAAGCAAGACATAATAAGTAACTGTTTATTAATCTTATCTTGTTTTTGAATTTGTGTGTGTGTCTTTAAAGTTACGGGGCTTTTTCTATTATTTTTTTGGGGGACTTTATGTGTGTCTTTTTAAAGTTACGGTACCTTTTTTTTGCAAGAGTAAATCAATCATTTGATTCAAAAGCAAGACGTAATAAGTCAATGTTTATTAATCTTAGATTGTTTTTGAGTTTGTGTGTGTGTCTTTAAAGTTACGGGGCTTTTTCTCATTTTTTTTTGACTTTATGTGTGTCTTTTTTTAAAGTTACGGTATTTTTGGTCAAGAGTAAAAATCAATTATTTTTATTAAAAAAGCAAGACGTAATTCTAAATCTATCAAAAGTAACGTCATTTATATACTACAATTTAGATTTGATACCTGACTACTATTAGTAAGGACCGTCATTGAAAGATTCAATTGAAAAATGATACCCGACTAATTTCCGTTTTCTTTTTTTTTTTTTTTGGGGACAGTAATGAATCAGAAAGTGGGTTGTTTTTGTTAACTCTGTCTATATAAAAAGGGTACCGTTATTGAAATACTAAATTTAAAAATGATAGCCGACTAATTTGCGTTTCTTTTGACAGTAATTAATCAGAAAGTGGGTTTTTTTTTTGGGGGGGGGTGTTAAATCTTGTGTATATATATATAAAAAAAATACCGTAATTCAAATAATCCATTGAAAAAAACCAAACCCCATTGAATTTGCTTTCTTTTTTTCTTTTTTTAAGACAGTAATTAATCAGGAAGTGGATTGTTTTTGTTAGTGTGTAGATATAAAAACTAATCTTATTTTGAAATAATAAATGTAACAATAATAATAATAATAATAATAATACCCCACTAATTTTCTTTTTTGGACAAGTAATTCCTAATAATTAGACACTGGGTTGTTTTTGTTTGTGCATATATATATATAGTATAGCAAAAGTAACTGGTCACGGACGAATTCTCATGAAAACGGTACTTTTCGCGTGATCCTTATTTTTTTTCGTTTCGCACCCTTAAAAGAAATTTTTGAGGGTTACCCATTTGTAATGGAATCTTCAGGACATTATTACTAAACTTACAACAGTAAAGTAAGTTACAACACATTAAAAAAAATAGATGTCTTATCAAATTTTAAAAAACTATGACTGCTTCAAATACACACACTCTCACACGAAACTACAGAGAAAATAGATATTCTACTATTATGAGAAAATGATGAACAAAATCGACTACTACAGCAGACGATCAAGGCATTTCTTTCTCTTTGCTTTTAGCATAGAAAAAAAAAGCCATAACCGGCAGCCGTCAGGAACTCTTTTTGTGTTTTATTATAGAAAGAAGTCTCATTTGTGTTGGCTTCTGTCATTGCCAGCTGCCTCCGTCCAACATAATGTGAGGACTTTTCTGCATTTATAACATAGAAAATTTCCTCTTTTGTTGGTTGAAGGCCAGTGAAACGGTATATTTCTAGGAATTTACCTAGAAATAGCGACATCTTGAGGCGAACACCAAGGATGAGAAAACAACCAAAAATATAATTTTTATTCATCTTTTATTTTCATATAATTTCTAATTTAAATATTGTTTTAAATGAAAATAATAAAAATTTGCAATCAGAGTAATAAAGAAGACCATAATAAAAGCCAATGATCAACTTTTAAAATTCCTTCTAGTAATATTTAATCGATTCATTAACTGTCATGTCACATTCGCTATAATCAGACTGAATAATTTACTTTTGACTGTCTATTGAGATCATTTATTGTTTTTGTATTTATTTGATCACAAAACAGATGGAACTAAAATGTGTTTTGATTGATATTAGTTCTGAATAAAACACATAGATGTCAGGATATGAATGGACATATTGAAGAAATTGATGATGTAGATAATAAAAATGGACAGCTTTTGAAGGAATTTTGTCAGAAAGTGAATTTGAGTATTGAAAATTTATTAAATATTTATGAGGGACAATATACATGGTCTAGAATTAATATATTTCATACATTAGATTATGTACTGGTAGAGAAAGAGGAATGAATAAAATACGAAAAATTAAGGTGTTTGATAATGAAGAAAAGTATGCCCTAGTGATCATAACTTTATTGTAATTGAAATGGTTAGTAATGTGATGGAGAATAGAAATAAAAGTAGAAATAATAGTGAAAGATGTGGATGGAGAGTGAATGATAAGAATAAGTTGAAAAAGTATAAAATACAAGTTGAAGAAATCATGGAAGAGTGGGTTGGGGATGAGTATAAGGACTGGTGTAAAGAAGTAGAAAAAGTGGCAAATAGGGTTTTAGGTGAGAATATTCAGAAGAATAAAAGTAATAAAAAATGAGAATGAGTAAAAGTGTAAAAGAGAGGAAAGAAGCATGTAGAGAATATAAGTGTGCTATTAAGAACAAGGAAAGTGAAAAAGTTATTAATGATAAATGGGAAAAGTACTTAGAAAAGAAGAAGTTGGTACACAATATCTCAAGGAAATGTAATATGGAAAAATAACTGTATGTAAAAATGCATACGAGATCCGCTTAAAATCTGAACGAAGTCTGCAATTTTTGCTTCATTTAAGAAGAAGCTACAATACATCACATCACATTATCACATCACATCAATTCAATGAGATCAAACATCTGGCTTTATAAAAAGGTATTCAATCTTCATATGTGATTTCAATTTTAAGAAAAACTACTTTAGCTCTTAAAAAATTGAAAATCACAGCTTTACACATAATTTATGTATTTATTTTTATAAAATTAAATTAAATATTTGTTTTTTAATATGTGACATATACATTCACTTTTTATTTTAAAATTTTTTTTTTAACAGAAAATTAACCAAAAAAATTTACTAATGGCAAATAGAAAGTTTTTAGTGTTAAATAAAAAATGGCTAAATGTTAAAAGAAAAACACCAACTTCTAAGAGTCTCACTATTATTTTTTCTTGCTTTATGTAGTTAGTTATTAATGAAAATTTAATACTTAAAAAATTAATTGCTTAAATATTTTCTTTACTAAAATTTATTTTCCTGATAGACATTTACTATAAAAATTTTTACATTCATATCGGCCTTTCAAGCCAAATTGTGCAAACGCTTTTGCGAGTGTTAAATAATAAATGAATACCCTCTGACCAAACAAGATATAGAATTTATGCAGGAATTTTCTTTTATTCCTGCATAAATTCTATATCTTGTTTGGTCAGAGGGCATTCATTTATTATTTAACACTCGCAAAAGCGTTTGCACAATTTGGCTTGAAAGGCCGATATGAATGTAATTACAATTGTATACAGATGCTATAAAAATAAATGCTGATTTATATATAAAAATTTTTGTTTTGTTAAAATACATTTTTTAGCGTAAAGGCTAAACATGATGTTTTGTGGTACATTTTTTATTTTTGTTTATTATTGTGTTTTTTTTTAATTTAAAAAGTTTATTTATTATTTTTAATACTGATTTTCATTTTTAAATGTGTTTCTAATAATTTTTTTGCAAAACTATAAAAATTAGTGATGAATGAATTTTAATTTATTAAAAAATAAAATATGTAGAAAAAGTTTTTTTAAATAATGCTTTTATGTAAACAGCAATCCAACTTAAAAGTAGATTTTAAGAATCTAGACTTGTTATAAAGGAATTAGAAATTGCAGAATATTATCATTTCATAAAAGCATTTAAGACCATTCTTGGAACATATCAGAGATCACAAGAATCTAGACTTGTTATAAAACAATTGGAAATTTTATGAATACTGTCATTTCATAAGACATTCCTGCAATTTCCAATTATTTTATAGCAAGTCTAGATTCTTAAGATCTCTGACATTTTTCAAGAATAATAAATTAACCAAGATCCATTTTTTTCTACTTTTTAGTCAGATTACTTTGTTATTTTTCTACTTTTTTGTCAGCTAGTACTGTTTACATAAATGTATTATTAAAAAAAAAAAACTTTTTTTGCACATATTATTTTATGTTTTTACTTTTTAGCTATAAACTAAAAAATCTGACAAAAATTATGATTTAATAATAAGACATGAAAGAGACAGATTAAGACAACAATGTAGATGTGATGCAGATATTTCTGAACAAAAAGAACTTTTATTTATTAAACTTTTTTCATTAAAAACAAAAAAATAGTTAAACCTTAAAAAAGTATTTAATTTAATTACTTTGACATACTATTATTTATCTTCTGACAAACTCATTCTCAGGATAATTATTATCAAGAGCTAAGATATTTTTTTTAGTTTTTGAATTTTGTTCCAGATGGAAATTTTTTTTAGTTTTAGCAATTAAAAATCTTGATGGGAACAAAATTCAAAAATGTGGATATTTAGACAGAAACATATACAAATCCATACAGACAGAAACATACAGACAGAAACATACAGACAGAAACCTACACAGAAACATACAGACAGAAATACACACAAAAACATAAATAGAAACACACACAGAAATATATATATATATATATACAGAAACATTCACTGAAATATGCAGACAAATATACACAGAAACATACAGACCAAAACATACAGACAGAAACATACACAGACTGAGCAAGTTAATATAAAAGCAAATAATAAGACAAAGAAAAACAATAGTCAGTTAATCCTTTTATATTCTGACAGGTTTTTTTGTTTTCACTTATTTTCCATTAATATTAAACCATTATTATTTATCAGAATATAATATATTTAACCTCATTTGGTAGATATTTTTATTTAGAAACTGAATAAATTTTAAAAAATTAAATTTGATTTGTGGAATTATTTAAAAAATTAGATTTTAACCAATACAAAGCATTGTTTTATCATCAAATTTCAGGTAGAGGTGGAGCAGATTCAATTTGCAAAATGAACCAAATCGTCTTTGTTTGATGGTTGTTTTAAAAAAATTTGAAAAAATTATTTTTAATATTTAGGAAATTGAAATTTTATGCTTTAAAGGTTTAATTTGTTTTTAAATTTTTTACGATATTGCTAAATATTATAACATTCTGTTTAGTGATGATATTTCTAGATAGTTGTATTTTTGGTGACTGTAATTCTATGGTGACATTATTTAGAAAAATATATTCTTTTATATTTAAAAATATTTCTGTAAACAATAAATATGTAATAATATGTATTTTTGATTTCTAATAATCATTACACAATTACTACCTAAAAATAATCATAAAATTTCCAAAAAATTAAGTTTTTACACCATCATAATATTTTCTTAAAGTAATCTTGCAAAGTTTTAGATCATCAAATATATCGTCATCATGGAATTTTTTTTTATATTTTTTAAATTTTTTTGAAATTAAAATATTAGAGAATATATATATAAATTTTAAAACTGTAAAAAAAAAAACGTTCGCAAAATTTTTCATAAAGAATGAAAAATACAAATGAAAAACAGAAAAATTAATGTGCAAAAATTAGCTGATTCAAACATCAATTTAATTTAGAATTTTCAAAGCTGACTCTTATTATATGATTTGATTTCTTCAACATAGATCTTAGGTGTTTGTTTTTTTACTTCGTACTTTTTATTTAAACACTGGATATTTTTTTATTCATATTTTAAATTTCATTCATAAATGTGCCATTGATTTTGAAAATTCTATAAAAATGCACATCATATTTTTAACTTTCACAATAAAATATTTTTAACTACTTTGTTTTTTTGATTTTCCCAATTTTATATTTTAATTAGCAAGTATCTGAATTAAGTTCAGTCCCATATGATTTTTTCAGTTGGAGAGCTGACTTTAAAGACATGTAGATGTCTAAAAGTTTCAGATCTTCTTCTAACAATTATCTTTTAGATAAATGCTTTGCTTGAGTTGGTTTTTTAGATCTAATGTCCCAACTCCTCACTGAAGAGACCCATAGGTCGAAACTGGTCTGGGGATGGGGACCATTTAAAATAAAAATGATTTGAATGCCTTCTCTTGTAGTAGCATTTATCATAAATAAAAAAAAAGCTTGTTTAGAGCTATTAGCATGCTCTTAATTTTACATATTTGTAAGTGCAAGCTATATATAAGTCATGTGACATCTGACTTGTTACTATTACTATCTTTAAATTGTAATGTTGAAAATTTTTGGTACACAATATCTCAAGAAAATGTAATATGGAAAAATAACTGTACGCAAAAATGCATACGGGATATGCTTAAAATCTGAATGAAGTCCGCAATTTTTACCTATTGCACTTTTGACTAAATTACATTAGTCAAAATTGTTTTTTAAAAGTGTAAATTTAAAAATAAAAACCATTCTTAAAAATAATATATCAACTTTGTAAATATAGAAAAAATGTAAAACTGAAATAATTAATCAAAACAATAGCTTCTTTTATTTCTCCATCGGTAACAAAAATATATTTGGAACAAAATAAAATGTAATTTAATTCCATTTCTAATCTTAAAATAATTTTTTGTAAAGAATGCCACAACGATAAATTAGAATTGAAAATTCCACTTATAATTATTTTAAAAAGAAAAAAAACTAAGTTACAATTGTTATAGAAGCATTCTTTTTTCAGTCAATGCAACTTCCTGCTTTATCTTATTACAATTATTTTGTCTTTCTAAAAAGCAAAAATTTTCAAATAAAATCTGAGTTTAAACATCATATTCTTATCAAAAATAAATATTTCATAAACATTTTGCAAATATAATGATAAATATAAAAGCAATTCTACAAAAAATATATAACTTTCATTTTAATATTTGAACAAAAAATGATCTTTTGCAATCATATTGACTACTTTGTGAATAAAGAAATTGTTAATTTCCAGTCTCTGTATTAAGTTCTTTCTATGATACAAATACCTAGAGATTTTTAAGAATGTTAGCACCAATTTTTACTACAAAAATATGCAAACCAGAAAACAAATACTACAGAGTCACAAGGGAGTGGATTTATGTCAAGCAATTGAAGTGCCATTATGACATATTGAGAAAAACACTGTGAGTTATTAAAATATTAATTTTAAAAAGACAAAAAATTAAATAGATTATGGGTAGCCCTGTAATACAGTATAATTTGTTCCAAACCTCTTCTCCCTATATAGCAGGGGTAGCCAAAATTTTAGAAATTGGGGGTCACTTTTTTGATGGAAGAGCACCTGAGGGTGATTAAATTTTTTTCAAGGCTTTGATCCAGAAACCGGAAAAAAAAAAATATTATTTTTGATGGAATGAAAACCTGAATGAAAAAAAAATAATGGTTTGAAGTCCTGGATTTTTTGGAATGTATTTACAAATTGATGTTTTTTTTATAAGGGCTTTTTGGGTATTCACAAATATTGGTGATAAACAAAGGCAAAACTCTCCATACAGTAGTGCCACCCTGTGCCAAACAGAGTAATCAATGGATGCCAGAACGCTTGTGCATAAAATCCCTATCTAGTGCCTACTCATCCAATATCCCCAAACTAGTTTCTGGCTTGTGGCCATCATCAGTGAGGAGCCCTGGGTATGAGAGCATTGCACCTAGATCTTAGGGATTTTATGCACAAGCCTTCTGGCATCCATTGATTACTTTGTTTGGCACAGGGTGGCACCACTGTATGGAGAGTTTTGCCTTTGTTTACAACAATTATGTGCTAGTATAGAGATGGTGATCATGTGATGTTTAGTGGTTTAAATATTGGTGATGTTTTTAGAAGATACTTATGAACTGATGAATTATTTTCTATAAGATAAAACTATCAAAGACCTTTTACTATAACTACTATTAAATTATCTCAGTTCCCTCTAGTATTACAATTTGACCATGTAACTTTACAAAATAATTATTAAATTCCAATTATTAAGTTACCTATAACTAATTATTTTCTAAAACTGGTCCTTAATTTTAAAAAAATCAAGAAAATATAAAGAAAACAAAATAAAATTATTGTTTTAGAATTGTATTTAATTTTTTTCAGCTTCTACCAGCCTGTGGTTATTTTTGAGATCAACAATAACAACAGATATTATTTTAAATTTATCTGTTTTTAAATGAGAATAATTTTGAATTTTTACTTTTTTTTATTTTTTCTTATTGTTTATATTTAAATCAGCTCTGAATTTATCATTATAATTTGTCAATGTTCATGTCCGCTCATGGTCAACTTCCAGAGACCTTGTGGTTGATGGGTCAACTGTGGTCAATGTCTTGTCCACCTCTGCTATATAGCATGCAGTAGCTCGTTTGGTTGACAAGCCTTGATTATAATCCAATATGTATTATTTCCTGTGATTGTACTTTTAAACATGCATACATATATGTATAAACATGCATACATATATGTATAAACATGCATACATATATGTATAGTAATAGATTGAGACCACTCTGTAGATCATGGACAATATCCAACACCAGAGTGCACAACTAGACTTGTGGACTAGAATTTCAGATCAGGAGACAATATATTAATGTTTACTGGTGAGGACCTTAAATCGTATACATCACCTACTATCTCCAATAGTTCTATGAGTGCCTCTAGATTGGAGAACATAGATTTTTTAGAAGCATCTATTGACAAGAGCAGATAACAGTAAACAAATCATAAAGATTGATGTATGAAATATCAAAAATTATATTTTCATTTATAATACCTTCATTTACATAAATTTAAATTGCCCTTTATGGCATATTTCTTATTTGACATCAGATAACAATAAAACCTTTCACTATGAATTAGTTTATGATCATACATGGATGCTAAACGACCATGTTTATATTATTCATTGATCATTAGGTATGCTAATTAGGATGTGCACATTTACATATTTGCTTTTAACTCTAGTTAGTAGGCAATAATGAAACAGATTGTGATTAAACTTAAATATTCAAAATACGAAATCATTTGCAACAATAACATTTTAGAAATATAGAATCGAACCCATACCAGCGATCAGAATCATAGAACTAAATATATCATAGCACAATTGACTTCTACGAACCTAGAGTACAAATCTAAATTAGCACTCGAGTGATTATTATACATGATCAAGAACCCAAGAACAGAATAATAAGTTCATGGGGAGTACGCAATAGTATAGGTAATTGCAAATGTGATGGATAAAAGTCTGCAGGATTCTCACTGTTATGCATATTTACATTATGTTTTAATTTCATATATATATATGAAAAACAAAAACACAAGTTAAAACTTGCTAACGTTTGTATTTATGACAATAGATGGCATTCTACCAAAAACACCATCAAGCATAAGTTTGTTTACATAAACGTCAAAGCAAGCATTCACTATCTCTAACTTTAGTTCCACCTTCAGATAATGATTTCAAGCTATTTGCTATTGACAGTGAAGGACAGGAATAAGAAAATACATCTAAACACAAACTCTGAGCGTTTATGAAACAGTTTCTATTCAGCTTGCAAGTGTGAATCTTTTACACATGTAATGTCTTCGAACTCAGCATAGCAAGTCAGATAGCTACATGGGTCTGATATCAGTTCAGTATCACCACATAGTAGAAGCCTCTGTAATATATATCATTGCAAGAAAGACCTCAAAGGTACATTTATGAAAAACAAAAACACAAGTTAAAACTTGCTAACGCTTGTATTTATGACAATAGATGGGATGATGCAGCTATCTGGCTTGCTATGCTTAGTTCGAAGACATTACGTGTCTAAAAGATTCACACTTGCAAGCTGAATAGAAACTGTTTCATAAATGCTCAGAGTTTGTGTTTAGATCTATTTTCTTATTCCTGTCCTTCACTGATGACAGCAAATAGCTTGAAATCATGATCTGAAGGTGGAACTGAAGTTAGAGATAGTGAATGCTTGCTCTGATGTTTATGTAAACAAACTTATGCTTGATGGTGTTTTTGGTAGAACGCCATCTATTGTCATAAATACAAGCGTTAGCAAGTTTTAACTTGTGTTTTTGTTTTTCATAAATGTACCTTTGAGGTCTTTCTTGAAATGATATATATTGCAGAGGCTTCTACTATGTGGTGATGCTGAACTGATATCAGACCCATGTAGCTATCTGGCTTGCTATGCTGAGTTCAAAAACATTACGTGTCTAAAAGATTCATGCTTGCAAGCTGAATAGAAACTGTTTTATAAATGCTCAGAGTTTGTGTTTAGATCTATTTTCTTATTCCTGTCCTTCACTGATGATAGCAAATAGCTTGAAATCATGATCTGAAGGTGGAACTAAAGTTAGAGATAGTGAATGCTTGCTCTGATGTTTATGTAAACAAACTTACACTTGACGGTGTTTTTGGTAGAACACCATCTATTGTCATATATATAATATAGGGGATTTGAACTCAGATTTTCAAGCACCCTTCAACTATCCACACTATCTCATACAACTGATACACATGACCACACACAAGTAAAAAAGATAAATAATCACCAATATACATATTTCGTGCTAAACCAGCACTCATCAGTTGGTCCAGATTATCATCTCCCACACATATATATAATCAATGCTCAGTTATATTGGCATAAGCATGGGATTTGGGTTTTCATCATCAGATTTTCAATGATATGGATGGCTGAAAAGTTGGAGGTTGGAGTAGATTGAAGCCTGTCCATTAAAGTATGAAGATTTGCTATCCTAATATAAACTGAGCACTGATTATATATATATGTGAGAGATGATAATCTTGACCAATTGATGAGTGCTGGTTTAGCATGAAATACATATATTGGTGATTTATCTTTTCTATGTGTGTGGTCATGTGTATCAGTTGTATGAGATAGCATGGATAGTTGAAGAGTGCTTGAAAATCTGACCTCAAACCCCCTATACTTACAATTAAGATACAGGTTTGTGATGAGTGACTGGTTTTCAAATATTTATATATGTAATATGTATAAAATGGCAATCTACTTAATTACTCATTAAGCTGAAAACTCCTCATTATTTTAATGATGTTTAGTGAGTCACATTAAATACTCCTCCATATTTGAACATTTTATTCTTACAATTAAACCTTTTTTTCATATAATATGCTTTTAACTTCATTTACGACAAATGTAAGCTTTGAAGTGATAGCAATTTAAAAAATAAACATTTATACTTTTAAAAATATGAAAATAAATATCTAAATGATGTTCATACTTATAACAATGGAGCATGGTTATCACTGGATGTAATGTATCTATTCAAAAAGTTAGAAAAATGAAATATTAGATATTTAATTTTATGTTATTAAAAGATTATATTTGGGGTTAGTTATTGTCAAATATAGAAAAAAATTCTAAAAGTTAAATTATTTATTGTTATTAAAATTAAAAAAATATTTTATTTACCATTTTGACAAAAGCAATTTGTTTTATCCAGTAGAAACTGCTTCTGATTCCTCTAATGCAATTTTTAAGTGTTGTCTTTTTAGAAATAAATTGCTTTCAAAGACAATATTCTATTGGTGACATAGTTTTTGGTTTTAAGTAAGTCTTTTACAAAAATATTGCACCATAATCTTCAATTTGCAAATAAATTGCTGAAAATTACATTTTTTTTTTTACAAATCTATGGTATTCAGTTATTTAACATTGGTCCAAAATACTCAGTCAATCAGAAATTTTCATTTGTATTGACATCTAAGTTACCTCTCTCATGGCATTATCATTCAAATAGAGTGTTGTTAATCAGCAAAGACTTGATTTTCTAAAAGGTCCATATAATACTGACATCTTCAGATTTTTTTGCAACCAATCAGAAATCCTCATTTCTCTTGACATCTAAGTCACCTCCCTCATGGCGTTATCATTCAAATAGGCTGTTGTTAATCAGCATAAGACTTGATTTTTTAAAAAGTTTATATAATACTGGCATCATCAGTATTTTTTGCAACCAATCAGAAATTCTCATCTTTATTGACATCTAAGTCACATCTCTCATGGCATTATCATTCAAATAGGCTGTTGTTAATCAGGCAAAGACTTGATTTCTTAAAAGGTCCATGTAATACTAACGTCTTCAGATTTTTTGGCAATAAATCAAAAATTCCCATTTCTATTGACATCTAAGTCATCTCTCTCATGGCACTACCATTCAAATAAACTCTTGTTAATAAGAAAAAACTTGATTTCCTAAAAGGTCCATATAATACAAACATTTTAAGATTTTTTGCAACTAACCAGAAATTCTCATTTGTATTGATTTCTAGGCCACCTCCCACATGAATTATCTTACTAATAGAGTACTGTCAGTCATATGAAAGGTTCATGTAATGCTGATATCTTTAGATTTTTTTATTAACTAATATGTTAAAATTGCTACTGCAGGTTAAGGAAAACTAAAAAACATTGCAGATTGCACTATAAGGTTACAGATAGACTTAAAACAATGTAGAAAAGATATAGAATTACAACAGAATTGTAACACCCAAAACTTCTATTGCAAGATGACATTTATTTCTCCTCAAACAGTTCAAGCATTGAATAAAATATAATTAGCTTATGAAATTATATATATATGGTTGCACACATCAGCTTTAGCCCATACATAGATTTTTTCCATTTAATTTATAAATATATTATTCAAATGATTTAAATTTAGATAGCCTTAGAAATATGGATTTTGTTAACTAAATCTTGATTATTAAAAAAAACCTAAACTTTGTTATTTTAAAATAGGAGAAAGATTCAGGAAACTAAAATTGATTTTTATTTCTCTTTTATCTTGAATATTCAAAGGCACAAACAATTATACACCACTAAATTTGAAAGCAGAAAATTTGTCAAAGATAATGAAAATTTTTAAGTAGTGTCTACACATTCAGTAGTGTCTAAACATTGAGGGACATACCATGATATATATCAAATATTACTAAAACTAAATGAAGTATTATAACATTAGAAAGATATGGTAAATAGATTAACATTGGCATATAAATAAAATTGCATAAAGTAAATTATAAATTACTATTTAACTAATACATATAATAGTATGGTGACTTGTTGGTAACTGATGCTTCTTTAAGTTTATTAACTTCCTTGAAGTTCATACATCTAAAAAGTTACTTGAAGTCTTTTATTATGGCCAAGAAAAGATTGTGCTAGATAAATTGGGGTATAAATTGTAGAAAAAAGATCATTTGAAATTCACTACTGGAATATTGTTGACAATTTCTGAAATTATGTGAACATAATCAGTTTTCAAATATCAGGATAGGGTTTATACTAAATTTCACTGTTTAGAAGTTCATCTGTTAATAGGTGCAATTCTGTATATGTGTAGTTGGCATGCCTATAAAGCAAATGTCATGGTTGTGGGGTCCATACCCAATAAGTTCTTTAGCAGCTTAGCACCACATGGTGGTTGCTCCAAATGCTTGGAGAGGTTTCTTGAAATATATTGGTTTAATAGCAAGGGTGATCATAATAAATAGAAAGCAGAGACAGAAAAGCAACATTATTTTTGAGACTGTCTATTTATGAGATTGCTTTTGTCAAAATATGCAATCAAGACAAGCCAGCAATTGATTTTAATTAAACCACCATTTTAAAATAAAATACCTGAAATTAGAAACATGTGAATGCCATTACAGTCAGTTTACCTTAATATCGTAAAAAATTATATTTAAAATTTTAAAACATTAGAGCCGAAAAGCACAAAATAAAACTTAATTATATCAAAATAAAGAATCAGTTTTAAGGTATTTAGTTTAATACTATGATAAAAAAAATTATATCAAATCTTTCAATTTAATCTGATCTTTTTTAGTTTTACTTTGATATAATTAATTAAACTTTGTTTAAAACAACTTTGTTTATTCAAGAAAATTATTTGATATCCTGTTTAAGAAATAATTTTAAAAAATAATAATTCTGTTGAATAAATTCTTTGAATTAAACCAACATTAACCTGTTTTAAGAAAGACATGAATCAACACAAACACGGCTTTAACTCGCTCTAAAACTGGCAGTTTTTATGTTACCATAGCGTATTTAAGCTCATTTGAAAGCTTAAAAAGTACCATAAGATGCTGCCATCTCTAGAATTATTTTACAAGTAAAAAATCAATAATATTGATGTAAGAACCTACCACAATGGGAGAAGGCAGGCTTTCCTAGATGCTGATTAATTGGTTCCCCTTTGGAACAAAAAAAGATCACTTGTCAATAATTTTCACAGCTCCAACTTCTTTGTTTTGATTTTGAAAATGAAAATGAAGGTGTTAGAGCATTTTTTTACATATTATAAATTATTTTGATAAAATATGCTGAAAATATAATTATTTTAGAAAAATAGTTAAGATTTCAGTAAAAATTATTTACTTTTACATGAACATAATTTGAGAAAGAAAATCCAATGACATAAGCAACATTTTCTAATTGTTATGAGTGTTCTTTTTAGGTTCTCCACTATAAAATAATTTTATAATTATAAATAGAAATTTATTTTTGAAAAAATTTTGTTCACTTTCCTATTCTGACAAATTATTAATTTGCTTTTTACAAACAAAACTAAAATTAATATAATATTAAAAGATGAATATATTTTAACTGCTGATTCTGTAATTGACCAATCAAAAGTTTAGAGTTTTAACTCACTCGAACAAGCAGATTTTATACAACAAAAATATTAAAATAAACTTTTATTTTTGAATATACCTACCTTTACCTATGTGTGAGTGTGTTTATGATATATAAAAATCTAAATTTAATTCAAAATTGCCAGGTATTGCAAATTGAGTCACTTTAAAAAATACAATCTATTTAATGCAATGCACCTGTCTAAATCTGTTTTTTACTTTTCAAAGTAATCTGGAAACACTTGCAAAATGATGCATTTTAACACCATCTTTCCCCCTACTTCTAAGTCTGCAAAAAAAAAAAATTAAGACATTTTTTTCAATTGAGAGATTAAAAGAAAATCACACAAAGTCAGATCAAGTGAATATGGCTGATAGATAAGCCGGATAATACTGAATTTAATTAAAAAGTGTTTTACACTTAAGACATTGAGAGATCACACTTTTGCGGGATGGAGCTTACATTCTTCTCTTTGTCACAGAATGGTATGTTACATTTTACTGTATCATGTAAATGTTACAGAACTTACAGATAAAAATGCCTGACTGTTATGAACTAAATCTGAGAGAAAAATGCCATTTGTACTAAAAAAAAATCAGCATTGTTTTGACTTTGGACTTCACTTGCCATGCTTTTTAGGAATGTGGTGAATTTAACATTTTAATTAAACCACTCATAAACCTGTGTTTTTATGAGATTAGCTTGCCTGTAATCTGTTTCAAGCATTACAACTGTTTTATCTGCCATTTTCCATAAACAAAAACAGAATTTCACATTTTCAAACTTTTTCAGTCATTATAAAAATCCACAAATATGTGAAATGCACTTTACACAAAAGGTGCTACATGGTACCATGATTTTACACAATGATGTCATATGGCAGATTGATGCAGAAGGGTTCCTACAACAGCAGAAGCACATACTACAACAGGTGCATACACCAGAGAATGATTCTGGTTATTTATGGGTCTCCCCTCATGTATATATAATGTAACAGTCAGAAAATATAGCTTTTTAACCTAATCTAGATATATAGACAGAGGGGGTTCGAACTTCACTTACTCCTCCAGCTGACAACCAAGTGACTTACTTCCTTGACCTTATGAGCATTAATTTTTTATTGTAGCCCAGTAGTCAGGTAGAGATGAGACTCTACAGGAATCCTAATGTGATGATAAGGCTTACATATATATAAGTAATAAAATCTATATCTTCATTATAATAATGAATTATAGTTTATTATTAATGAGCAAACAGTTTAAACTTTGTGGCTAATTGTTCTAAAGTGCAAAATATAAAATGCGCTAACACGCACAAGCACACAAAGCTGAAGACAAATAAAGAATTTTTTTTAATATATATATATATTTAATTAATTATGTAGTTAAGCGCTTTCAAGGGTCAGAGCCCTCATATCCATAGCCATCTTGTAAATAGCCTTGTGTGCTCGTGCGTGTTAGCGCATTTTATATTTTGCACCTTATTATTAATATAAAATTGTCATTGATAATTATATAAAATTCTTTACAAAAGGGAAAATACCCACAGATATATATATAAGATCGATTGATCTTATAATGTGAACAAATAAAAATAAAACACAGATACACATTGTCAATTAACCAGGTCATTTTTATTCATTAGAGAGACAGTGATAAGATTGATCTATAGTACGAGAACAGGTTTGAAATTAGCCTGCTTAAACCAACTAAATAAAATCATAGGCTGAATTTGATCTTAGCCTCATTTATTACATAAATTTTATATATATAAACCTCCAATGGATGTTTCCAGATTGATCATTTTTAAGAATGGCGTAAATAAAATAAAGTAGTAAAAACATTGTGGTACTTGGTGATTAAATATATATATATATTTGAAGAGCGGGTCTTGAAACATGACGACTTCTTTATAATGCCAACTTAACTTTGGATAGCTACTTTGCCTCTAATCTATGGTTAGGTAAAAGAACCCATTCATCTCAGCGTGACCCAAGTTCAGGAACAAAATTTTGATAGCTTGGGTCTATTTATTTTCCTCAGCTGACTGATGGGATCAAACCTTTCGACCAATTGAATATCCCACAGACAAGCATTAGCCAATGAAGTTATAGAAGAAGAAAAACAATCAGCAAAATGTCGATACACCAATAGATCACAAAGCAACACATTATTAGGGAAAGCAGTCAAATGATCATGAATTTAAACCCTTATAATGTTAATGCATATAAAATTATGATTGAGAATATTACTATACTGGTAAGATCCAATACACATAATTATATATTTCCCTTTTCATCAAGCCATTAAACATGCTCCTATACAGGAATTATACCAGCAGTTTTTATTACTACCGCTGTACAGATCAAGAATTATTATTTATCTAGTTTCTGTCCATAGATTTAATAATATTACAGAGATTATTTATAATGAGATATTATTTTATAGCGAGAGTATTCATTTATAATTTATCTTTAAAGCGCATGTGCATTGGCTTAATCGCTAATATCACTATTAGAGATTATTTATATAAGTGCTTTATACTGTACCCTCATACAAAAAAAACAAAAACAAAATAATAATGAACGCTTATTTATACTGTATCCCTTATAGACATATATTTATAACTCTTAGATTGACTTAAAATGTGTATAAATAATAATATCCACAGTTACTCTCTAAACATAAATTAAATATATAAAGAGAATCCTTTCTTATCCTGGCTATAAAATTAAACACCACATCAATTAAATCTACAATAACAGATTCTAATGTTCTCGCTTTTAAAAAAAATCGTTAAAGATCCAATAACAACTATGGCAGAATGTTGACAGAGCCACTTAAGTCAAATAATTTTTTAGCTGAAAAGTCAAATAATTTTTATAATGATTTTAAAAGTACTCTCGTATTTATTATAAGGGGTAAGTGACAAAAATAAAATAAGTTTACTTATTCAGCCACCTTCTAATTTCTTCCATACACATTCCATATTACATAAAAAAGACACAAATTGTTCATTTTTAAAAAAAAAAATAAACAAAAAAAATCACGTAAATCAGAATCTATAAATGTATGTTAATGACTTGCTAATATGTAACTATACGCATATAAAGAAAATAAAGTTAGCGATCTCTATTATACTTACACTTTTATTTAATTGATTTTAAAATTTTTTGTATATGAAAGAAGTATTATAAGCAATATATATATATATATGATTATAATATATGTATAACTATGAATATAAAAGTTACCGGTAAGTGAGATGTGTGTGTATAGATAGTGTGGGCTTGTTCTGGCAATGAATTAAGATTTCATCTTAGAAGTATTAAGGTGCAGTCACCAAGTTATGACTGTGGTTGCAGTTCCCATATCGGTCCCCTGTGTCCATGTTTTTTTCAGATCGGTCTTTCTTTCAGTAGCAAGTGGCAGGCATCAGCCCCAGTCCAAGGATGGAGACAAATTCTCTACTCAAACATATTTGGTATAAAATATATTTCACTCAGTCTAATTGTTCTTAAATAAGAAGGTAATGACTAACTTCTCTTTTTTTCTAACTACTATATCTCTAAATAAAAGAAAACCTCTCTATTTATACCTTTGTAACTTCCTTTTACCTCACTTGTATTAATTAGTATCTCTAATGCCTCTATTCTTTCAATTCTCCGAAAATATATTACATTTTTGTCTGTATTGTTATACAAACAATTCACATTCTTGTAATGACTGTCCCATGGCTATTTCTGGTTCTCATAATATACTTTCTATACTTTCTAAGAGCAGTCTTTTTAAAAATAAAATGTTTTCAAAGACACCCCTCCCCATAGTGATGTAGTTTTTGGTTAAGAATAAATCTTTTACAAAAATATTGTGTCATAAGCATTAACAATTATGAAAATTAGGTTTATTTGTGGCATTTAGCCACAGAGTAAAACACTCTAAAGCATCAAACGATCATAAACCATTACCTCCTTTATAGCTTTGCCACAACAATAGAATGTGCTGTCAATCAGACCCAAAGATTTGTTGTAAAGATCCATATATTCCTGACATCTTTTGGAATATTAAAATTAATACATTAAAGATGGAAGCTTCTTAGAAAGAATCACTGCAGCCCATCACAAAACATAATTTAATATATACAACACTTTAAAACAATGCAGAAAAGTAGTAAATACAGCACCATTGTACTACCTAAAATATCAAATATGATAGCACTATCACAGCTTACTTTTTGTTAATGTTAAATTTTTGTTTAACTTATTACTTGGCATAATTGCTATAAAAATCTTTCTCATTAATTTAACTATTTAAAATTAAATATGGATCCCACAAATGTCTTCTGTAATACTCATCCAGAATATATGATACATATTTTTCAAAGCTGTCCATATTCTTATGGTGCTTTGTATTTCACAAGCAAATAATTAATCTTAAACAATTGCTTAAGAAAAATATTAAAAAGTTTCATCCTTATAATGTCATAGCAATTATTCATACTTTTAGAATCATGTGACTTTCTCACTGCTTTATAATTGTTGACAACAAAAAGTATAATGTTCTTACAAAAATAAATAGAATGGTCTAGTACATATTTATATGCTTTAAAATACTTACCTAGAAGTTACTATGAATGAAATTTAGTAAATCAGTACTTTTATTAGTTGAACATTATTTTAGAATGATGTAAAGCATTTAAATTATACATCCATCTATATAAAATAGAATTATTTTCATCTACCCTCAGATACTGGTTGTAATAATTATATTTTTATAAGTTTTGTTTTAAATGGCATGCAAATGTTTTTTTCTCCTGTACATATGTTAATACTTGTATATAATTTTCATTAATAATGTTTATTTTATATGCCAGTAAAGGAAATTTCTAAAATGTAATAAGTTTATGAATTTTAATGATTTTTTAAATTTGTTTGTTTACATTTTTTGGTACATGTGGATTTTCTAATAAACCAAGATGGCAGCCCATATTATTGATAAATATACAGTTTCAGGGGCCTTCCAAAAATGTTTTTAAAAATGGCTGCTAAGAAACATATTCAATATTTACATTTTATTTCTTATTACTATTATTTTTTAAAAAGAAGTCATTGTGGAAAAAATAATTACAATATTTATAATTTATTTTTGGATTAACTTATTAACAGAAAAGTAAAAGAAAATATAAGTACAATATTTACACTTTATTCATGTCAGTGGCATTTAATCATATCATGACCACTAATGCACACTTTTAAGGAGGGTAGGATTCTGTATATTGGAAATAGTTCAGTGCATCACATTCTGTAACAGGAAGGTCCCAAATTTTTATCATTCTGACAATTTACCAATAAAATTGCTGATAATAAGAAACCAAATGAATTGCACCAAAGTACACCAATGTTAAGAGTGTTTTGTTGATTCCCAAATTATAAGTAAAAAAAAAAAAATGAAATAAAGTTTCTTCATGAAATTTATTAGAATTTTTTTTTTTTAATTTATTAATTTTGTTTTAATTTAACAACTAATACATCTTTGGTAGATTATAGGCTCTTGAAAATAGGTATTTATCAAAAATATGGACTGCCATCTTTGTTTACAGAAAAACTGTTATTTATATATTGATTTGTATATAATTGAAGTCATGTAGTTTCATACTGTGCAGTTTATGACTTCATTGTGCTTTTTTTCTATTTTCTTCTTTTCCCATATCGTCAGCCAGGAAGCGAACCTGCTAACCCAGGACAACTGCTTGTAAAGCAACCGACGCTGACTTCTTCTCCACCAATGCTTGACATGTTTTTTTATTTACAGTAAAAAATCCATTTATAGAGAACACATTTTTTTTACAATCATCCTAATAAAACTACCACAGTCTAAAATAAATGAATATTAAACTATATATATATATATATATATATATATATATATATATATATATAGTATCCACTTATAGATACACCATCTGTGGACATATATATATATAAGTGGAATTAAAGAGGAACAAATATAAAATTCTATAGAAAGGCTTAATAAACAATGAGGATTGCCAATTCTTCTACAAGCTTTATGATAAATGCTTAGCCAGAGCCAGCACTTAAAATATCTGTCAGGAACCCCTTGCTAAACCCCTGACCATGGTTTTGTGCTTTGGCACTCCTCAGAGAGGTGTCAGGGTAGGTTCAGACTACCCTGACACCTCTCTGAGGAGTACCAAAGCACCAAACCATAGTCAGGGGTTTGGGGGGGGGGGTCCTGACAGAGATATTTTAAGTGCTGGATCCTCAATGTTTATAACTTACAAGCTTAAGAGATAGGGTTATGTGATCTATGACTCTTATTTTGACTATTTAGAAAGGCTTAATGTAAATGTGTTCTCATACTTATTGCAATAACCTTCAGTGTCAAAGTTTTGATGCAATGAACAAAAATGAAATCATATTTGTCTGTTTTTAAGATTTTATAAAAATATTTTAACCTTTTTCTTCCTAAGTAAATCTTTTTTTTTACAGCCCTAGCAGCTATTTGCATCAGTTTACAACTTTTTAATTTAATGGTCAAACCTTTATTTTGGAATTCGCAGATGCAAATCTATTACAAATCGATTTTGTTCTCGCATTTATAACTGTCAAAATTTGCTCCACTTACATAAGCCTATGGGTTGCACCCAAAAATGGATTTTCACCTGCTCAGCAATATAATATTGATTGCTCAGAGACTTTTCATATTATATGAATATGGCACTTGGAGAGTTTAATCACTCCAGAATATCACTCTGTGCAGTGAAAAGGTATTTGGATTCTCTTCAAGATACTTATAGAGCTATCTCTAAACCAACATAAGTATTATGTAGCAACACGGTTCAGCTATTTACCATAAAAATGTTAAGATGCCATCATGTCTTGACCATGAATTACATCCATGGATTGTCTTCAGTGTTTTCCCTGTCATGATGACCTTTTGCAAACCATTTGATAATATTCCCAAGATCTATAGCTTCACTTCCATATACAGTTTGAATCATTTCAAAATTTTCAATAACAGTTTCACCCAATTTAAAACAAAATTTGATGTTAACTTATTGCACTTTTGTGAGTTAAAGTATGAAACACACCAATACATTTTATTCCTAACACGTGATCCAGACCCGGTTAAAATTTTTGTGGTCGGTAGTTAAACTATGTTGATAAATATTTCAAATAACCTTCACACTTCCATACATTCTTTTAAAATCATATACGATACCATAAAATGCAAATAACCCCCAAGATGCATTTCGTACTGAACCAGCGCTCATCAGTTGGCCCAGGTCACCCTCTCCTATATATCTATTATATGTACAGTATTTATCTATAGTAAATTGTTACATTTTGATTTACAAGTGTCAAATTCACTATTTATCTTAAGTAGATAAAGTCAAAGTTGTGGATGGAGTTTGATAGTTGTAAATCAAAATGTAACAATTAAAATATGTTGCAACATAACAAATATATTAACTACGAGATGGCGCTGCAGATAGCTTATGAAAGAATGTCACTTGGATCCTTTTCAACAGGACAATTGTATTTTATATATAAATGTATTTGTGCAAGGGGTTAACTTGATTTAGTTGATCTATTTTAATAATAAAGGTGGAATATATCAAATAAGTGAAGGAGGAGTGCGTAGGGCTTTATATAAATTTGCGTATTAACGTATATATGTATAATGTGCGTCAGTTGCATAGAATATATATTTAAAAAATGTAGATTTTAACATTAACAAATTTCTGTTTTTGTATTTTTTATATAAGTTTAAAAAAATAATCTTTTTAGTTTTTTAATCCATTTAAATTAAAATTTTTACAAAGTGTTTTGTCGGGATCAAAAAGGAAGATGTGTATTATTGTAACACCATGAGAATCTTTTAACGGAAAAACTAACAATATTTTTTATTTATAAGGCTTTTTTAATCTTTTGCGACCCCAAATGAAAACTTCCCAGAAAGATACTGTTCGCTACTTGGTTGTGCTTAAGTTGATTTTGCTAACAATACTTGTCTTCAGCAGACAAATCTCCATCAATCATTTTTATTGAGAGTCTGTCTTTTACAAAGCTTTTGTAATAATTTTCTTAAGGCATCTACGAGATTAACTCGGGTATTTTTGGCTAACTTTCTCATACAGAAACTAATCTAATCAAGTAGTAATAACAATTATCTTGAGAAAAACTATCCAAGTTATGTTTAGAAAGATATAATGAAATACCTTGGAAGATGTGTGTGTATGTGTAATCGAACGAAAATCTATTTAAAAGTGGCATTTAATAATAATGTCGTAAAAGAGCATTTGAACCCAAACTCTCAAGCCCCTTTCAGTCATCCACTCCATCTTATACAACCGATACACATGACCACATATATGTGAAAAAGATAAATGATCTCCAACATATATATTTCTTGCTGAACCATGACTCATGATGTGGTGGGTCAGCACGATATGCGTATATTGGAGATCGTTTAGCTTTTTCACATGTATGTCGTCATGTGCATCGGTTGTATAAGCTGGAGTGGATGACTGAAGGGAACTTGAAAGTCTGTGTTCAAATCCCCTCTAATTACATCTAGCTTAAGTATATGAACTAAACTTGCATTTAAATATTACAGATTCAGCCTGTATTCTGCCCATCCCTCTTCTGTGTATTTAAATGGTCTTAAATCCTACTTATGAGAGGTCAGAATGATTTATGGTGAACGTGGGTATGACAAAAAAATTGGCAAACAAAGACTTTGAACATGCCATCATCAGATTTTCAATGATGTGGATGGCTGAAAAGTTGGAGACTAGAGAAGATTGAAGCATGTCCATCAAAGTTTTAAGCCTTGCTATATTAATATAAACCAAGCACTGATTTTATATGTGGGCGGAAGATAATAATCCAGACCAACAGATGAATGCTGGTTCAATACATATATTGGAGATCAGTTATCCTTTTCATATGTATGTGGTCATGTGTATCGATTGTATAAGATGAAATGGATGACTGAAGGGAGTTTAAAAGTCTGGGTTCAAATCCCATCCAATTACATCTAGTTCAAAAAGTATATATATTATAACCATATTTAAATATTAATAATACTGTTGTTAACCATAAACAAAGAATATATATGAATATATAATGATCTTGATGTAGTGATTGAGAATCTGTTCACTATTGATAACCTGGGTTCAAATCTGAGCCAAGTAAAACTTGGAAACTTTTTTCAGTTTTAAACAATTCAAGTAACTAACTATCCAATATTGATCAGAAAACGGGTATTTAGTAATTCTTAGCGAGAGAGTGTTAAGCATGGATAAAAAATTGCTCAAATTCTCACCAAAAATCTAGTGAGGGCTGCTATCTTCTTACTGACTTTTTTCTATCATTATACATAGTAAACAGAACTATGCTTACACATACGCATGCACACATACATGCGCACACATATATAATTAATTAGAAAGTCTGTTCAGCCTTTTCTTCTTACTGCTTTTACTCATAATTATAGATGGTAAACAGAACTGTTTACACACAAAGCTTCACATGCACACATGCCTATAATTTATAGACCAGATATTTATTTAATGGACTAGTCAATTTATTACACCCATTAATGGACTAGTCAATTTATTACACCCATAACCCGTATACTGTCATATTTTTGTTCCATTGGGGTTTTAAATGTAGAAACAAACCATTTCTACCTATCATGGAATATGAATATATTTTAAAAATTGGTAAGTTGAGTGCTTTTTAAGATAATGGTCTGCTCCATCACAATTAAGATTTTATATAGTGAGAGTGTTTAGTCTAAGATATTTTTTACAAGATAGAAGCTCAGGGTTTATCATAAATATTAGGGGAATACACGGATAATGAGGAAGATTTGGTTGGTTACATATGCATGTAAATAGATATATACAAGTAGGCTATCATTAATCCAAGATCTGCATTCAAAGTTGACTTCGTATTCAGAAAATGGCCAAAAATAGCACAAAGTGATTCAAATACAAACCTATATTTATATTGGTAAAATGAAAAACATTCAAAAGTTAAATATAATGCATTAGCTAATTTAAATGTAACTTATGAAAATTGCTTTAAAATATAATTTAATAAAAATTAATAACAAATAAATGTAAATTTACTATTTATAATTTAGATACAGGCTATAATAAAAATTTTGCAGCAAGCTTTTCCAATAGCAGTTATTAATGTTTTATTTAGACTTACTTTAATGAAATTTTTAGCTGGAGGTCCCCTACTTTTGTTTTGATCAGCTGGGTATTTGTTTGGATCCAGCTTTGTGACTGACAGTTTTGATAGGCCTACTTTCTTTAATGGAGCTGCCTGATTTGCACAGTTTCAGTAATGATCTCTCGAGAAATTGCATAATTAAGGGCAAAGTTTGAGTCCATTAATAGCTTGATCCTACAGCTGTAATGTTCAATACTACAAACAAAATGGTTTCTTTGTGCCTTGGTTAAAAGATCTTTGAAATCACATCTCAACTTTAATTTCCTGAGCCTAATGGCAAAATCATGGACATTTCTTTCATTCCTGAATTTGCTGTTTAAAATTGTACCACTGTAATATAATTGGGGGTTTAGGACAGAAATAAGATATGAGAAGAGAGATTGCTTTATCAATATCTATCTCAAATGGGAGTCTAGGAGCTGTCAAGAGTGCAAAATCTATATTGTAGTTCTGAATACAATTATAAATGTCAGAAGGCAACAGTTAGTAAATAATGAATATAGTCATATGATTAATAGATGTCATGTGATGCTTGAATTCCCTAGTGGTAGATTGAGCATTTAACTTTTCTATTCATTAGAATAACACAAATCATTATTTTTATATGCTAATCTGTTGAGAATAGATCCTAAACATTTAACTTGTTGTGCACCACTCTTTTATTATGCTAAATTACACAAGACATAACAACTAGAAATATTATTTATATTTGAAACATAAAATCTGTCGAATTTGTCTCTGCAAAAAAAGTCATATTTCAAAATGGCTGCTTTAATTACTAAACACACACACACAAAAATCATTTTCAAAAACAATAAATAAAAGTAGGAAAAAATTTTAACTTTTCATCTATCTGAAGTAAATATATATATTTATTTTTTTACATTTTGAGAGAACTGAAACAAACTTTATTGATTGTTTTATTACTGTTTAAAATTGACTAGCAATAATAGAATTAGGTACTATCATGGTTATGAAACTCTAATCAACTCGCATTGGTAGACCCTGCTGTATTGTGTTAATTGTGTTTATATATTTTTCTTTGGGATAATGATAGTTTTCATCTGATAAATCAATGACTACAATTCAAGTCTTATCAATCACAGTAATAATCTATCTACAATAGTGAAAAGACTTTGACATCCTATTACAGTTGGCAGAATTACAAGTGCATAGTTGTTGGCAATAACTACCAGCAGTTTGAAGAATTCCCATAATTCCTAGTAAATCTGTTTTTAGCCATAATGGCTTGCTTTGTAAAAGATATGAAGTTATTTGCCACTAACAGATCTTTATAATGCCTACATTGATTCATGATTAAACATTGTTTATGTGTGGGAAAAAAGTAATTATTTGTTTAGATATGTCGTTTGTAAAAACGTTTCCATTTTATTATTTCAATGATTTTTTTATTACTTTTTCCTCTGTTAACATTTTAACTGATCAATAGTCTTTTTCAGAGCTGATATTATATATATAACATTAAACTAACAGTTAAATTCGATGGATATTGATATTTTCCAGTTTAATTTTATTTATTGCTTTTAGATAGAATTAAATTTGAGTGCCAATTTTAAGAAAACACAAAAGCTATTTATATATATATGTACTTTTTATATTAAAAAATATAACATTATATACAAATATTAACAACATTAAAAACCAGTCAACACTTAAACAATCCCAATATCAATAATAATCAACAGTTTGAAATTATTGATTATTATTAACATTGGGATTGTCTAATGTTGACTGGTTTTTAATGATTACTTTCAGACCCAATTAGCCTTGAGGATTATTGCACTTATTATTAAAAAAATATTAATGTAGATAAATAATAAATAACTCAGATTAAATGTAACTGACCAGGATAATTAAAGCTACCGATAAGTTATATGATGCAAATAAACTCTCAAGACCAATGATATCACCTGTCCATTAACATTTGTTGTTATTATGTTTAGTTTATTTATGTAATTTTAAATGGATGTGTGGATTTGATCTATTGATTACACGTATTTATAGAATAAATAATAAGAATCACCATTTAAATATTCTGAGATTTTTGAAACTACGGCTCAGCTTTGATCCTCTGATTAATTAAATGATGATGATTATCATTTACTTTATAAATATAAATAATCAATAGATCAAATTTATTCTCTTTTTTAAAATTACATAAATAAACTAAGCATATATAAGAACAAATGCTAAGAGACAGGTGGTGTCATCTATCTTTTAAATAGTTTATTTGCATTATATAACTCATTGGAAGCCTCAGTTACTTCCTGTTCTGTTAAGTACTAGCATATATGCAATAGAATAAATTTAAATCTCATAGGCAAATGTATGAAGAAACTGCAACATTTAACTATGTTACAGGCAGTGCAGTAAGTTCTATTCCAATGAAGAAGATCCAAAATGGGAAGGGTGTGCATTTTAGGTGACTAAACTTCTATGGGATGTTAACGATAAATATCACATGATCACCATTTCCTATGCTTGCTTATAACAGTTATTAAAACAGGCAAAACTCTCCATACAGTAGTGCCCACTCAGTGCAAGCCAGAGTTATCAATAGATGTCAGAAGGCTTGTGCATAAAATCCCCATCTAGTGCCTACTCATCCAATATTCCCAGACTAGTTTCTGGATTATGGCCTTCATCTGTGAGAAACCTTGGATTTGAGAGCACTGCACCTACATCTTAGGATCTAATGTGACCCTCCAGCAGCCACCTTTTATCTCTACTTAACTACAAACCTATGAGACTTAATTTGAAAACACAATGATATTTTCAACACAAGCTATGGTAATGAACTAAGTTCAGACCTACATGGCTATATAAGTTAATGAGCTTAGATTGAAAATGTTATTGTGTTTTCAATTTTATTTTCATAGTTTTGTACGTAGGTAGAGATAAAAGGTGATTGCTAGTAGGTTGCATTAGATCCTAAGATCTAGATGCAGTGCTCTCAGATCCAAGACTCCTCACTGATGAAGGCCACAAGCCAGAAACTAGTCAGGGAGTATTGGATGAGTAGATACTAGATGGGGATTTTATGCGCAAGCCTTCTGGCATCCATTGATTACTCTGGCTTGCACTGAGTGGCAATACTGTATGGAGAGCTTTGCCCGTTTTAATAGATGTTAATGATATTAAAAATTACTCTTATTTCTCTAACATTATTTATTACTAAGTACTTACTAATGGCAATTGTTTATGTCTGTTGAGCAGTGAGACCATTAAAAGTTTTAGGAATACAAGCTAAATTTTAGGAATTATTTTTTGAAAAACATTATGTCTAATGACAAATATAATAATATCTATCTCTAACAGCTTCCCTGGTGGTATTTAGTTATAAATGCAACATTTTATTTAATATCATATTTTGATATTCTTTACAATATCTATTACAATTATAAATTTACCAAAAAAAATCTAAAAGATATTTGAGCTTTGCAATATAGAAAAAAACATACACTGATAATAATAACTTTTTTATTGGGTGACTGCCATATTATCGATTTAAAAAAATACAAACAAATTGTTTCTTATTTGAGCTCTGTTTTCAACTATTCAGAGAATCAAAGCCAAGCTTTGGTTAACAATCTCAGAATATTTAAATGTTGAATCTTATCATTTGTTTTATAAATACATATAATCAATAGATTAAAAATATATCAAAATTTATACTCAAATATTACACAATGATGATTACTGCCTATTTCATTTAAGACACTAATTGTATATTGATGAGTCCAGATATTTTGTTTTCAAGAATGAAACATCATGAGAACGCTAATGATAATAACAGTTCTTTCTATCCATGAGAGTGCATAACTGAGGTAGGTTGCTGGTTTTGCTCATGATGGTTTCTGGGTAAAAATATGAAAGTATGAGTATGAGATGAATGATCCCTTGCTATTAGCTAATTGAAATATAGAGAAAAGATATATTAAAATAATAAATATGAAATTGTACTAAAACAACATAATGACATAAAAATTAATGTAAAGAGAGAAAGAATATAAAGAAAAATCAAAGGCAAATTAGATTAATTTATTCTGTTTAAAGATGATTTTAATACCAAAAAAGTTATGAATGTCTTTTCAGATCTTTTACCACCATCAATTTCAGATGGATGCTATATAGAACTTTTTATTATAGTTTTAATTCTTGAAACATGACCTTTTGTAATCAATACCAAGAGGAAAAAGGTTTATTATGGATTTGTGAAAAAAGATATGATAATATATTAAATTTTCCAATAATTTTATCTTTTTAATGGCTTCACTTTCTATTGTAATGCTCATCACATTCTGAGGGCAATGCTATCTCTTTCATCTCTCCTCCATTGACTTTCAGCTATCAATATTGCTATTATGTCAAATGTTTCATTCATTTAATGGCAGTAATTGGGAAACTAAAAATTCTATTGATTTATCAGATTATAAAAATCTGAAAATGTTAATAAAAATATATATAAATGCAATTTATCCACTCTACTTTAAACACTTTTTAGCAAAAAAACCTTTTATTGTACATGTATGCATACACAATCTTAAGTTTCGACTGTCCTGCAGTCTTCTTCAGAGCCACTTTTACTTTAAATTTTTACTAATTAAAGTAAAAGTGGTTCTGAAGAAGACTGCAGGACAGTTGAAACTTAAGATTGTGTATGCATATATGTACAATAAAAGGTATTTGCTAAAAAGTGTTCAAAGTAGAGTGGATAAATTGCATTTATATAAGACATTACACAAAGAAAGTGGTGAATTTGGTCATATTTATAAAAAAATATATAACTTAAAATCAAAGGATCTGACAATGTCACCAATTGGAAATATTATTTGGAGAATATAATATAAAGAAGTCTCTTGGGTGCTGATTGGTAAATTCTTTACTGCTGGATTTTAAGAATGAGCTATTTTCTTTTCTTACATTTTTAAAGAAAAACCATATTTTCAGTAGTTAATTTACATACTTATAATTATTTATGCAATATATGTATAAAATATTTATTTTTAACTTAAAAAAGATGATTACAATTATTTATGGTACTTATATATTTTCTGTATGACTGCTTTATGTCAGCCATCTTGTTTTAAGTTATAAAAATAATTATACAGTTTCACAGGCCTACAACTGGCAATAAAAGGAAAAAATATTTGTTTATTTGTGTTTTTATTTTGTCTCAATTATAAAATTTACATTTAATTCTACTCTTAAACCTAACTGTAACTCTTTTCAAAAAAAATTTTTTCTTTTTTTAAAAATAACACAAAAAAGTGCAAATATTATTGTCAGCCCATGAAACTGTATAAATATTTTTATAACTTAAAACAATATGGCTGAAAAGAAATGGTCAGACAAAAATATGTAGCTATCAATTTTATTTGAAAAAGTTTGTTTTTAAAATGAAAACTCTAATGAAATTATAATTACGATAAAGCAAAAGTGATTGATTGGCTAAAAAAATGCTTTCATAAATGCAGATGTAGCAATTTCTTGTGACATTTTAATAAAAATAGATAGAATTTTACATTTTAAATCAGAATTTTATTGCTTTATGATGTATAATAAATAATTTATTCTGGTTTTAAAAACAGATTTTACATAAGAAATAATTTGTTTATTTTTTTGAATAGATAATATGGAAGTCACCCAATAAAAAGTTATTGGTCTCATTACATATTTTTTTCTATATTGCAAAGTTCAAATATCATTTAGACTTTTATTTTATTTATAAATTTATATTTGTAATAAATATTGTAAAGAATATCAAAATGTAATATAGAACCAAAGGTTTAATTGAAAAACTAAAATGTTGCATTTGTAACTAAAACTATTACCAGGGGAGCTGATAGTCAATGAGTTAGGGTAGATATTACTATATTTTTCATTAGACATAATATTTTTTTTAAAAAAACTCGTATAAAATTTATCTTGTGTTGCTAAAACCTTGAAGATTTTAATACTAAATAGTAATTTCAGACACAATATATATGATTATTGTATCATAAAAATGAAATGTACAAAACAGAATTTTTGTACATGTTAAATGACAAAAAATTAAAATAATGAAATTTCAATCTGATTTTTTATATTAATTACATATTAATATTGATTTTTTCCTTGTTCTGTATTTGAAATTCAAATTCGATGACAGTAGTTTATGATTATGGTGAATTTCAGTGAAAGCGCACTCAGTTTTAGGTTATAAAGAAGAAAGAAGACATTGTTATGCAGATGAACAAACATTGTCTAACACTGTTGTTATTATTATTATAATAATAATAATAATAATAATAATAATAATAATAATAATAATAATAATAATAATAATAATAATAATAATAATAATAATAATAATAATAATAATAATAATAATAAGAAGAAGAAGAAGAAGAAGAAGAAGAAGAAGAAGAAGAAGAAGAAGAAGAAGAAGAAGAAGAAGAAGAAGAAGAAGAAGAAGAAGAAGAAGAAGAAGAAGAAGAAGAAGAAGAAGAAGAAGAAGAAGAAGAAGAAGAAGAAGAAGAAGAAGAAGAAGAAGAAGAAGAAGAAGAAGAAGAAGAAGAAGAAGAAGAAGAAGAAGAAGAAGAAGAAGAAGAAGAAGAAGAAGAAGAAGAAGAAGAAGAAGAAGAAGAAGAAGAAGAAGAAGAAGAAGAAGAAGAAGAAGAAGAAGAAGAAGAAGAAGAAGAAGAAGAAGAAGAAGAAGAAGAAGAAGAAGAAGAAGAAGAAGAAGAAGAAGAAGAAGAAGAAGAAGAAGAAGAAGAAGAAGAAGAAGAAGAAGAAGAAGAAGAAGAAGAAGAAGAAGAAGAAGAAGAAGAAGAAGAAGAAGAAGAAGAAGAAGAAGAAGAAGAAGAAGAAGAAGAAGAAGAAGAAGAAGAAGAAGAAGAAGAAGAAGAAGAAGAAGAAGAAGAAGAAGAAGAAGAAGAAGAAGAAGAAGAAGAAGAAGAAGAAGAAGAAGAAGAAGAAGAAGAAGAAGAAGAAGAAGAAGAAGAAGAAGAAGAAGAAGAAGAAGAAGAAGAAGAAGAAGAAGAAGAAGAAGAAGAAGAAGAAGAAGAAGAAGAAGAAGAAGAAGAAGAAGAAGAAGAAGAAGAAGAAGAAGAAGAAGAAGAAGAAGAAGAAGAAGAAGAAGAAGAAGAAGAAGAAGAAGAAGAAGAAGAAGAAGAAGAAGAAGAAGAAGAAGAAGAAGAAGAAGAAGAAGAAGAAGAAGAAGAAGAAGAAGAAGAAGAAGAAGAAGAAGAAGAAGAAGAAGAAGAAGAAGAAGAAGAAGAAGAAGAAGAAGAAGAAGAAGAAGAAGAAGAAGAAGAAGAAGAAGAAGAAGAAGAAGAAGAAGAAGAAGAAGAAGAAGAAGAAGAAGAAGAAGAAGAAGAAGAAGAAGAAGAAGAAGAAGAAGAAGAAGAAGAAGAAGAAGAAGAAGAAGAAGAAGAAGAAGAAGAAGAAGAAGAAGAAGAAGAAGAAGAAGAAGAAGAAGAAGAAGAAGAAGAAGAAGAAGAAGAAGAAGAAGAAGAAGAAGAAGAAGAAGAAGAAGAAGAAGAAGAAGAAGAAGAAGAAGAAGAAGAAGAAGAAGAAGAAGAAGAAGAAGAAGAAGAAGAAGAAGAAGAAGAAGAAGAAGAAGAAGAAGAAGAAGAAGAAGAGCAACAAATAAAAATAAAAATTCATATAACATTACAGTACTAGCCAAAAAAACTAAACTTTATTAAAATTCTCCCACAATCATGGTTTCATCTATTAACTAATAGATCTATTCAAGTGAAATTCAACTAAACATACCATATATATATATACCAAACAAAATAGCCTTTCCATTATTTACTTCAAAACTCAACTTCCTTTAACATCAAAGGATGACTTCATAAGATTGATGATCTCAGATTGAAAATATTTTATCATCAAAATTTCTTTTTTTCATAAAAGATAATCTCTGCATTGTCAAATAATATTTTATGACCTGTATTCAGTTTATGAATATACAAAGCTGAGTTATATTTATTTTTAACTCTACTCTTATATATATGGTATGTTTAGTTGAATTTCACTTGATAAAGTCTATTAGTTAATAGATAAAACCATGATTGTGGAAGAATTTTAGTAAAGTTTAGTTTTTGGCTAGTCTTGTAACGTTATATGAATTTTTATTTCAGTTTTAATTCGATTTAATTTTAAAATTAAGCAATCTTAAATACTTCATATATGCATCCCAGTAAAAAGATGACTGGTTCTCTTTCCAAGATTCTTGCACTTCCATCTTTGAATGAAAACATGTACTATATATCTAGTCCTCACAAAAAATGTAAGACATCAATGAATTATAACCCAAAGTGTAATCATATGTTTGTGTCATTGTACATTATCTTCAGTGATGAAATATTGCATACCATTTGAAAACATCCATTTTTATGACTGATGATGGCTTCCATGACATACATAGTTAAAATCATTCCAAATGTTTCAGTAGCAGATCCAACTTAAAAAAAATTACATGTTGTTTCATTGTGGATTAAGCCATAAACACTGTTACATTTCTTGTTATAATTTATGAGTCAGACAGGGTAGCACATTAACATTTTTGTGGCGATTATTTAAACTATCCTATTTAACACATGCATTGGTTTAGAGGTAACACTGTAAGAAACTTGGAGAGAGAATTAGACACATATCATCTTTTTTACTGGAACATACCATGTGTTTTATAAATTTTATATCTATATAGTATTAAATTAGGTTTATTAATTTTAATTTTTGTTTGAATATCATTAGATTCTGGTTGCTTTATGTTGATGAACATGTTAAAATTTCATGTTTATACTTTATGCTGTTTTTCTCTTATTTGACCTTGCTTTCAATAAATGAATGAGATTAGATTCTTTAAAGAATTGGTTTTTGCTGTATTGCTTTTGAAGATGATTTTTTTGTTTAATGACTAAGGCCGCCATTTTGAAATGATATGATTTTTTGCAAAGACAAACTTAACAGATTCTAAAGTTTCAAGAGAAAATAATATTTATTAATTGTTACTGCCCATGTAATTTAATAATAGAATGGTGGACATCAAGCTAAATGTTTCAGGATTAATTCCTAGCTGATTAGCATATATATATATATATTAATAAAATCAAGTCATATATCACATGATCTATTTAGCTTGCATTTACAAATATGTAAAATAAAAAGCATACTAGTAGCTCTAAATTAGAAGCTTTTTAAAATGATAAATGCTGCAAGAGAAGGCATTCAAATCATCTTTATCTAGGATTGTCTCCTTTTACAAACTGGTTTCAAGCTATGCCACTTTTCAGTGAAAAACTTGGTTCATTGTAACTAAATAAAAAAGTTACATGCTTAATCTATTATTAGGGCACTCAAACATTACATGACATCCCTTAACAATATGGTTATATTCATTATTTATGAACTGCTGTCTTCAGTCATATTCAATATTTGATTTCTAACACCATAGAATCTTGTTATTATAATGATATTAGATTAAAGGGTAATGTATATAATATTTTAATCAAATGGTTTATCAGTGTGGAATTCATAAAATTTTCAAACAGTGGAAGTAAGAGTTGGAGCCACAATTATGATCTTCAGCTCTAGATTCTGCCACCATCCCATTGCACCATGCAGGATAATGTATATAATAAATAACAACAATGACAATCAACCATAATAAAACATATCAGCAGAGAAAATTACTTTACATATAATTTTTATTTGTATTTCAGAGATTATCCACTTAATGAATAATATATCTATAGCATAATTTTCATTATATCACTCTCACACAAGATAGGGACTAGTCTCGATTCACTTTTAACACCTTATGGAGATATAATCATAAATGTAGCACCAAAGACATGTGGAAAAGATGTATGATATCCCAAATGCAAATTTTGTGCTAAACCAGCACTCATCATTTGACCCAGGAGATCATAAATCTTTTTCACATGTCTTGGGACATAAGTTTATGATTACAAGTGGATACAGATCAGTTCCTAGTGTGAAAGTGATGTAGTGAAAATGATACTACAGAAAATTATTCATTAAGTGGATAATCTCTTGTCTAATGAATGACTAATAAAAATAATTAATATACTTCCATCAAGTGGTCTGTGTCAAAACTGTGAGAGCAGTAAGTTTGGCACATCAGTTAAACTGAAACAATTGATTAGCTATATATACTGAACAATGTTATATAATTGTGACATCGTGATATAGGTCAATGGATGAGAGCTGGTTCAGCACGAAATGTTCATCTTGGGGATTATAAATCTTTTTCATATGTCTTTGGTCAAATGATTAGGATTACCTCCCTTCACAAGGTGTTAAAAGTGGATAAAAACCGTTCGCTTTGAGTGGTGTAGTGAAAATTACACTATAGATATATTAACTTTATATACAGTTTCTATTATATGATATTAAATTTAAAAATGTCCCGGGTAGTTTGAATCTGCTTTAGAGAACCACAAGCAACAAATTTATCTATTATGACTATTATTAATTAGAGATAGATTCAAAAGCTAAAATGGAAATTTAACCTGTCATTTCATTGGTTGAATTTGAAAATTATTATATAAAGAGATTTCTAACAACAAAATACGAATAACAATAGCAAAATTATTTCATTATTGTTTAAACTTTTCAAAAATACTGCGATTTATTTTTAAAAATAGTATTTAAAATAAAAAGAAATATGCCCTTTTATTTAAAATAATTTTAGTAACATTTTCGCAAAATAACAGTAAATTCTCATTTGATAGATTAATAATTGTTTAAAACAAAATTTAAAATTGGACGTTCTTTTTGATAATATTTAATATCAATATTTTTAATATCAATATCCCTTTGTGAATATTAAAAATAAAATTCAATATATTTATTAGAGTTTAAAAAAATCAATAATTCTTATCAACTTTATATAATTAAATGTTAATATTAGTTACTGTAGAACCTTTTTATTTTATTAATTTTAAAGACAAAATCGATTATTCTTTTATATTTTATTTAATATTTTCTTTACGTAAAAAATAATTTAAGTCATTAAAAATTTTTTTTTTTAAGATAATCTTGAGCCTTTGAAATACAATTTTATAAAATAAAACATACATGCACAAATGTATATATATATTAAATCAGGCAAAACTCTCTATACGTATTGCCACTCAGTGCAAGCCAGAGTAATCAATGGAATGCCAGAAGGCTTGTGCATAAAATCCCCATCTAGTGCCTACTCATTCAATATCCCTAGACTAGTTTATGGCTTGTGGTTTTTGTCAGTGAGAAGCCTTGTATCTGAGAGTGCTCTCAGATCCATAGCTGCTCTCAGATCCAAGGCGCCTCACTGACGAAGCTCTCACATCCAAGGCTTCCCACTGACAAAGCTCTCAGATTCAAGGCTCCTCACTGACAAAGGCCACAAGCCAGAAGCTGGTCTGGGGATATTGGATGATGGGGATTTTATGCACAAGCCTTCTGGCATCCATTGATTACTCTGGCTTGCACTCAGTACGTATAGAGAGTTTGCATGTTTTAATAACAGTTAAGAGCAAGCATAAGAAATAGTGATCATGTGATGTATCTATGTATATATTACAGAATAAACTAACATTTAACTTACCAGCCAATGACATCATTATGTTTATATTTATAATTTGCAAGAAGATGAAAAAATGAATCCACTTCTCATTTTAGGTTGACACTGATAAGTAGACCAGATATTATTTATAATTCTGCTGAAGTCAGCTTAATTGCTTAAAAATCTAATTTCTTCATTTTAAAGACTTAGCATGAACTTTGGAAATATTTACAACATTCTATTTTTGCCATTAAACCTTTTTTCTATTTTATATATTCAACTATAAATTGTTTTCTTCTTTGCTGCATTAATGTAATAAATGATTGTTAATGAACCCATATGCAGAAAAGATAGAGTCTTAAATATTCAGCTTTATTACTGCTTAGCATGCTTTTGATAATTCATGCATATCATATTCATAGCTGGTAGTATTTATTAATAGTCATTTATTATATTATATATTCATATATATTACTTTTATATAAAACTCTTATACACTCTAACTTATTTTTCTAACAGTTTCAATTGTACTGCAATCTTCATCAGAGCTTTTATATCTGATGAAGACTGCAGGGCAGTCAAAACTGTTAAAAAAATAAAGGAGGAATTATAAAAATTGCATTAGGGGTTTTATAAAAAAAAGTAATATATATGAATATATAAAGAAATGCAAAAAAAGTAAAGGAGAAGATATAAGAATAATATTATATATTACTAAATTTTACACTATTTATTTCAAATGTAAGCTTTCAAAAGACAGACGATCTAAAAGTTAATATTTGAACTTTCAAAATAGGAAAAGAAATTACTACATAGAGTTTAAATGATAACAGTGACACTTTTTATTATTGGATAGAATATTAATTATTAAAAAAGTGTATAAAATAAAATATTTCTTATTTGAAATCCATTTGTAAAATAAAAATAATTTTATGTTAAACTTCATTAAAGAATAAAAATATGGCTTAAAATTGAAAAGTAAATTTATTATTATTAAAGTTTAAAAAGACATGTTTTATCATTATTTACATATAGCATTCTTGTAACACAGTGAAGACTATCTTCATTTTGCTGTAGTAAACTTTTTACAATTTGCCTTCTTAAAATAAATATTTTCAAGTAAAGTTTAATTGTAGACACATAGATTTTTGATTTTAAATAATTATTTTACAGAAATATTGCATAAATAATCTTAAATATGTAAACAAATTACTAAAAATTACATTTCCCCCCTAAATAACAAATTCAATCAATTGGGCAAATAATTCACTAATCAGAAACTGTCACATATATTGAGATCATAATAGGGAATGTCTGACATCTTTTATATGCAAATTATACATTGTAATTTTCTAAAAATCCAAATGATGCTGACATCTTCAGATTTTTTTAACTAATAATTTTAAAATGATTTCTGCAATAAAAAATAATAGCTTCAAAATATTGAAGGAAAGATATGGTGATCATATCATATCATAACACCCACAACATGCCAAAATAAATGCTTTTCAAATGAGTGAATGACAATATAATTAAATTTACATGCACAAGCAAAAATAATTAGTAATTCTTGTAATAACTATGAAAACCATCAAATCTATCCCATATAATTAATATGAAACATGCATAATGCTAAACTGCTATAACTTCTAAAATAAAAACAAAATTAATAGTTTGTTTAATTTGTAGGATATTTTGCTTTATACTTTGTCATATATACCAATTTAACATTATGCATGTTTGAATGCATACATATAAATACAGGTATACTTTATATTTCTGGAGTTTAGATATAATTATAGGGATTTGAATCCAGACTTTCAAGCTCCCTTCAGCTATCCAATCTTTCTCATACAACTAAAACACATGACCACACACATGTGAAATAAATAAATGATCTCCAATATATGTATTTCATGCTGAACCAGCACTCATCAGTTGGCCCAGATCATCATTTCCCACACATGCATAATGATAAACTGCTATGCTTCTAAAATACATAAAATTAGTAGTTTGTTTAATTGGGAGAATAATTTGTTCTGTGCATACCAATTTAACATTATGCATGTTTGAATATTTATATATATAATATTTAAATAAGGTATACTTTATATCTCTGGAGTTTATATTTAATTATAGGAATTTAAGCCCAGACTTTAAAGCTCCTTTCAGCTATCCAATCTATCTCATACAACTGATACACATGATCACACTCATGTGAAAGAGATAAATGATCTTCAATATACATATTTCATGCTGAACCAGTGCTCATCAGTTGGTCCAGATCATGATTTCCAACATATATAATCAGTGCTCAGTCTATATTATGATAGAAAAATCTTCTAACCTTAATGGATAGGCTTCAATATACTTTACATCCGACTCTTCAGCCTTGGATACAACTAAAAATCTGTTGATGGAATGCCCACATCCCTTGATGATGCTAATATTATTGTCATGCTCATATTTACCTCAAGAACCTTATTCATTTAAATGCACAGAAGAGGAATGGGCAGGATACAGGCTGAATATGTAATATTTAAATACAGATATTACTTTATATCCCTGGAGTTTAGATGTAATTATGAGTATCAGTTATATGAGATAGATTGGAGATAGCTGAAGGGAGCTTAAAAGTACGGGATTCAAATCCCCTATAATTATACATAAACTCCAAGAATATAGAGTATACCTGTATTTAAATATGACAGATTAATCCTGTATCTAGCTCATCCCTCTTCTGTGTATTTAAATGGATAAAGGCCATACACACAAATGCTCAGGATGACTCAAGGTCAACATGGGCATGATAACAATATTGGCATCATCAAAGGATTTGGGCATTCTATCATCAGATTTTCAATGGTTTGGGAAGTCTGAAGAGTTGGATGGTACAATAGATTGAAGCCTGTCTATTAAAAGTTGAAGATTTGCTATCTTAATATAGACAAAGCACTGATTATATATGTATATTGTAACGATATATAAATATGTCGTTACATTAAATTGAAATAAAAACTTTTAAGTTCGCAAATAAAAATGAATGTATTAAAAAAAAAAAAAACTAAACGCTAAAATTAAAATGTTTGTTAAACATATATATTCGCACAGATGCTAAACTTTAAAAATATTTTTTTTTATAAATAAAAAAAAAATATTTAAGATTTAAATATAAAAATATTTTAATAAATAAATAACGTAAGTTAAAATAAAAACAGGTATTAATTAATTCCTGTAATCTGTAAATGGAAATGATTGTTTATTAATTGAAAAGCAAGCTAGCCTTGGGCTCTTGTGTAATTAAAAAGTCAGATGAAAATTAGATAAGGAATAAAGAATTAGTTTGACCAATGGAAGCACCAAGCCTCAGCCCGGACCTGAATGAAAAGGATGGATTGGTGATGTTTTGTTGGTTGAATCCATAGGAGGACTATAAAAAGAAAAATATTGAGTTCCATTGAGGTTTCCTGACAGTTTTTGGTTTCCAACTTGATTTGGTGAGATGAGCGACAAGATGCACTTGTCGGTCTCTCTCACTTATTTTAAAAATGAAAAGACTGTGATACCAGAAGGGAACCAGCTAATGCTATCTCCAGAACATCAGAGTGATCTTCCAATGGAGATGTCATGGGAATTAAAAACAGGACCCTGGACTCTTCTACAGTGAGCTATGAGCTTTACAATTTAAAAAAAATAATAATTAAGAACTTTCGTTCAAACTTTTAAAATTCAACTAACCTAAATTTAAAAAGGGAATTCTTATCTGATTTTCAAATTGACAATCAATATTTAAATTATATATATATCTGACTTATGTTATAAATCAATTAATAATGTTTAAATTTATATGTGTGCGTTCGATAAAAAAAATCATTTCCATTTTATTATTTTTTTATTTGTATTAATACCAATCGTATAAATTATTTAAATGCATGAAATTTAAAGTTGGGTATAGATGTTGCATAGATTCGTTAGCAGTTAATTATGTTGCTGTTTCATAGTTGGTTGGAATATATAAGTCATCATGTCACTGCAGTGTCTTATGATGAACACCATTGGGTTTTTTTGTATTCCCTATGCAATTGACATTATCGATGACTTTGTATTTTGATAGGTTGTGTTTATTTTGGAATGTTTTTAACCGTGGAATCTGTGCAGCTGATCTGTACTCAACATTTTAAAACAAATTTTATAAAATTCATCTGTGCGAACATAATCAATGTTAAATTCAAATCAGGCGTGAATGGCTATATAGTTTTGTAAAGTTATATTAAGGGAGGGTAATCTTGGGTTATTCGTTTCGTAGTTGAATTGGCTCAATGGATTGGATATATTTGTGTAATTAGTAGATGTAGTATGAGATCTGCTACGGGCAGGATTGCATATATACGCCACACACCTTCTGTTTGCCTATGGATGGGTTTGTAAGACGGCAAAAGACCGCAATCCATTCCTATGGAGTTTTATGTTTATTGTTCTACTTGCCAACAGATGTAGCATTCCTGTTGGTGGAGAGACAACGTCTTCTCTAACTATACTTACTGTTCAGACGTACATTCCTGACAGTATAGTATTTTGTGTTGTCATATTTTCATACATAAATGTATCAGATGGATTGACGCCAGTTTGACTGCGAACTTTTTGGCCTAAGGTTAAATAAGGGATAGAATATTTTCTTTTCAAATGCAGATCTATGTAGTCTATTCATACTCGACCATCTAAATAAAATATTAAACTCATTGAAATTTATTTAAATGTAAAATTAAAGATTAATATAAAAATCTAAAATGTTAAACTTATTCCTCAAATTTAGAATGATTTTATATGTGCGTAAATAAATATTTTTATGTGTTAATTTCTGGCAGTGGTTTTTATTTATTTGTATTTAAGATATAAATTAAAGTTATATTTTATCATCTCTGCTACTCCCTAAGCTAGTGACTTGGGCTAATGATCTGAATATTTAAATAAAGTGGAATCTTAACAGCGCGTATCTGCCTACTTTATAAATTTTTCTAGGCTCAAATGCCTAGATGGCGCCCTGGTAGTTGCGGTTAGATTCGATCTTCACTTGCTTTTTGATCGTTATAATATATATATATATAGGATATGATGATCTGGACCAACTGATGAATGCTGGTTCAGCATGAAATACATATATTAGATATCATTTATTCTTTTCACATGTGTGTGGTCATATGTATCAGTTGTATGAGGTAGATTGGATAGCTAAAGAAAGCTCAAAAGTGGTCCCCTATATATATATGTTAACAGCCCAAGATTATTTATATCAAAATCTTCAATCTGTTGTCAAGCCAATGTCTATAAGCAAAAAATGGATTCGTTGCCTCAACAACAGATTGAAGATTCCCAGTGAAGATAAGATTGAACTGTTATCCTGTGATTTACATATGTGATTCATCTAGCTATCTCCAAATTAGGTTTAATATATATTAAATTCTTAATAGTAGATATAAATATCAGGTTACAATTTATAAATTCTTTTGATGCGTATCAGGACTGTAATACACGGACAATATTTTCTACCAACCAAGAAGCATATGACATCATTGAAATCGAGATTTTGATTTTTGGGACAAATCCAATTCAAAGTTAGGATCAGGTTGTTTACATTTTGCTTGGATGATGATTTGCATTTTAGAATATAGGCAAAGGAGATGACAAGACTTAGATCATACGTAATTATTGCTTAAAATATACCTTAATTTTTTTTTCATGAGTATTATTATATATTGCTGTTTAAAAGTAATTACTATTGTTTTAAAGTAGTAACAATTTATTTTAATTGTTGATATTACATGCACATATATACAATGCTCTAAGAAAAGTATGCTGTTTCTAAAGCATTTTCTGATAATGAGCATTTTATTTAACATTAGTAAAAAAACAAAACATTTCAGTGATAATAGAAACAAAAATTACAATTCTTTATACTTCATAATAAGCATTTTTGAGTTTTTGTTATAAAATTTATAACTGAGCGATTTATATTTAGGCAATCACATGACATCTAAGTATGAATTCTATTTGTTCTAAGATGCAAAAATTAATATCTAGAATAATAAAAGTTATAATGAATTGGTCCAAATAATTATGATGATGGATGGAATCTGTTGATTTTTGTTAGTCAATATTTTCCACAATTGGAAATAATAAAATACCTATAATATAAACAAGGCAAAACTCTCCATACAGTAGTGCCACCCTGTGCCAACCTTTGCCTTTATATTTTGTGAGCAAATGATATTAGCATATTCATAAACTTGCTTTAGAAGGTAATTGGTATCTAATGAAGATGGCGATTCAGTTCTTTTTGACAACAGACAACATATTTTTTTATTGTCTTTAATATTTTTATTGTTTTTCTTTAAAAAGTTAGATATATAAACAGATATAACTGAATGAATACACAAAATTGATGTAAATTTCTAAATCTTGATTTCGATAAAATTTAGTGCCTATCAAAATCTCTTATTTGACCAGTAATAGAAGTATAAGATGTATCTGGATTAATTTTTTTTTTTATCCAACTGTTTCATTTTTTATAAGTTTATGATAAAAGATTGTTTTCAGATAGAGATATCACATTTTTTTTTGTAGTATGTCCTGAGTTGACACAATTTGGAAATCTATCTTATCAAGCATTATTTAGTTTTTAATTTACAACAGTACTTTTAGAAGCAAATTATAATTACACTATTTAGTTCTGCCATCTATTGTCAGCTTCAGTAATCAACAATAAGTACTATTATCTACTATTTATTGATTACTCAACCTTAAAATAGGTGGCAGAATTGGAGTAATATTAATCCTCTTGAATTATATTTTTCGTACCTTCTGGTGAGAGTTTTTAAAAATGACTAATTTTTTCTACTATATAACGTCTTTATTTTATTCTAAAACTCAATAAACTGGATTCGATTTTTTTAAAATTTAATTTTATAAATGAATAATATCTTTAAAACATCATATTTGACCTTTTTAAATATTTAAAATCTGACTTGTAAATCAGAACAATGTATCAATCATAAACATCAACTAAGTTACTTTAAACACTTTATCAGAAAATAAAGAATTACTTTAAAAAAAAATTTTTTTAAGATGTCAAAGAATGAAGATAGATTTATAACAAGTCTACCAAATTCTGCTTTAAAGTCTGTTATCTGCTTTATAATAATTACAATATTTGAAAAGATTTTAACATCATGTCAATTCTGACAGATAATGATGCTGTTATTTTCTATCTTTTATATTTCAGTCAAGTTTATTAACTTCTTGCCATGTCCACAGAGAGACTTAATCTCAGCCATTGTAGGCAAATATAAATACATACAAAACTTGTTGCATATATCAGCAAGTATATTTCTGTTTGCTGAGGCATTAATTTAACAATATAACAAGTACAATAAATTAAATTACTAATGATTTATCCTGTTTAATTTTGGAAATTGCAATAGAATATATTTAGTGTGTGAAAATATCTTATTTCACACACCGCTGATAATTATACAGTTCATTCATCTCCAAATGGTTTGTTTACTTGGCTAATTAAAAGTCTATGTGAACTCCTTTCCATTTGAACTTTAATAGTAAGTAATTTACTACAATTAACTTTGTCGAGCATTAAACAGGCAAAACTCTCCATACAGTAGTGCCATCCTGTGCCAACCAGAGTAATCAATGGATGCCAGAAGGCTTGTGCATAAAATTCCCATCTAGTGCTTACTCATCCAACTGTTTAATAACAGTTATGTGCTATCATAAGAGATGGTGATTATGTGATGTTTTGTCAAGCATGGTGTTTTCTCCCTTTTGAGAATGCATTGTTTTATATTCGGCAGCCATTTTCTCCTTTTGATTGTGACTGACTGCTGTGCACTAAGAATCTCAGACTCTTTATTAGCTATGCTAATTTGCATAATTTATTTTAAAAATTCTTTTTATAATACATTTTGTCTAGGGTAATCTCCCTGGGTGAAAAATAACAGTACTGTCTGCACAATATACATGAATTAATTAAAACTTTATTTATACACACTTTTAAATATTTGTACTATCAGAACACTTCTATTTCTAAAAATAAAAAAAAAAGAATAAATTGAAAGTGTATATAAGTATTTATTTTTGTTTTAATTAATAATCAACTAATTAGTGTGTAAAAATAAACAAAAATAGTTCACAAACAAGCTAAAAAATTATATTTCTTTATCCCAAAAACTTTGCACGAAAACTAGACTACAAGGAAGTAAATGCCTTCTGGGTATTTTCTTTTGTTATAAACAATAGAGGTATATCTTAGATCCAAACCAACAGTCCGTAACATACTGACCTATTCAGAGTTTTTAAAATGAAAGATCAGTTACTTTCCAAAAAACCCCTATACTAATATCCCTTATGATAACAATAAAACAACAATGTAAAGTGGTAGAATTACCATCCTTTTTCAGAAGTAAACAAGCACAGTTTCTAATGAAACTGCAAGTTATCAAGTTAATAGAGTTTGTTTCTAAAATGCATTATATAATCTGATCATGTGATGATGTACATCATTTCTGTCCTCAGGATAGAGATGCTTAAAGATATTAAGACAACTATCCCCCCTCTATTTATAAATAATGAATTGATATCAGATTTGGGTAAGTAGACAAGCATATGGGCTTAGAGTCATAATATGCAGATAATTTTTGAATTTTGGACTATTAGATTAATAGTAAGAAAAAGTCAAAGATTATTTTGCATGAAAAATGCATTTAATTCAAAGTTTCATGCATTTTAATTCAAATCTATAGTTACTTCTTGATAAAGGTCTTTTTCCAGAAAATAATCCAAAAATATAGATAGGATAGCAGTAGGCAGGAATTTAATAAGCAATTAGCAAATAGAATACAAAAATAAAGCTTGCTTCTGAAAATTACTTTTGCTATAATACACATGGGAGCTTCAGGTATTTTCCTGATAATAGTCATTTTCCAGAAAATAATTATAAAATATAGATAGAATAGCATTAGATAGGAATTTAATAAGCAATTGGCAAATAGAATAGGAAAATAAAGCTTACTTTTAAAAAGTACTTTTATGTTGAAATCATATGATTTCTTTTTGCTATAATATGCATGGGGAAAAAGAAATGTTAATAACTCCATGTGTCATAGTTTAATGTAAATATCAGATATATTAATCTTTGTTTGATTTTAAGTTTATATCTAGGCTAGAGATAATCTGTAGTTTAATAAATGATTAGTAATAATCAGCACTGAACTTATTTAGTGTGGATGTTATTAAAGTTGTGGATGGAGTAAGTTTGACACTTGTAAATCAAAATGTAATTATTTACTATTGCCATTAGTTATTTTATTTTCTAATTTTATTACATAATGTTCTTATATATGTAAGAAGATGTATTTCTGAACATAGAATTTTTGAGTCTATTTATTCTCCACTCTATCTCAAGCAACCATCCCTCTTCTATTCATATATATTATAACGATCCAAACGAAGTGGGAGATCGCATCGCACCGCACCGCACTACCAAAGGGCGCCATCTAGGCATTTGAGCCTAGAAAAATTTATAAAGTAGGCAGATACGCGCTGTTAGGATTCCACTTTATTTACATATTTAGATCGTTAGCCCATTGTCACTAGCTCAGCGGAGACGCCGAGATAAAAATCTATAAATTTTATATCTTAAATATAAAAGAATAAAATAATAAAAGCCACTGCCAGAAATTAACACAGAAAAATATTTATTTACGCACATATAAAATCATTCTAAATTCGAGGAATAAGTTTAACATTTAGATTTTTATCTTAATTTTTAATTTTACATTTAAAATAGCTTGCTATAATGTTTAATATTTTATTTAGAGGGTCGAGTATGAATGGACTACATAGGTCTGCATTTGAAAGGAAAATATTCTTCCCTGATTTAACCCTAGGCAACAAATTTCGCAATCAACTGGCGCCAATCCATCTGATACATTCATGTATTCAATGTAGCATGATACGACAACACAAAATACTATATTGTCAGGAATGTACATCTGAACAATAAGTAGAAATAGAGAAGACATTGACTCTCCACCAACAGGAATGTGACATCTGTGGGCAAGTAGATCAATAAACTAAAAACTCCATAGGAATGGACTGCGGTCTTCTGCCGACTTACAAACCCATCCATAGGCAAACAGAGGGTGTGTGGTGTATATCTATAATCCTGCCCGTAGCGGATCTCATACTACATTTGCTAATTACACAAATATATCCAATCCATTGAACCAATTCAACTACGAAATGAATAACCTAAGATTACCCTCCCTTAATACAACTTTACAAAACTATATAGCCATTCGCGCCCGACTTAATTTTAACATTTATATACGTTTGCACAGATTTATTTAAAAATGTTGGGTATAGATCGATTACACAGATTCCACGGTCAAAAACATTTCAAAATAAACATAAACAATCAAAATACAAAATTATTGATACCGACAATCGCAGAGGGAAACTTATAAGTAACCCAATAGTATTCACCATAAGATACTTGCGTTGTCACCAATAACTTAAAAGACATCCGAATAAATACATTTTAGATACTCACCGTAAGGTATCATTATTTATCGAATGTCTATATATTTTGATCAAATATGAAAACCAAAATCTAATTAACCGCAAACGAATCCATGCAAGCGTCTATAGATAACTTAAATGTAATGCATTTAATAATTTCTCCAATAAAATATTACTACACATAAAAATATTAAAAGGGAAATGATTCTTTTCACAATCGGGAAAGATATAAAATTAACCATTATTAATTTGATTTAAACTTACAAAAAGTCAGATAAGAGTCCATTTTAAATAAGTTGGCTTGTTTATTAATTTGTTCAACTTGACGAAAGTTCTTGATTATTTAAAAAATTTTTTTAAGTTCATTGTTAACAGCTTACGGAAGAAGAGTCCAGGTTCTTGTTTTTCCATGGAGTCCTTGTTTGAAACCCAGTCCCGGAGGTAGCATTTGCTGGTTCTGTCCTGGTATCACAGTCTTTGCATTTTTAAATAAGTGAGTGAGGACGACAAGTGCGTCTTGTCGCCAGACCCACCAAAATCAAGTTGGAAAAAGCTCCTTGAACTCAATATTTCTTTCTTTTTATATCATCCACAAGGATTCACTGAACAAAACGTCACTAATCTGTTTTTTCGTTATGGTCCGGGCCAAGGCTTAGTGCTTCCATTTGTCAAGCTAAAATCTCTTTCTTCTCTTATCTAACTTTCCATCTGACTTTTTAATTAAACAGCTTTTAGATAATTAATAAACAATCATTTCCTTTTATAGATTACAGGAATTAATTAATACCTGTTTTTATTTTAACTTACGTTATTTTTTTATTAAAATATTTTTATATTTCAATCTTGTATTTTTATATTTAAAAAAAATATATTCAAATACCTTTTTTTTTTTTTTATTTATGAAAAAAAAAAAATTTTTAAAGTTTAACATCTGTGCGAATGTATACACGTTGAACAATGTTTTAATTTTAGCGTTTAGTTTTTTACTTTTATTTGCGAACTTTTAAGTTTTTATTTTAAATTAATGTAACGACATATTTATATATCGTTACATATCAGTAAACTTCCTCAAAAAAACAAAAAACATTTAAAAAAAAAAAAAAAAAGACTTTACTTAGTGTTAGTAATTACGTTATACAAATTTGTTATATATGAAATTTCAAAAGGACAAAACTTTTTTTTTTTTTTAAAAGACAAAACAGTAATTACAAATATAATGATAAAAAAAAAAGTTGACTGATGATTCCTTACTACCAGCTAAATTTCTGCCCCCTCCCTTCCAAGTTTCATTTCTTCTACCTTTAACTATTACTTAGGCAAGTTGAACGATTAGATTTTAATTTAACAAGACTTTTTTTAAAAAAAAATTATGATTTATAATTATTATTACGTTTTATTTATTAGTTTTTATTCCTCGAATTTATCTCTACATGTGCGCAATTTTTCTTACTGGCAGCACTTTTTAAACAAAACTTCAAACTGCAACTCCACGTCAATACAAACAAATATATTTATACAATTTCAGAAAAAAAAAATTTACGGGCATCGATTTATTTTTAAAATTCTCAGGGCACTCGTGATTTATTAAAGATAGAAAATTTCATCAACATCAATTCCCCTTCTCAGGGTCAATCTCTGAGGTAAGGCCACACTTGGGACGCCAATTATAACGATCCAAACAAAGTGGTAGATCGCATCGCACCGCACCGCACTACCAAAGGGCGCCATCTAGGCATTTGAGCCTAGAAAAATTTATAAAGTAGGCAGATACGCACTGTTAGGATTCCACTTTATTTACATATTTAGATCGTTAGCCCATTGTCACTAGCTCAGCGGAGACGCCGAGATAAAAATCTATAAATTTTATATCTTAAATATAAAAGAATAAAATAATAAAAGCCACTGCCAGAAATTAACACAGAAAAATATTTATTTACGCACATATAAAATCATTCTAAATTCGAGGAATAAGTTTAACATTTAGATTTTTATCTTAATTTTTAATTTTACATTTAAAATAGCTTGCTATAATGTTTAATATTTTATTTAGAGGGTCGAGTATGAATGGACTACATAGGTCTGCATTTGAAAGGAAAATATTCTTCCCTGATTTAACCCTAGGCAACAAATTTCGCAATCAACTGGTGCCAATCCATCTGATACATTCATGTATTCAATGTAGCATGATACGACAACACAAAATACTATATTGTCAGGAATGTACATCTGAACAATAAGTAGAAATAGAGAAGACATTGACTCTCCACCAACAGGAATGTGACATCTGTGGGCAAGTAGATCAATAAACTAAAAACTCCATAGGAATGGACTGCGGTCTTCTGCCGACTTACAAACCCATCCATAGGCAAACAGAGGGTGTGTGGCATATATCTATAATCCTGCCCGTAGCGGATCTCATACTACATTTACTAATTACACAAATATATCCAATCCATTGAACCAATTCAACTACGAAATGAATAACCTAAGATTACCCTCCCTTAATACAACTTTACAAAACTATATAGCCATTCGCGCCCGACTTAATTTTAACATTTATATACGTTCGCACAGATTTATTTAAAAATGTTGGGTATAGATCGATTACACAGATTCCACGGTCAAAAACATTTCAAAATAAACATAAACGATCAAAATACAAAATTATTGATACCGACAATCGCAGAGGGAAACTTATAAGTAACCCAATAGTATTCACCATAAGATACTTGCGTTGTCACCAATAACTTAAAAGACATCCGAATAAATACATTTTAGATACTCACCGTAAGGTATCATTATTTATCGAATGTCTATATATTTTGATCAAATATGAAAACCAAAATCTAATTAACCGCAAACGAATCCATGCAAGCATCTATAGATAACTTAAATGTAATGCATTTAATAATTTCTCCAATAAAATATTACTACACATAAAAATATTAAAAGGGAAATGATTCTTTTCACAATCGGGAAAGATATAAAATTAACCATTATTAATTTGATTTAAACTTACAAAAAGTCAGATAAGAGTCCATTTTAAATAAGTCGGCTTGTTTATTAATTTGTTCAACTTGACGAAAGTTCTTGATTATTTAAAAAATTTTTTTAAGTTCATTGTTAACAGCTTACGGAAGAAGAGTCCAGGTTCTTGTTTTTCCACGGAGTCCTTGTTTGAAACCCGGTCAGATGTTCCGGAGGTAGCATTTGCTGGTTCTGTCCTGGTATCACAGTCTTTGCATTTTTAAATAAGTGAGTGAGGACGACAAGTGCGTCTTGTCGCCAGACCCACCAAAATCAAGTTGGAAAAAGCTCCTTGAACTCAATATTTCTTTCTTTTTATATCATCCACAAGGATTCACTGAACAAAACGTCACTAATCTGTTTTTTCGTTATGGTCCGGGCCAAGGCTTAGTGCTTCCATTTGTCAAGCTAAAATCTCTTTCTTCTCTTATCTAACTTTCCATCTGACTTTTTAATTAAACAGCTTTTAGATAATTAATAAACAATCATTTCCTTTTATAGATTACAGGAATTAATTAATACCTGTTTTTATTTTAACTTACGTTATTTTTTTATTAAAATATTTTTATATTTCAATCTTGTATTTTTTTATTTAAAAAATACATTCAAATACCTTTTTTTTTTTTTTTTATTTATGAAAAAAAAAATTTTTTTAAAGTTTAACATCTGTGCGAATGTATACACGTTGAACAATGTTTTAATTTTAGCGTTTTAGTTTTTTACTTTTATTTGCGAACTTTTAAGTTTTTTATTTTAAATTAATGTAACGACATATTTATATATCGTTACAATATATATATATGGATACATAATGGTCTGGTAATATAAGGGGTTAGATTGATGTAATGTCTACATGAGTATGACTACAATGTCAAATCCAATAAGAGATTTGAGTGTCCCATCATTGATTTTTCAATGAAATATATAGTTAAATAGTTGGAAAGGTGAGAAGATTGAAGCCTGTCCATTAAAGTTTGAGGAATTGCTGTCTCAATATAAAATGGGTACTGATTGTGTATATTTGTGAGAGATTATGGTCTGGCCCATCTTATGAGTGCTGGTTATACATGAAATACATATATTAGGATCATGTATCTTTTTTGCACATGTGATCATGTGTATTAGATGCATGAGATGGAGTAGATGAATAGACTAAAAAATCATGAGTTCAAATCCTTCTACTTATATATATATTCAGTATAAGGAAGTTACATACTGCTTTAGAATTATGTAATTTCTATAATTTTTGTTGGGCCTTTTTTTTACCAATTCATAAGATACAGATAACGCTTTAATTAATTAATCAATTACTTCAATCTGTAAAGTGATTAATTTTTTGCATCATTTTATTGTGAGATTTTCCTCACATTTTAAATCAGATTTTAAAAGATTATTTCTAATTTTTTTGTGTCTTTATCAATGCATCACTCATATCAGCTCCCCTTTATTGTAAAGATTTAACAGTGCCATAACTCAGGCAACCCTTCCTCACTCATGCTGCATTGCATGTTTATTGTTTCAAACGATGTTAAAACTGGATGTAAACCATTTTCTACATTGGGGGAGAATTACTGCAATGGAGGAGTATCAAGCTATTAACTCAAATATGAAAAATCAGGTATCTGATATCCCTAGCATAAAACTAATGATTTCTATTGTATTTGTCAAGCTTTGGTGGTCGAGAGGTCAGCAACAGCTGCTTTACAAGCAGTTGTCTTGGGTTAGCAGGTTTGCTTCCTGGCTGATGCTATGACACATGGGGGGGGGAAATAATTATATTGCCATTAATTTGGGGACGTTATTGGAAATAGAAACAAAATAACTTCTCTAAATATATCAGACCAAACCTTTTATATTAACTTCCATTAGTAGAGAATTAATCCATAAATCTTCAGTTTTATATTAATGTAGTAATCCTCCATATTCATGATTCACTATCCACTGTTTCAGAAATCCACTGTTTAAAAAACTAGTGAGTAAAAAATAATAACAATTAAAAATTCATAAATTTGAATGTATAAATTTAACACATTTACCTACCTATATTAGTGACATCATGGATCATTTCTCTGTCATTCATTTCCTTATCCTATGCACTCAGTTTTTGAAATGGTTTCTCTTTCCACTTCCTTTCAATTTTTTACTCTCTTGTTTATGCACATAACTTTATTTTTATTTGATACTTAAATGTGCATATTTTAAAAATTAAGTTTTATTATGAGTATGAATATATTTATGATTGGTTTCCTATTATTAACAGTTTTTGGTGTATATAATGAAGCCCAGAATGAAGTCGAAAAAAGGCTTTGCTGTACTTTTTAAAAGTCAATTGTAGAGATTGGGGAAGTATATAATAAAAGCATTGGTCATATTGTTTTAAATTCAGATGTGATGTAATAAAGTTATATGTGAAAGGAAGTTGGCACCAGTTAAAGCTTGTAAAAAAAATAATGAACCTGTTGGAGTTTAAATTGGGGAAAATTCAATGTTTAAAATTGACATTTGTTAATAATTCTGATTACATATTTACTAAAGATAGAAGAATGAAGTGTGTATTAAAAGTTATTCCCCATTATAAAAAATGAGTAATATTATAAAGAATCATAGACAAAACCATACTCGAATGAGTCACTGCTGAGTCAAAACAGAGCTGAACCCTCTCATGTTTATCATAATCTTCACTTTAAAAACATTTATAAAAATACTGCTACTTCAAAGCCACTTACTTCTGAGTGAGTGCTTTAATGTAAAGTAGTCATATTAAGAGCAATAATAACTAGATACTGATCAACTAAAAGTAACTCAGAGAATTCATCATTACCACTTTTTTGTTAATATGGCAAAAATTCTAACAGCTATACTGTCGTTGTTCTATAGTCAAAAATGTCAATGAAGCTGTTGTAATTTGGCATCCATATCCTGTCTGTTCTATTGGTCCAATTATTATTCTTCATGTATGCATCACAATATTTTGAGATCAATCTGCCACCATAATCAAAGGTTTCCACATGACACTGAAACTTTAAAAAGCTGATTAATTTAATTTCGTTTGTCATGATTTTAAATATCACGCAGAGGCAAAACTCTCCATACAGCAGTCCCATTCAATGCAAACCAGAGTAATCAATAAATGCAGGAAAGTTTGTGCAAAAAATCCCTATCTAATGCATACCCATCCAATATCCCCATCTAGTTTTCTGCATCCATTGAGTGGCACTACTGTATGGAGAGTTTTGCCTCTGTGTAAACAGCTTGTGTAAGCATAAAGAATGGTGATCATGTGATGTTCAGTGATTTTAAATATCTAAATTTAAAAAAAAATCACGTAAACATTCATCTTGATATCGAGAAAAGTCAATTGACAATTGGGTTAAGAACTATTAGGTAATTGCAAAGAAAGACCATAGGGTTTCTTGATTTTAATTTTAGAGGTAAAAAGATAATAACCTCACCATGCTGGTTGATGCATGTTAGTGTGCAGCCCATGCATGATCATTTGCTTTATGAACAGTCATGTAATAATAATTAGAATAATTGCGAAGGCTAGAACATATGTATTGGGCATTAAGAATCAGTTCTGTTTAATTTCTTAAGCCCTTAAAGAGGAATGAAAAGTATCATATGAGTTAACAGTTAACTATAGCTAGTATTTTATATAGGTATACCAAATTTCAATCATTTGCCACCAGAATGATGTTTTTCCCAGCACTATTTTGTGAATCAAGCAGTCTGAATTTCAAACAGCATGACTAAGAACTTAGAGTTTGGTCCTGCCATTTGAAATTAAGACATCCTTATTCACAAGGTAGCATTGCTGAAAAAAGCATAATATTGGGGGAACCCTGAGTCTCTTTTTTACATGTAAAATGAGGTGTGCACTGAGTCTATTTCTTATGTGTACATATATACTGAATTAAGCATTTTCATGGATTGTTATTATAATAAGGAATGGTCAATAAGTAGATAATCATCATCAAAAGTATTCTGCCTCACGGACAGGTCCAGAGAATAGTCACATCATCAATTCATCCATTTTACATTCCATTCTCTTCATTGCCAAGACTTCAATTCCATGTAACTTTTCACATCTTTTATATCATCAACAATGTCAATATTTTTTATACTTTCTTCTTACTTCCACTCATCATTCCCTCCAAAAAATCTTTCATTAAACTATACTTATAATATCCATGGAAATAGAAAAAATCTTTAACCCTTGATGCTATCCAGAAATTATCAATTACTACTAATTGACAATCCCTGAGATCAAACAGTTAGCTAAAAAATATAGTTTTCTGGATATAAACTCAAACTAAAGGATTATTATATGTTTAATGAAAAACTGGTTTGACCTCAGAAAATATTATTCTATTTATATATATCATTAAAAGCCAATCAACACTTAGACAATTCCAATATCAATAACAATCAACAATTTCAAACTGTTGTCATGGCAACCTCCTTTTAACAATTTTTCAAACTGTTACTATCAATGGTCCAACTTCTTGATCAAACTATTTAGAATACATCTAATAATCATTTACATTGACCACTTTAGGTCTTATTAAGATAGAGAGATCTGAAAATATTGTGAACTTTGAATCCTCATTTCAAGCATGGATGTTTATATGGTCTCTTTCAACATGGGCAAATGTAACTTCATGAGGAAGAGATAATTTTTATTTGCTTTGCTTGATTTGAAATTTTGTAATATCCCTTGCCAGATTGTTCATTTCTGGAAATCCAGAAATAACATATCTAAATGGCAGTTGGATTAAAAGTCTGATTTAGTGACATCAATGGTAGTTGGAATGTTTAGTCATTTCAGTATATACATATAATACATTATCTTCACACATACACACACACACACATATATATAACTATTTTAATTATTACTGCTTCAAATAATGCAATTTTGAATAAAGAGTTCACGAAATTTGAAAGTATTGAATTTAACATTTGAGAAAATCAAATTATTCCATAACCTCTTAATTTTAATAAAACTCTCGCTAAAAGTATTGATCCTATACTTTATCTAATAATAAATGAGCACTTTGTATTGGTAATTTAAAATAAGAACCATTATGTATATTAATACAAAAGTATTTGATAATATTAGAATTTCATTAAATTATATATTGATTGGAAAATTGATATCTTGCTATTCATAGCTAGAAAGTAAAACAAAGACAAAATAGAATAAAATAAAACAACCCCCCCCCACACTAAAACTCTTGCTATTTACCTGAAAGTTAGTGATGATGGTATATTAGGTGTGATAATATATTGGACTATTTACATCATTTACCATTAAATATTGAATGTCTAGAAAATTTTAAAATTTATGTAAACTTTTTAAATACAAACAATATAGTAATAATACATGAATAGACAACACATATTAGAAGATTACATAATCCATTAAACATCACATGATCACTATCTCATACTAGCACATAATTGTTATTAAACAATTCAAAACAAAGCAAAACTCTCCATATAGTAGTGCCATCTTGTGCTAACAAGAGCAATCAATGGATGCCAGAAGGCTTGTGCATAAAATCCCTATCTAGTGCCTACTCATCCAATATCCCCAGACTAGTTTCTGGCTTGTGGCCTTCATCAGTGAGGAGCCTTGGATCTGAGAGCACTGCACCTAGATCTTAGGATCTAATGCAACCCTCCAGCACCCACCTTTTAACTCTATTTAACTATAAAACTATGAGAATGAAATTGAAAACATAATTAATATTTTCGATCCAAGCTCAATAGCTTATATAGTCAAATGGAGCCAAAGACTCCAAAATGTATGGGTGCTGAATTGAGTTTAGACCCATATGTCTATATAAGCTATTGAGCTTGGATTGAAAATATTAATTGTGTTTTCAATTTCATTCTCATAGTTTTGTAGTTAAATAGATTTAAAAGGTGGTTGCTGGAGGGTTGCATTAGATCCTAAGATCTATGTGCAGTGGCTCCTCACTGATGAAGGCCACAAGCCAGAAACTAGTCTGGGGATATTGGATGAGTAGGCACTAGATAGGGATTTTATGCACAAGCCTTCTGGAATCCATTGATTGCTCTTGTTAGCACAAGATGGCACTACTATATGGAGAGTTTTGCTTTGTTTTGAAGATTACATAATATTTCGAGAGGTATTATTTTCTATTTTTCTTCAAGTGCTGCTGACGTGACCAGTGGTAATATTAGCACAAGAGTCAAACTTACACTTTTAGATTCATGAATTCTAAATTTTAAGGCCATGTTCTAACCAACTGAGCTATTCGGTCATAAGCAATAGATAACACAGGTTAGTAATTACACAGTGTTTCAAGTAGCATTATTCTCATTATTCTTCAGGTGTTGCTGGCCTGACCAGTGATAGTACTAGCATGGGAGTCAAACCTGGGTTCTTAGATTCTTGATTATTGAATTTTAAGATAATGCTCTAACCAACAGCCATCCTGCCAAAGGCAACAGTTAGTAGAAATTTCATATACTTATCTATGAGGTTCCTCCTGATTTCTCCACTTTTTCCTTAAGAGCAAAAATGATTAGTGGTTTCCATACATTATATTAGATGATGGAAATAGTCCAATTTAAAAATACAAAATATTATTTTGTTTTAAAGTTTTAATGTGTAGCTGAGCATGCTTTCAGCCTGGCATAATCAGTCAAATTCATAGTTCTCAAACTCACTGACTAAAGTTTGTGATGAGTTTATAATACAAATGAAATAGGCATTATTCAAATTTATAAATTTACTTGTTCCACTTTTTGGACAAGTCACTGCAAGAGTCCTTTTGGTTAATTGTGTAATAGACATTAGCAATGAACCACATCTCTTTGATCTTTCTCATTAATATTTTCAAGCACAAATTTGATAATTAATTTGGAGGAGGACTATGGACCAGTCACTACTGGATGAATCTATTATACTTCTGGGCCATTTCATGTGTTTATGCCTGCCCAGGTGTATAGCTTTGTTGCCCTTCTGAATTATTTTGAATAATCCATCACATACCTGAAAATTGTTTCATAATATCATCCAGATTTAAATCTTTACACATTTCACTTTCTGTACTTATAATAACCAAAATTTTATTATTATTAAGGAAAATACACGTACAATCACAATATAAATCTTGTTGGTAGTCAAGCATTGGTAGTCGAAAGGTCAGCGACAGCCGCTTTACAAGCAGTTGTCCCGGGTTAGCGGGTTCGCTTCCCAGCCGATGCTATGACCCATGAGAAAAAAAATCTTGTTGGTATACATTTGTTTAGATTTGTTATACTTATTATAACAATCATTAGTAAATAATTTTCCAAATTAGACAATATACCCATTTGATATATTAGTTATTGTTATGACAAATTAATTTCATGATCAGAGAAGAAGCTCATCGTTCAAACTTAGTCTATAATTATTGTGTAACTAGTTTTATATCAGAACAACTGGCTCTTCATTTAGTGATTATATAATAACCAAATTTATCAGAACTTTTGTGACATACATGGACGTAAATGTGGATGAATTTTTAAAAATTAATTTTAATGTACAAAAAGCGTTCCCCAGATATATCTATTTTTTCTCTCTTTTTTCCGATCGTACTTTAATAATATTTTTTATTTTAGCAAAAACAACCCTCCCTCCCCTCCACAATTTGTTGACGGCATTCGATACGCACTATAATATTGATGGTGTTAAATAACTGTTGTACATAAGTTTTCTGATTTTTTAAAACATTTTTAGAATATCATTGAATGACCTTTATTACCTGGACGAGGTCAGGTTTAGCCAGAGGAGAACATCAGTTATGATATTAATATTAATAACAATTTGGTCGCTTCGTTTGGCGATGATGATGATTAAAATAAAAAAGTATCCACTGACAAATCTGAAACATATATTTACATCTTTTACTATGAAAATCTTTAATAAACTGAATTTTAGTCAAGCGTTCGTGGCCTAGCGGTTAGCATAACTGCCTTCCAAGCAGCTGGCTCGGGTTCGTTTTGACATATAAGAAAAAAAAAAAAAATTCTATGGAGAGATATTTGAAACAATTAATTGCTGTTTAAAAAAATAGGGATGACCAAAGCGAAATTACTTTGTAATCTGATCTTTTTTTAGGCATGCAGAGATTACCGTGATGTAGTTTTCTAGTTTTTGGAGATTCTGCAATGTTCTTGGTGGCCTAACGGTTAGCATAGCTGCCTTCCAAGCAGCTGGCCCTGGTTCGCTTACCGGTTAAGGCATTTGACATATGGAAAAAAAAAAATTGTTATACCGTCATCGGCAGATGCAAACTTTCCGGACTGTAATAATATACTGTATCTAATCAACAAGCAATCGCACACGCAAACAAATACGAAACATATGTTTACATTTTACTTATGGAAATTCTTCACTTTAACAACATATATATGCGATGATCGTTTCCGAAAACCTTAAGAGTAAAATTTCAAACTGTTTTTTTTATTATTCTGTAAATCTTTTTTTTATTACATTATTTAAATTTAATCCAATTAAGCCACCAGGATTATTCATCCCGCATTTTTATTCATAAAATAATTAATGAAGTTATTAATGATTGATTTAAAAACTTCTTCGATATTGATTTCTTTTTTAACTCGGAAAAACTGACTAAAAACTTTATTATAAGGATTTAATTAGAAAATATATTATCAATTTTTAAAGTTATTATCTTACTGAACTCAATAAAGATCAACTTTGAAAAAGAAATGAAAAAAAAAACCCGGCTCTGTCTTTATTAAAATAACTAATCACATATTACTTTCGCTGATTATTTTATCGATCAAATTTTCTTTTCTCGTGAGTTATGTTGTGCGTATGCATACCTATATTTGCAGGCAACATTTGTATGCAGATTTACGCAAAATGCTGCAATGCTAAAGTAATGGACATCAAGCTATCAATTTATACGATTTATCAATCTCCTAATTAAGTACATCCGCTTGCTATACTGATGAACTGGAGTTTGAATTCAGGCAAGTAATTTTTTTTCAAAAGGCAGAGTTTTTCTTTCAGGTAATAACCCTTAACCAACGCAATTTTACAGTGGTTAGTAAATGGGTGTAGTATAAAACAAGAATAAAAAACTTTCAAACCAGCTGTTGAAGAGGTTTTTTTTTTTTCTGTAGTGGACAATTTTTTTGGAAAGGTTGTTTTGCCTTTTACCAGTACAATGTTATATGTTTTCATCCCTGTTACCGTGTGTTTATATGTGTGTAAGCATTTTGTTTGCTATCTATTAGGTATTTGGGAAACTTCAGTCTAGTTAATAATAAACCAGTAATTTTGCTCCTTGTCTGATTAAAGGTAAAATAAAAGTAACAAGGGGTCATATGTCTATAGTTTGAAGAGCAGAGTGTTAGGAGTAAACAAGAAGAGATCAAAAATGAAATACGTGGGTGTGAGAAGAAAGAGGTATTATTGATGTAATTGAAAGAATTAAGAGACTGAAATGGAGCTGCATTAAACATATTGTTAAAAAAGATGTTAGTAGGTAGAGAGTTGAAGTCTTAAAGAACTTAGAAAGAAATAACTTGTGCAAGAGATGGATGAAATAAAAAAGTTTGCTGGTGTGATGTGGAAAAGAGACCTTAGGGATCAGAGAAACTGAAGTACATTGGGAAAGACTTTCATTTTGCAGTGGATTGATAATGCTGAAAATGATGATGATAATGTCTGTAGAACACATTTTTCACCAGTGTCATTAGCTACATCACAACACAAGTGCACTTTTTATTTTATTTCTATAGCTATTTCTGTTAGATAATAGTAGCTGAATACCCAATAACCGACTGTTATGAGTTGATACCCATTAACTAACCATTGTGGGTTGATTATCTACATTTATTCCAAAAATTTTAAGGATCAACTGTCCTGTACTTAGGGCTCAAACCGCTGGTTCTATTCATGGTATATGGATATGCTATCATTATTATCTTGAAGTACTTTTGTTTATTAAAGATATAATTGAATTTAGTTCTGCTGTTTGCAGCTTCATAATAATAATAATATGAAAGCTTCTGACATCACAATCACCTTGACAACTGAGCCATAATTTAAATAGTTGAATCATCATCTTATGATTGAGTCAGAGTTCCATGAAGTCAGTTGCTCCTGCAAGGTTTAATGCAAAAAAAGAGTAGAGGATTAAAATGTCTAAAAATCCATGTACTACAGTTCAAATTTATCATTTTTGTTGCATGAGTGTCATACAAACATCACTTGACTTCCTGAATAATAAACCATTTGATTTTTTTAAATGAAGTAGTCAAAAATTGCATTTAACACTGCTATATACTTACAGTTAGTCCCATATCTGATTCATGATAAAACTATAAATAAAGAAGAACTTTTTAGGTTATATTTTAGACAGTAAACATGTATAATCAATAGCCATGATGATTGTTTTATAGTGAAGCACCAAAGAGCCAGGTTGAGTATGATGGTTTTATTCAATTGGCCAAACTGAGTTTATATATCCAAAACTGCACAAGTTTACAAAGGACTCCAGATGAGACCAAACCCAACATTTCTGTCTCAACACATTAATATTTAACATCACATCATCACCATCTCTTATACTAGCACATAATTGTTATTAAACAAGGCAAAACTCTCCATACAGTAGTGCCACCCTATGCCAACCAGAGTAATCAATGGATGCCAGAAGGCTTGCACATAAAATCCCCATCTAATGCCTACTCATCCAATATCCCCAGATCCAAAGCTCCTCACTGACAAAGGCCACAAGCCAAAAACTAGTCTGAGGATATTGAATGAGTAGGCACTAGATAGGGATTTTATGCACAAGCCTTCTGGCATCCATTGATTACTCTGGTTGGCATAGGATAGCACTACTGAATGGAGAGTTTTGCCTTGTTTCACATTAATATTACTTGACTTCATTTTATATATATATGTACAGGGTGTCCATAAAGTCCATATGCAATTTAAAAAAAACTTATAACTTTATTAGTATTTATGATAGAAAAAAAATTTATAAAAAGTATTAGAAAGCTTAATGTACCTAGTTTTCAGTACAATTATTTAGTAACTCTTCAGCACAATAATTTAATAATTTTTCAAAATTGTAAAAATACTTCTTTTTCAGAATTACACGCCCATGGCTTCAACTGAGGACAAAGTAAACTGTGTCCTTTGGTTGGCTGAACTCTACTGTTGCTGTGCAGACAAAAGTTTAGACCTGAATACAGTAAACAACCACATCATAGAAACTCTATTTCCAAATGGATGAAAAAATTCAAACAGACAGCTCAATCCATGATAAGCTATGGCTGGTTGGCCATGTATCACATCCATAAAACAATCCTTTAAGATAATTTCAAGAAAGTCATTATGACAAGCATCATTAGAGCTGAGGCTTTCAAAGTCCACTGTTCGTAAGATTCTTCAGAAAAGACTTAACATGAAACCCTACACAATTCAATTGCATAAAATGTTGTTAAAAGAGGCTATCATGCATGGCTAACTTTCTGCCATAATTTGGCATGATGATGCATTTGTCAGTAGTTTAATGTCTTCTGATGAAGCAACATTCACATTAGTGGCAAGGTCAACAGGCATAATTGATGGATTTGGGAACTCGAGATCCAAATGAAACTGTTGAACATGAAAGAGACTTTCTTAAAGTTAACATGCTTTGGGAAAAACTCAAACCATAGGGCCATTCGTTTTTGAAGGTCATGTTACTAATAATGCCATCTACTTAGATATGCTGCAAAATTACTTTATTCCTCAGCTTGAACAATTAGGACTAAAAGATGATACAGTATTTCAACAAGATGGAGCTCTTGCCATTTTGTTCTGCACATTAAACAGTTTCTAAATCAGAAATTTTCTAACAGATGGATTGGAAGAGGTGGATCATTTTTTTTTGGTTTCCATGGTTTCTAGATTTGACTCTATTAGATTTTTTTACGATAACATGTGAAAACAATAGTGTATGCAATAAAACTTCAATCATTAGAAGACTTAAAAGCTAAAATAACTAAAGTGATTTCAGGCATTACTGTAAATCAATTGGCAAATGTTTTTAGACAACTACAAAATGTATTACCCTTTGTAATACTAATAATGGTGGACATGTGGAAACTTAATAAAATACAATAAAACAATAAAAAATATATACTTTTTTTATTTATTTCCAATACATTCTACATAATTTCACTATCACAAAAACTAATAAAGCTGTAAATGTTTTAAATTGCATACAGACTTTATGGACGCCCAGTATATACATAATATTCAAATATATGCATATTGTCTTTACTTAACTTAATCTAATTATAAAGGACTCTGAGACTTTCAAGCTCTCTTCAGCTATGCACTTCATCTTATACAACTGATACCCATGACCACACCCACACGCGCGCACACACACACACACATATATATATATATGTGGAAGATGGTGATATGAACCAACTGCTGAGTGCTTGTTCACCATGAAATATGTCTATTGGAGATCATTTATTTTTTTCGCATATATGTGGTCATGGGTATCAATTAGAAGATGTAGTGCATATCAGTAGAGAGCTTGAAAGTCCGAGTTCAAGTCTTTTATATATATATATATATATGTTTGCGTTCCATTGTAAATCAGGAAAATATTTAAAAACAATTGATAAAACTTTGAAACAGTAGTAAACACTTTTCTACACAATAGTGCCACCTAGTATGAGATCTAATAATGAATAGATGCTGAAAGGTTGCACATTATGGTCCCTATCCAGTGTCTTTCTATCCAATATTTCCAGAATAGGCATCAGTAAGGTACTTTGGAATTGGGAGCAGTGCTCCTGGATTATTGGATCTAATGCATATTACTAGCATCCAGCTTTTATTTTCTTAGTTAACTTTAAAGCTATCAGCACAAATGAAAACACATTAATATTTTTAATCCAAGTTAATTCACCTATATAGTCATACATATCTTTAACCATTCCAGTACCCATATATTTTGGTGTCTTTGTTTTTTTAAAACCATAGTCATCTCTTAATACATTTACTACAGAATAAATTTATGTTATATAGGCAAAAGTTTGATGAATGTACAGCCATAATCATATGGTAAATTGTTTAATTTCAATGATATCTAATCCATATTAGAAGAGAGTCATATTTTTAATATAATCCTGATGACTAAACTGAAGAAGGAGTTCATATATTTATTTTTAGAAATGAAATCTGATGGGGAGACATAATGGAAATAATGATTTAAGCTATGAGAGAGCACAACTGAGATAGATTATTGATTGACAAGTTTTGATCATGATGTTCCTGGGTAAAAATTTGAGAGTATAGGTATGGATTCGACCATTCCTTGTTATCTTTTTTAATACATTGCATTTTTTATTGTCAAATATTCTTACCAAGATAATTACAACTGTCTATAGAGGACATTGGATTTCAACTAACCAAAAGAACAAGCTAGATTTAAAAGTGGTTTTAGTTCAGTAGATCATATTCAAGTATTGAGAGAAGTTATAGAAAGGACAAATGAATATGAATTGCCATTATGCTTTGGATTTGTAGATTATGAAAAGCCATTTGATTTTATAAGCATTTCTTCAGTGATTAAAGCATTAGATCATCAAGGTATAGATCCAGGATATTGTCATATTCTGAAGAATATTTATAAAAATGCCAACAGCAACAATTAGATTACAAAATAATACTAGGAAAATTAACATTGAGAAGGATGTAAGACAGGGTGACTCCATATCTCCAAAACCTTTCACAGCAGTTTTGCAAAAAGTATTTTGTGGATTAAAATGGAAAGCTAAAGGAGTAAAAGTAAATGGAGATTATTTAAGTCATTTAGATTTTGCAGATGATGTAGTTGTTTTTGCAAATAATGCTTTAGAGCTTCAGGAAATGTTGCAGAAGTTATCAGATGAAAGTAAAAATATTAAATATTAAAAAGATGAAAGTAATGTTCAATGGATTTTCTCAAAAGATGAAAATAAAGATTGATTATGATGAGTTAGAAGAAAATACTTGGTCAGGTTATTACTACAGATGGAAGCATAATGAATGAAATTAATCATAGAATTAAACTTGGTTGAATGCTTTTGATAGAAATAACTTAATACTAAAAGGAAATATGTCTTTGTATTTAAAAAGGAAGGTTTTTAATAAATGTGTTTTACCAGTTTTTACTTATGGATCTGAGACTTGGACACTTGACAGAGACTTCAGACCACTCAAAGAAATATGGAGAGATGCATGTTAGGAGTAAGAAGAAGAGATTGAAAAGACAATACATGGGTAAGAAAACAAACAGGCATTACTGATATTGTTGAAATATGAAGAGATGCATGTTAGGAGTAAGAAAAAGAGATTGAAAAGACAATACATGGGTAAGAAAACAAACAGGCGTTACTGATATTGTTGAAAGAATTAAAAGACTGGAATTGAGCTGGACATATTGCTAAAAGAGATGACAAAAAATGGACAATTGAGATCTTAAACTGGATTTCCAGAGATTGTAAAAGATCCAGAAAGAGACCATATGTGAGATGGATGGATGAAATAAGTAAGTGTGCAGGGATGATATGGAGAAGAGCAGCTAGAGATCAGAGATGTATTGAACTAGGACAAGAACTTTATCTTGCAGTGGATTGATAATCATTGTCGATGAAGATGACTATAAAATAGCATGCAAGCCACATATTCTTAGTGTGTAAATAATTACAAATGCATTATGGGGCTGAAAGTATTTTACATATTTTTTAAATAATTGTTGGAGGTTTGTTGTACGCCTATGAAATACGAATAGATAGAGATGAGAAGTATGGGCAGGTTTGAAAACGGTATAGCATTTCTTCCGGATAATAACTACGTAAAACATCTGTAAGTTCAAAATTTAGCTTGAATCGGTCATTAAGAACATTTTGGCTGGAATTGCACTCTGCAATAAAATTTTAAAAAATTTCAACCATGAATGCAGCGCATAAATATTCTAGAATTTGGTTGGAGCCTTAGCAACTGGTAGGGTTATCCGTAGATGTCTGGATTGAAGCCAGCTTATTTAAATCTTTAAATAATATATCAATGTCGTAATCAAATATATATATATCGTTTCAGTATATACGTAAATCGCAATAAATTATCTAATAAAACACTTTTGTAATCCCGCTGAGCTATTCCAAAATGTGTCAATTGTACTTTTAAAATAAAAAATTAGAAAGTTTAATAAAAAAAGTAAAACTGTATAAAGATGTTGACTGTTCTCTGTTAACAAAAATTTCTAAACACAATATAGTGAGGTAAAAAATAAAAAAAAGAGAAAAAAGCTTTCAAAGTTTATTATATTCCCAGCAAGAGGTTATCTACGTAAAACTTCATCGGCAATGTGATTCTAGCACGAAAAGCTATCAGGATTTCTATCTTTATTTCAATTCATTTTTAACAAATTATATTTTTACATTCAATTTTTGCTAAAAGAAAAAAAAGCTAAAGCAAACTGCAATCAAAAATTATTTTCATTGTATCTAAACTAATAAAATTTTAGTTTTATTCTAAACGAAATAAATAGAAAATGCTTTTAAAGCAGTCTAATTACGCACGAAAAAAATCATATATATATTCTGTGTGATTTAATGTAGTAATAAGAGCAGAGTGTGGTGCGCAAGGTTTACGGATCGCGGCCCAATTGTGTTACCCTCGGCGCTCGAACTTTGTATAAATTTCAGTTTAATAAATCGTTCGCATTATAAATTTTTTTGACTAAGACATTAACGTTTTATATTTTATTGCATAAAACAATTATTGTCTATCAAGTGCATTATTTTGAAAATTTTAAAAAGAAGCAAAAGACTTTATTTATATAATAATATATTTCCGCTTTGTTGGAACTCAGCAAGTCACATGACACTTGAGCCTAAAAATGACAGGTTAACGTACGAGTTGGACACCTTTAGCTAAACTGGGCGGGATATTTATATGATCACCAAGAGTCGCGGTGTTGAGGACATATAATAATAATATTTAAAATCTTAAAGGACTAAACTAGATGATCTACAATATATACAGAATTATTATGCCTAATAATTTTTAAATATAAATGTAAGCATACACGTTTATTTGCAGACAAAAAGTTATACAAATGAATGTACTGACATTCTTCTAAAAACAAAATCTTAAATCTGTTGCTATCTATTTAGATTTATCGAAGACATGTGGTGCATTTTATAGAGTTAAACATTCATGCATATGGTTTTCATGGTTTTTTGTTTTGTTTTTTATACTCAAAATTATTTAAAGGATAAGAAATGCAAAACAAACATCTTTGATGTTACGAGTACATACAGATTCTATTTTGAGATGTGATATGTTGGACTATTTCCATCATTTATGAGTGAATGTTGAATGTATAGAAAATTTTAAACTTTTCAAATACAAACAACTTGTTAGTAATAACACACAAATAGACAATACAGGTTAGTAATTACACAACGTTTCGAGTAGTATTATTCTCCACTCTTCTTCAGGTGTTGCTGGCCTATATGCACAGTGACAATATTTGCTTAGAAGTTGAACTCGCACCTTTAGATTCTTGAATAATGAATTTAAGGCTGCATTTGCCTTAAATTCATTATTCAAGAATCTAAAGGTGCGAGTTCAACTTCCAAGCGAATATTGTCACTGTGCATATAGGCCAGCAACACCTGAAGAAGAGTGGAGAATAATACTACTCGAAACGTTGTGTAATTACTAAACTGTATTGTCTATTTGTGTGTTATTACTAACAAGTTGTTTGTATTTGAAAAGTTTAAATAAAGTTTAAAATTTTCTATACATTCAACATTCACTCATAAATGATGGAAATAGTCCAACATATCACATCTTATAATATACCATCATTACAAACCTTCAGACAAATACTAAGATTCTATTTTGCTTTCAATTTACATAAATAATATATATTCACTACATTTGGAATTGAGGTATCGAGGTTTTACAATTTTAAAAGCAATATTGCTTCAACCTTTGCTGCAGATTTTATATAGTTGCCTTGAAAATATAATAACTACTAATTTACTTTTAATTAGCGAATAAGCTAGCTTTTAAATGCTTGCTGCTGTATTTGAATAAAATGAAAGCAATACTTTTTTTCTATAAATTTATTTCATATTCTCTTGATCTTTACTTGGAGTTAGTATTTTTTTGCCATTACTTGTACTTATGCTAAAATCTTATTTGTTAACAATTATTGTTAGCTAGGAATATTTATTGACCAGATGTACCCAGCTTTTAGGCCATGGGTTTTTTTAATTGATTGTTTTAATAATTTTTTTAAAAGATTTTTTAAATATTATTTACCCTTATAATTTTTCAAAGTTTATATAAATATCACTATATGTATAATGTTTAACTTTAGTTATTGTTTTGTAACCTGATTATTACACTGTGAATTTGATATAAATAAATGTAAGAAATTCACAATTGAAAAATTGAAAAAAAAATGTTTGAAACAACCCAGCCTTCAGAAATGTAATCGGTAAGGTATTAATACATTTAGCTTTATTAATAATTTTATATATCTGGCCTTCAGCCAGATGCCTCAAATTATTAATAACGCTAAATTAAAATTTTAAATTTTAAATATACCTGTTTTATATTTGATGTATGAATTTAACAGCATTATGTATGATTGCTTTATTAAAAAAATACAGTTATTAATGGTGGAATTACTTCCTTTGCATAAATTGCTTACAATATAAATTACAATTTAATTAGATACAGTTATTTATTTATAAAAACAAATTTAAAGTGTATTTTTATTTTATTTTTCAATTGTGAATTTGACAACATTACTTATGAACAAATGTAATAGTTTTTTAAAATTGGTTTGACATGTGTCAGCCTCACAAACAAATATACATTTACATCATGTGACAGCTTATGAACAAACATACATTCACCAATCAGACCATAAAGAAAATAGGGGTTATATATATATAGATCATCCTGGACAAATTATATTAACTTTTTTTGTTCTAAGTATGTTTATTTGAATTAAATTACTTTTTTTTTTATTTATCAAAAATTTTACCTAGAACAGTTTTAATTATTATTAGATTGATTGTTATAATAAAAATATATTACAGCTATTATAAAAATAAAAAGGTCAGTATAGAATAATTATTGTAATAAAATTGTAATAAAAATAATGAATTATAACAGTGATAATATATTTCATAAATAAGTATAATAAATCACAGAAGTACTTTTGGTTACTTTCTTAACCTTTTTCAGTTGAAAACTATACAGAGCACCATCTACTGTTTAAATTATGCAATAATAGATTAATAGTTAAAATAAATGTTTAACATTTAATAAGGGCATAAAATCATGTGCCAATAAAGATTTTTAATGTATAATTATATACATATTATCCATAGCAGCTGTTATATATAATATTTTTATTGTTTTTTTATAATTTATAGGGGAAAAACAGCACAATGGACTTTCTTTATTTCCATGGTTAATGACATTTATTGTTAATAAAATTATTGCATTAAAATATCATTTTGGGTGTGTGTTCTAGTTTCAAAATATCAATTCTACTATAAGTAGATCTCATACTATATATGTTAGAAATATATTTAAGTATCATGTTGTTCATCTATATTGATGTAAAGTTATTTTTGACATTTATGGTAGAATATCTTGTGTAAAATATGAGATTTTTGTTGTAAATATATAATTATATAATAAATTTCAACTAACTACACTCACCTTTACTAAGATGTCCAGTAATTCCAAATTCTCCACTCAGAATAGTATTGCCAAATTATTTAATATATTTATGCGCTAAAGTTCTGTGACTTTAGCGAATTCTAGTTATTTGAGTTTTAAAAATGTTTACTCATTGGTTGTCATAAGTACTTTTAATTTATTTGATTGCTTTTATATTATATGTTTTATTTTGTTATAAACCATTATTTAACTTAGTCTCTTCCGTCTGTCTTAGCTTGGTTTTCATTCCCGATTTCCAAATAAGTTTGAACTTTGCATACATATATATTCCTGATGGCAGTATATTTCTTTAGAGTTTGCAAACAATTTTGTCAAGAAAAAATAGCAAAAAAAATCATTTTATATAAAATTCAGTACTTTTTACAGTCCTGCCATGTAGTAATAATAAATTATATCTAAACTTTCTTATTAAACTAAAAAGTAGAAAATAAATAAAAAAAAATTTTTTTTTAATGAAACACTTATATTCACGTAAATGTACTAAAAAGTAAAAAATATATTTTCATTAGATTTCATAGTATTTTTGATTGTCCAAAGTAAAAACGTGATGCCGAGTACCGCATGCTTTGATTTTGGTTGCATCCTATCAAGAATATCGTGAAAATGGAAGAAAATTTATGTTTTAGCAATTTACGTATATAAAAGCATTTAAAACCCTTTTTTTTTTAAAAAAATTTTTTTTATATTTGAAACTCATTATTCAGCATTCTTCTTGCATGGAGTTTATATGATTGTATTATTTACTTGTTGCTTTCTGAATAAATAAACAAATAATTATGACAATTGCTGCCATTCTTGTGCCCTCTACTGGAGACTGGTCTAATCAGTGATTATCAGATGTTAAACCACTACACACCACATGATCACTGTATGGAGAGTTTTGCCTGTTTTGATTATCAGATGCATATAAAATTCCTATCTTTAGGCCTTAAACCTATCCTAAGACCAGTTTCTGTTTTTGCCTTTTTTAAATATGCCTTGGAAATGAACATTGGAAGAAATGTGGATATTTATCCAGCAACCTTCTCTAAATTTATTTTACCTGTTAAACTGTAAGAACTTGAAATTTAAGTCAGCCTAAAGTTTTGAACCCAGGTCAATCCAGTTCAATTACTATACATTTTAGTATGTATATTCAGCTCTATATAACTATCCAAGCAGATTGACTTGGGAGCAAAAACCTAGGCTGATGTGACCGTTACTTTTATAACTTGAAAGACAAAATTGACTTAATGTTGATGGGTGGACGCATGTTTATATTTCTGTCAACTTTGAGTCCTAAGTTGCATTGATAAAGGCAAAAAAATCAGAAACATCTGAGGATACTAATTTAAATATTAAGGATATGTACAACTGCAGTGCCATTTGTTTATAATAGCTTAGAGACTATTAGAAACAGATAGAATCAGCTTAAATTGTCTTGTCATAGATATATAAAGGCAATGTATATCTAAATAATGGTAAATAAGAATAAAATTAAAAAATTTTTTTCTCATATGTCATGGCATTAGCCGGGACGTGAACCCGCAACTGTCTGCAACCAACTACTTGCTTGCAAGGTGGATGCAATGACCTCTCGGCTAACAATGCTTGACCAGAGATATTACACAAACATCAAATTAAAAAGATCTACATTTAAATTACAAAGGCAGAATGAACAGTTGTTCTTAATAACAATAATAATCATCATCATCATTGTCATTATCAGAATAATAATCATAAATCATCATAATCATAATTGTCATCATCATCACAATAATAATCATAACATCATAATCATAATTGTCATCATCATCATCATAATCATAATTCATCATCATCACAATAATAATCATCATCATATTCATAATTGTAATCATCATCATCATCATAATAATAATCATAAATCATCATCATAATAATCATAATTGTCATCATCATCACAATAATAATCATCATAATCATAATTGTCATCATCATCAGCATAATAATAATCATAAATCATCATCATTATAATCATAATTGTTGTCATCATCATAATAATAATCATCATCAGCATAATAATAAGAAGAAGAAGAAGAAAAAGAAGAAGAGGAGCAGCAGCAATAGCAGTAGTAATAATTTTGCTGTGCTAAATATTTATATATAATGTTTGAGATTAACTCATTGTAACTGTTTAAATATAATCAATAGCCATCTAGTGTCAGCAAATGGTAATTTTTTAAAGTTAAATGATACCTCTTTAACTTCTTCAATGAATCTGGAGATTATAAAGACATTGTAAATAATCCTCCAGATATAATGAAAGACGAAAAAGTTCAAGTTACCTCTTTTAACTTTAAAAATGTATTGTTATTTGATAACACTAGAGGGGTATTTAATTATAATTAAACAATTACAATGAATTAATCTTAAAACATATATATATATATAGATTTAAATCAACACACAGCAACTGCGCTGTAGTGGTATATTTGAATAAATGTAAAAATAACATATCACACAATTAAATACCAATCAACACTTAAACAATCCCAATATCAATAACAATCAACAATTTCAAACTGTTGTCAAGGCAACCTCATTTTAACAATAAATATATATTCTGGCTAGACAAATATTATTTCTATATAGCTAATTTCAATTTGAAGAGCCAATTTTTAATTATTTTCTAGAATATATAAAAATTAGAAATTTATTTAAAAAAATATATAATTAGCTATAAATTGATTATAGCTAACTTTCCAAATGTAATTCTTATAATAACAGGCAAAACTTAATAAACCAATAGAATATCCACAATCTGTTGTCAAGGCAACTTCTATAGGAATCCATCTTTCATCTATACAGATTGCTATGTTATAATATTGTGGTTATTCTATTGGTTTATTAAGCTTTAGTTGTTATCATGTGACAAAAATTCATAGAAAAATCAAATTAAATCAATAATATTTAGACACATGTATATATATATATTTGCATTCACATACACATATGTAGTTATCTGTTGCTTTGAAGAAATATATGTAACCAATCAAATTTAAAATGACATATTCATTTGAAATTTACCATATATTAAACCAGTTTCCAGTGCAAAAAAAAATTGTACCACTCTTTCCCACTACACATACATTTCAGGTGTTTATCTACTGTTATTAGAGAACTATAACTCTAATATAGATTGAGTAAAACTATAAAAAACTTTCTTAAAAAGCATTTTATGATGAATTTGAGCAAGGTTTTTATGGAAAAGGCAGTCCTTAAATTTATCTTATAAAGTTATTTTTACAAATATTCTGAAGTGCAATGTTGGTTCTTTTCATTGGAAATATATAGAAGAGGATAAGGTACATTGGAGAGCTATAATTAGATATGGTATAGAAATATTTCAGAAAGAAAAGTTTTCTGGAGATGATTAACAGAGATTTAATGTTTATGTCTAGGCTAGAGATAATCTCTAGTTTAATGAATGATTAGTGAAGTAGTAATTATTTATTAAGTGCACAGGAAGTATATGTAAATACTTTTAAGACAGGCTTTAACCTGCATCAAATGCGCCGTGAAATTTATAATAGTCAAGCAATATCTTTATTTTGCCAATAGAGGGACCTCTCAAACCATGACACAAGACAGCGATCCTTACAAAGACGAGCGGTCACCCCATCTCCAATGCAACTTTCCATTTATACAGGCCAATCCAAAACATCTCGACCTGGGAGTGTGAAGCTGTTGTTCTCTCCACTGTTTAAGTCCACTATTTCCTATACAAGTTAACACTCGGGAAATCTGGCGATTTGCAATGAGTTAATATTACGATCTTTATACTGGAAATATTTAAATGATTAGTAATAATCATTGCTGTATTTATTTAGAGTGGATTGTGTCAAAGTTGTGGGTGGAGGAAGTTTGATAATTGTATATCAAAATGTAACAATTTATTATTGATAAATTATGTACTTATGATAAAGATATATGTGAGTGATGGAGACCTGGGTCAACTGATGTACGCTGGTTCTGCATGTAATGCATATTCAGGACATTTGTCTTTTATTGTGTGGGTGTGGAGGTTATTTAATAAACCTATAATATTAAATAAACAAAATAATGGGATGTTATTGTTTTATATGTGAACGTATTTGTGATTTATTGATACGTTTATGTAATGATTGCAAAACTTATTTTTAATTGCAGTACCATTATTTTGTTTTTCTCTTTGAGCTGGTATGGCCATATATGCAATATCTAGACATTTATGTCACATATATATACATTTTGTGCGATATATACTTTTTTTTATTACATTATATTTTTTATCTTGTTTACTGCAAAATATCAAAATACTGTATATGTTTCAAAAGTTTTTTTTTGTAATACCTGTTTTGCTTTAGAAATATTTTTCTAAGATTTTTTTTTTTTTAAAAAATCGTTTTTTATATTCTTATTTTGAATTTTATCTTAAATTTATATATCGCTTAATTATTATTCAGTTTTCTTATTATTTTTTTTTAAAAAAAGATTGTTAAAAAGGATTACACTGCTAACTTCTTCTCTGTATGTGATGTCGAAATTGAACTTTTTTATATCATATATTTTATTGAAATTAGTTGAAAGCAAATTGATTGTTTTATAGTTATACTTAAGAAAACAAAAATTTCTAGTCATAAAAAGATATCGAATTGTAGGAATCCAACTAATAAGACGAAATAAAAATACGATAAAAAAATTAGTTATTATTATTTTTAACATATTAATAATTAATTTCTTTAATAAATGTTGTCTGTATACTGAAATCATATATCACATGGTCAGCATCTCATGCTAGCACATAACTACTATATGGAGAGTTTTTTGCCTGTTTGAAATCATATATATATAAAAAAAAGCATATTTAAACTTAGACGTCTGAAAATAAATAAATGTCTCATAAACACGCACACACATCGATGATTATCAATTCAGCCAACCAAGTTTCTGTTAATACACGCATCAATGTATCCTGCTAAAATAACCAGCCAATCAGTCCATCCAATACAATTGTTCCACGGCTTATAGCGTAGATCTATTTGACCAGTATAATGAACAAAATCTATTTTATGTCAATATTACAACTGCACAGAATTCGAAATGTGAAATAGTCATAATGCAGAGTAACGTTATTAAACATTTCAATGCAGATAGACTTGAAATCTGCTACAAATGATAAAACCGTAAACAGTAATTAATACTGAACAAGATATCATACAAACATAAATACTTACGTATTATCTATGCGGTGGAAACTTACCAGGCGTTTTTGTTTTAAGTATCCATTTTCAGAGGTCTGAATAAATCATGCAAACAATATGGCTGACTACAAACTATAGTATTTACAATTTTCTTTTATTTATTTTTTAATATGATTATAAAAATGGAAGAAATTACATAAAAGTAGGATAGTTGATTGTAATTAAAATAAATGTGGTTGCACAAACTTATATCTGTGATTTATTTTGAAATGTTCAAATCCCACACAGCATAATTGCTCAGTTTTTTAGCCCTCCAAACAATCTAAACAAATAGTAGACCCTCAGTGACATTTTCTTTGATCATGTCCTTAAGAATAGGCACTGTTCTACATGCAACAGTTATAACAAGGCATCACATGCTTGTCTCTCTACACAAAAAGTCATCGAAGTATCCCCCTAGTTTTTTCCTCCCATTGAAAAGATTTTCAATAAATGTAGAAAAATCACAACAACTTTCAACAGATTTATTAATAATTTATAAAACTTAAAATGAATTTATAATTGATGTGTTAATATAGGGTATTTGAACACAGACTTTCAAGTACCCTTCATCTATATACACTATCTCATACAGCTGATACACATGACCACACATATGTCATATCTCCTATATTTAGGATTAAACTCCATCTATATGAAGAATGCTGTATTTCAAATTGATTTGTTAATATTTTTTCAAGTTAACAGATAACACAAGTTCTGTAAAGTAATTTTGAGGAAAAAAACGAATAAATACTTTGATGCCCTGAAAGTGGATATTTAAAACAATAATGCCTGGCAAGCTTCTGGCTTATGGATAATACATAAGTACCAAACATACATATTGCTAAACTGAAAATAATACTACATTTAATAATCCAGATATATATAATAAATAATAAATGTTATTAAAATATGTTGCACGAGTTATTAGACGAAAGTAAAAAAGAGAAAGTAAAGATAAATAGTAAGAAACTGGTGTAATAATATTCAATGGATTTTTTCAGAAGTAGAAAATAAAGTTTGATAATAATCACGAATTAGAATAAGTTATCTTGGTCAGATTACTAATACAGATGGAAATATAATGGATGAAATTAAATATAGAATTAAAATAGGATAGAGTGCTTTTGGTATAATCAACCTTATGGTATTGAAAATAAAAAGTTTTTAAGTAAATATGTTTTAACACTTCTTATTTATTGATCTGAAATTGAGCCATTTACCAAAAGAGAAAAACAGGGATTTCAGATTACTCAATAGGTATGTAAAAATGCATTATTGGGAGTAACAAAAAGAGTTTAAAAGTAAAATATTGGGATGAGAGAATATATGGGTACCATTGACATCATTAAAAAATTAAGAAACTGAAATGGAACTGAACTGGACATATTGCTAAAGAAGATGATAACAGAGAAACAGTTGAAATCTTAAAGTGGATGCCAAAAGATTGCAAAGTCTTAGAATAGAGATGATATGTGAGATGGGTGAATTGTTGATATGATGTGGAGGAAAGAGATTATGGATCAGAGAAATTGCATTAAACTTGGAGAAATCTTCATTCTGCACAGAAGTATTAATGATGATGATAATTATAATATATGTAGTAAACATGTAGACAATAAGGTCCTCTAGCACAGATATGAGCCCTGATATTATTAAGCATCGTGAAATGTAAACCTTATAAGATTAAAATTTTTTTACCCAAATTTAATTTAAAATGTAGAGTGATTATAAGAGAATTATATAATAATAAAAGTTAAAGTGTATAAATAAAAAATATATAAAAGTGTTGTTTGTAGTAGTTATAGATATATTTTGTTTAAATAATATGTAATAGAGAGAGCTAGGGTATAAGATAATTTGGTAAGTTAAAAGATTACAATAAATATGTTATAGGTATTAAAAAAATAATAATAAATGTAAAGTATTATTTTTAACAGAAGAATGAAAAAGTAAGTAATAAATATTATATGATTTGAAAATTAAAAAGAATATTAATAAATGAAGTACTGTTTAATTGACAATTATATAAATATAAAATTATTAAATATATCATTGAAGTGGAGCTAATAAAAATAAAGTTTAAGTTTTATAAGGAATAGAAATAATTAGGAGATTGTTAAAAATGAATAATATATTTAGATTAATAGTTGTTTTTGAATATGTATGTATACAGTTAGGAATACACATGTATAATTTATATTTATTTTCTATTTTTATTGTACATTTTATTTTACATTAACTGGATTATTTTATTTGGGTTTGATTATATTTATTTCAGTTTTATTATATATTGTTATATATTTTATGTTGTTTTTAGTTTTTTGTTTACATTTTTTATGGTATTATTTATATAGTTACATATTTTATTTTATTTATTTTGTTTATTATATCATAGCTCTGAAGAAGACTGCATGACAGTTGAAACATAAAGGTGTATGTGTATATGTATAATAAAAGGCTTTTGCTAAAAAGCAGTAAAAGTGATTTGACTGTTTAAATAATTTGTTTTAAGTCATTTATGGAATGGAAGCGTCACTATGCATAATATAACTGCCATCTATTATCATGCATGCTATATCCTCAATATTTCCATTAACAATAGAGAACTTTTTTTAAAAAAGATTACTTAGTTTATTTATTATCAAAAAAAAGGAAATCATAATTATTATTACCTATAATTTTTTTGTTTTTTACGATTAAAAAAAAGAAATAAGTTCTTCTTTATAAGTAATAGTATAATAGTCTTATATATATTTCATATATAATCCTATAATGGTTATATAATATTCATGGGTTAATATTATTAAAGTATGATAGAGCTACACTCATTTTTTTTTTAAAAATCTGATTATCGATTTATTTATTTTAGCATATAAAATTAATATAATTTATACCAGACATTAAGCTTAAAAGAATAGACATGATTATCAGATTTAGATTTCATACACAGGTACACTCACATATACATTTTAAGGTCATTATAATAAAGCAATAATTCAGAACTTAACTTACATATATTTTTTAAAAGCAATACTTATATTTATTTATTTATTTATTTTTTGCATGCAAATATTTTAGTCCACTAGAGGGAGCCAAAGACTCCAGTTAACTCTGTTTTTGGCTCCCCATTTCATTTCGTTTTTCCTAGTTTAGAGAATTAAATTTCTCTAAAACTGTCTCTATTAAAAATGATAGTTTCTTAGCTCTCTTTTCATATACAAGCTGTGTCAACAATGTGATCACAGGTGGGAATAATTTCAACTTTTATAAAAGTGCTATGTAAATATATGGCAGCCAGTGAGATTACAAAAGATTTCTACAGAGATTTTACCTTTTAATGAAAATTTTCATTTCACTTAATTTTGCTGAATGAATGAGTCTGGTTGTTGGGAGGGCCGCCAGAGGCCTAAATCCTAGTTCTTTTGAGGGAGGGGGCTAGGATGAGGATGTTGTGGTGATCATTAACAACATTGGGTTTTCTCATTCACAAGATAGGAAAAATAATGTTAAATTTATGGGCATTTTTTAACGTTATGGTGATTTTTTAACGTTATCATCATAAATGATTTTATCCCTGTATTATTGCAAAATAAGTTGCAGTTTGGCCTCATGATTCTAATTGCAAGTTATTCACCTTATTTAATTTTATTACCTCCAATGTTGTTATTGATAGGGCTGGCCTTTTGTTGTTCATGTGATTTTCATGATGGATTAGAATGGTTTTCAGCAGAGACATTTTGAAGCTTGGATTTTTTTTTCTTGTTCTCCATTGTTTTTCCATAATTTTTCCAAAGTATTTGGAATTGCTTTCTTGTGAAGATATTTGAGGCCATTTGGAAGAACTGAACAGTAGATTGATTTAGACCATATTTTATGTTATCTCCAAGTGTTTTCCTATTTCTCAACTTATCTACCGCAAATTGGATTTCTCAATATTGTATTCCTAAAACACTATTCATATTTGAATTCTAGACTTTACAAATAATTCCTAATTGTATCTTTTAATTAAATTTTTTATTACACTCAATTTTGCTGATTGAATGAGAGAGTCTGCTTGTTGTGAGTGACCCCAGAAGCCTAAATCCTGGTTCTTTTGAGGGGGAGGACTTGGATGAGAGTGCTGTAGGGATCATTACCAACATTGATTTTCTCATTCATAAGAAAGAAAAAAACACTATTCATAGTGGTTTTTTAGCATTATTGTTATAAACGATTTTATCCAAATATTATTGCAAAGTAAACTGCAGTTTGGCCTAATAATGTTAATTGCAAGTGATTCACTCTATTTAAATTGATTATTTTCAATGTTGTTATCTCCAAGTGTTTTCCTATTCTCAACCTATCCATCACAAATTGCATTTCTCAAGGTTGTACTCCTAAAATGCTACTCATATTTAAACTCTAGACTTTACAAATAATTCCTAATTGTAACATTCATTTGTCTTTAATGGTTGATCTTTGATCTTCCCTGGATTAATGCCTTGAGTTTCCACAGGTTAATCAATTTCTGGAAATGCTATGGACAAAAAAATTCAATGTGTCATTTCAAATCACCATATTATACTATGTAAATCAATATTTACCTTGTAAGACATTTTATACTCAATAAAGTCTCTCTTTTATATAAAAAAAATTATATTATTTTGGAATTTGAAGTTGTTGTTTTTTGTAATATCAATAATTCACAGAGGCATAATTGTTTAGTGCCTCATATGCACTGAACCATGAGAAGTTATTGTTTGATCATGAACACTTAGCAGAGAGGATTATTATTATGCATAACAAAGTATTAAATTTAGCCATGGCAACTGAAATGGATTTTAGGTATATATATATGTTTCAATATTTATATATATATTTCAAAGGATATTACCTAAAAAGGCACATGTTAGTGCTTATATAAAAGATATAAATTAACTTATAAATTATAGCCACATGTAATATAATTATATTTAGGTTATAAGGAAACATAATTTTTTTTTAACCTGTGTGATATTACTAACAGTTGAATGTATTTTTTTTTTCATTTGGCTAACTTTGATCTTTGACACTTCCAGTTGTTTGGATGTAATAAAATTCCTTTACTCCATATAGCATTGATATTTGCATTTCTTATATAAATGTTATTTTAATACTCTTTTTCTCTTCAAGTTTCTCATTGCTTTGTTTTGTAAAAAATTCATACTTGTATTTTTTGCATCCCAATCTATATGATTTGAAAATACAATGATGTTAGTGATAAAAGAATAGACTTCCTGCAACTTTCTTGGTTTGTCTAAAGCATTACACTTACACTTTGGCTTGCCTGAGTTATTAACTTAATAAATTCAAACCTATACATTTATAATTTGTTACCCAATTAATGGGCATTGATGACACATTTTTTGATATTTACCATTTGGCTGATCCAATTCATGGAGTCTCCACAAAGCCATCTAACTGTTATTTACAATATCAATATCAATATATATGTATATAATCAAAATACTCTGGATATTTTTGTTTAAATGTTAACTGTTAAATGCTACACAAGATGGTATATATGCCGTAAGCTGGCTATAGCTATTATTGATTTTTTTATGTTGGTATATTGAATACTGTAGAATTTATTCCAGAACATTATGATTATTGTATTTATTTCATGTGATTTTATATACATGTATTTGCTATTTACTAACACCATGTTATGTTATTTATTTATTGGCTGTATTGAATGGGGTGTTGTTTACATCTGAAATGGATTTAAATTTGATTATTATTAACCTTTTATCTGTTTGGATTCTTTTTAAAACTCATAATGGCAATTTTGGATTAAATTTCAAACTTTTTATTTGATCAAATTTACCTTTATTCTTTATTGCATTTTCAGAAGATTTCAAATTCACATGATCACCATTTCATACGCTTACACATGCTGTTAATAGGAATACCAATTTCTCCATACAGTAATGTTACCAAGTGCAGTCTTTTGTGATTAATGGAGGCAGGAAAGGTTTGTGCATAAAATATTTATTATGCCCATAGGATAATGTTGACTCTTGTTTTTGAAAAACCAAAGATATCAAAATGTATAGTTGCTGAACGGAGTTCAGATCTATATGACTACAAGCAAATAAGCTTGGGTTGGAAATATTATTGTATTTTTATCTTAGGCTCCTAGCTTTATAGTTAACCAAATAGGTGAAAGGTGGCTGCTGGAAGGTCTAGGTGCAGTACTTTCAAATCCAAGGTTTGTCACTGATGAAATCTGCAAGCTAAAAACTAATTTGTGGATGTTGGATGAGTAGGCACTAGATAGGGATTTTATGCACAAACTCTTCCTACACCCTTTGATTACAAAAACTTGCACTTGGTGACACTAGTATATGAAGAGATGGGTACTTTTATTTAAGATTTTAAATTATTTGTTAGAAATATATTTTTATAACTTTTATCTTATTGGATGATTATTACATCACTGGTAAACATGTTAAATTAAAAAAATAATATGTGCTTTAATTCAGTTTATAAAACACAAATGAGTTATCTTATTGAACTGAAAACTGTATTTTGAATAGAACTATTTTAGTCCTTTGTTAAATATTCCTCCACAGTTTAACAATTTTACATAGTTTTCACAATTTAATTATTTTTTCTATATAATATATTTATAATCATGACTTCAATAATTACAAATGTAAGCTTTCAAGTGATAGCAATTTTAAAAATAAATCTTTTTTTAAAATAAGAGAATAAATATTTAAATGAAGTTCTTACCTATAACAATGAAGCATAGCATCATTAGATGTATTTACCTATTCAAAAACAAAATATTTGATATTTGAATTTTATGTTATTAAAAGAAGGATATATTTTTGTTTAGTTATTGTCAAAAGTATTCAGTAATTTAGCCTCGGGTTAAAATACTCAACCAATCAGAAATCCTTATTTCTATTGACTCCTAGACCACCTCTCTCATAGCTTTGTCATGTAAACAAGGTACTATCAATCATGTGAAAAAGATCTCTATAATGCTGACACCTTCAGATTTTTTCAACTAATACATTAAAATTGCAGCTGCAGGAAAAAGGGAAACTGCAAACCACTGCAAAGCATAATATGAGATTATAGATAGGCTTAAAACAATGTAAATGAAATGGCCATTGCAGCACCATCATAATGCCTAAAACATCAAAATCTACATGAAGATATCATGGATCTGGCACAGGACATTAAAATAATGAATATTACATAAATATTTTGTGGAAAAAAATCAGAGTATATAAACAAAGTATGGAAATGTATATACTTCTGAAACAAAGGAAATAATGTGCTCAAAAGCTTTCACAAGTAATCTTGCTTAGAAAGAACCTTACATAACCCATCAGTGAGGTTATGGGCAGGGTATTCGCTTTTGTGTAATAATTTTATCTGTTTATTAGTGATGTTATGAGGTTTTTTTTAAATTAATAAATCATTTTATATTTTTAGTGTCAGTTCTTATCATCAAATCAATGCAAAACTCGCAGCTGAATGCCAAAAGATAGCCACATGAGAACCATCAGGTGGGGAAGCAATTTGGGTTCAAGTCACATGTCCATTTCTATACATTTTGGCATTTCAAGCATAAATGGTCATTCTATACTTGTTAGCATTCTAATAAATAAGAGTAGTTCACTGATACAGATGGCACACAGAAATCATTTTCGTTTTTGACATATAGTTTGTAAGCCCCGTATTTATTAATGAATATTAAACATACATATGTATTAAACTTTAGACATGAAAGGGTTAATAGAAATAAGATTTTTTGCTATGCTCATTTGATTTTACTAAAAGTATCTTGGAATTCTTCTTTTAACCTAGAAGAGAGTATGACATTTTTGAAAAGCATTATTTTATTGTATTTAATAAACCCATAATTTATTTCGAATATTTTTTGTTCTCTATACAGACTTAATGACGCACAAAAATTTTAATTTCTTTGCAATAGTGTTGAAGTGACAATCAAAGCGTTATACATTTTAGCTAAAATATAAAAGAAGTATAAATTACTTTGTATAATATTTAAACCAAATTAATTTTTTTTTTAAAAAAAAAAAGAAGTTTGCAATAAAAGTATCATTTAAAACTGATGCCATGTTTAAAAAAGGAATCAATAATTTTAAGAGTTTTTTTGCGAAATGTTTGAGCGAAAAAAAAAAATCTTTTTTAAAATTGAAACATTTTTTTTCCTTTAAAAAACGTATATATATATTAATTTAAATATAATTTTTATTAAAAGGAAAAGACATTACAAAGTAATAATACACAGAAATAAAGAAATAATTATTTTAGAAAAGAAAAGAAAAATCAAAAAGTAAAGTCAATTTATTTTTTACGTACCATATTAAAAAAAAAGTATCTAATTTTAATATTTTTCAATGCAGTTTTTAATACACTTTCTATATCGTTATATATACTTTTTCATTTTTATCAGAGGCAGTTTGGAATAGCGTCTTCAATTCCACATTGTCAGATGCAGTGGTACGGTAACATATTCTGGAATTCAAGATCTATGTATCGTTTTTCAGTTTTTATCTCTTCCATATACTCAATTTTCCTATAAATTCCCTCGCAATAATCTATTTGCTTATTTTTTTATTGCTCATAAAATTACCTTCTTGTTGCTAAAACAAAGTCTTACTTCCTCGTAATTATATATATATTCACGTTTTGTCCTTATTAGTGCACCTTTTACCTTAATTCAATCATATGCAATCATCTATCAGCCCAGAAGACAGATCATCTTCTCTCAATCTGGATGCATTTTGAAACAACAGACATACAAAGATCATATTGTAATTTAAATTTATATGTACATTTTTAGATGTATTTTAACTTTGTATATATTTCAAATATCTATTCCATCACATATCCCTAAAACATAAGACAAAGACTTGTGAAAAAGGTAAATGTTCCCCAAGATATGCATTTCATGCTGGACCAGGGCTCATCAGTTGACTCAGAACCCAATGTCTTACACATATCTTTATCACGTGTTTTGTATACAGTAATTTACTATAGTTGATTGCAAGCTTCAAACTTTCTGCACCCACAATTTTGACATAAATCCCTTTTAGAAATATATTAATGATTTTTATTAATTATTTATTAAACTAGAGATTATCCCCAGCCCAAATATATTCTTTAATTCTCAATTAATAATAAGTCTGTGGTGTTACAGAGGTATCATCACACGAGTTTCCTTGCCATATATATATATATATATATATATATATATATATATATATATATATATATATATATATATATATATATTGTAACCCCCCTTACTTACTACCGATCCTACACATTATATGAACAAAAACCCAGGGCGCCAATTTTATTAATGAATAGAATAAATTAACAACTTTATTTTGCTTTGAATTAGTATTGAGACTCTTCTACTTATGCCTGATCTGAGTTTAACTCAATGGAGGGTTATAGGAAGTCAAGAACATATAGAATATAATATAAATAAATGAAGGATGAAATACTATTGATCACTAAAATAAGATATATGCCTCATTTGTTAATAACCAAATGATAGAAATCAATAAAGTTTCATTTATTCAAGCTGATAAACTATAATTTCAATTTGACCTCTTCCATCATCTAAATACACTCTTATATAGGATATTAAATAACTCTACTATCTTAATCTAAATAGCTAAATTAATATTAATTTGGAACTATGAAATCAGATCTCAGGGAATCTTTAATACGATTTGATTAAAGAAATTCTATTATACGATAACTTATAACTATTATATTAAAAAGAAATAATGGAATGAGTCGAATGATGTTTCACTAGACTAGCAATTAAATAATGAAGGAAACAGGGTATCTTTTAATCTCACATCATTGTCTAAATAATAAACTGAGAATACCGACCTTCTTCATAAGTTTACTAAATGGTAAAGTATTTCACAGAATGCTTGCATCAAGAGATAATATTATCAGATTTAAGTATGTTCATTATCAAATTTATAAAGTAGTGCATTTATGTTGCAATAGATATATGGAATGTGGAAACTAGAATACGAATGCATGTAAGAATAACTCGAGACAAAGTTTTGAGTAAATAAATAAATAAAATATTTATTTACATTTTTGCAATCAAAATAAATATAATTGGTTCACATTGGGACCATTCCTTTCTAATTCCTGAATTTACAAATACATTTGCCAATCCGGGTTTGATATCATTTTTTATTATACACTTTATTATTTATTGATTAGACATTTACAAAATTTGAGGAAACAAATAAAATAATGCCCTCATATTCTAACTTCGAATATATTTAGGCTGTTAATTAATTCTAACATCTTTTATTAGCAAACAACACTAGATAAATAAACATCTTATTATGGGTTCAAACATACAAGTTGGAGAGATCATGCTATCATTTATTAGGATAAAACAAATTAATAACTTTGGCCATCAAGAGAGTAACCTTAAATAACTCAATCAAATAATTCTTTTGAATAGCTATACTTTTCACACATCCAAAATGAAAATAATCATTCTGATGATTTGATGATTTAAAGCTAGCAGGTAAATTAACATGATATAATCCAAAATATTTAATTCCTGGTGTATAAATTTAATAGTACGATATTCTTATGTCTACAAGGTTATTTGCATTACGTGTGTGCCACATCTTATGCTATAATTAAGATAAAATCAATATATTTACATCTTGTTGGTTTGCTTATGAATTACTAAATAAGTGTCATAATATGGATAATGCCATAGACCAACCAACAAATATAACACTATTTTTGCTTTAAATATTCCATAAAAATTTAATCTTACCATTTATTTAACTACCAACTATATTACATATAGCTATGATCCTACGATAATAAACAAATATTAAAAAAAAAAAAAATGAAGCAAATGAGGAATAAACAAGTTTCTTGACTGATAAATCTAAATGACAAATAATGACTCCCTACCTAACTCTGAGGTATACTATTGGTGTGGAACTCAGTTTCACCACCAGATTACTCAACTTCTTAAAATATCATCTTCATAATGCATAAATATGCACTTTGGAATTATACTTTATTTATGGCAAATACTTAGACATATTAAGGGAGAGTTCTCAATCCCAATCAACATAGAATGTATCACTAGTAACTTTCTTTTTCACAGCTACTTAATACATTTCATTCTATACATTGGAAAATAAATACACACACAGACAGGTCACTAATTCTTTCAATTCTTTTAGCATACGGCATTATCCAAAACCAACAAAAAGAGAAACACATTCATAAAATTGAATATTTATCAATTATATACAAAACAGACTGCATGAGAAGGACACACATATGTATGAATAAGAACATGTAAATAATTTCAAATTATATAGTGCACAAATGTTATGGTAAAGTAAATGGTAAACTGAAAATAAAACTTTTAGTTTATAACAAACTATTAACTGTTTTTACAATTTCAAATTGCAGTAATTATTGTCAATGGGACTTCACCATTTCTGACAACAGTATTTATATTTCATACATTTATTACCCCCTAAGCCAATTTGTTCAGTTTGTGACATTAAATAGAGAAATATCCCCCTTTAATAAAACACATGAAAAAAAATGTATATATAACCTACATAAGAAATCATATTTAAATAATGATCAATTACCGACATCTTGCAACTTGTAATACACTATCCAAGACGTTCTTGAAGTCAAGGAAATATCATAAAATAAATAAGCAAATAAATAAATAACCTATTTATCTGTCTACGATATATCAATAACAACAAACAAACAAAATATAGTCATTCTTCTTTAACTCAACAAAAATTCACTTGCAGAGTCTTTACCATAAAGTCTCCTGAATGACACAAAGACAGGGATGATGATTTCAAATGAGTATGTGTTAGTAAAACATGAAGACAAATTTTTATAGGATAAACATTCACAATTTTAAATTTAATTAAGCAATCTCAAATGTTCTTAGCGATAGCTAATTGAGCTCACTTATATAACGCACAAGTAATAAACTTCTTTATAATAATGGAGATAATGGATAGATAGTTTCAGCTGCACATTTGTTTAATATTTATCATTTAATTAATTCTGGAAATTTTTAACTTAGTAATAATTTTAGCAATCTTTCAAAGAGAACATCAGCTTCCTATAAGTTCCATAAGTTAGCATGAATATAATTATTTTGGTTTGTTGCTAATTATTCACGAATGTCTGAAATTCCTTAGATAACAATATTTTTTTATGACATGTCCACATACTGAGGAGAACAAGAAATATATAATATTAGTGTCCTTCTACTCAACTTAAATCAGGTACACATTAAATAAATACTAATTATTGGTCAATTCTTTATGAGCCACACATTCACTTTTTTAATAAAATATATTCTAAAAATGAATGATGAGCATAATTATTATCATGTAGTAGTTTAAAACATAGCACAAAAAATTATACACACATCCTCTCATTTTAACTTAACTTTTATATAATTATAAGAGACTTCAAACTGAGAGTCTATGATAGGTTTTGTTAAATAGTCCTGCATAAATTTCCTTAAAAGATTATAAAGTTCATGCAATTTCATTTTCTCCTTAACAATAGAAAACATAGGCAAGTAAAATAGATTTAGGTTATAAGCATATAAATACATATCAAACAATAATGTTAATTTAAAGTTTAACTGAGTAGAAAGTGAAGAAAATATACCTTAAAAAATTAGCCTAACATCTTTTCTTAAAATTGTCTGGTAGCTAGAATTGCCGTACTGAATTTTATAAAATAATAATGTTTAAAAATTTGCACTGGAGTTTAACTGATTTGATTTCTGAAAGAGATCGGAAAAAAAACATGTGCATAGAAGAAGTGGCAAAAGCAGAATAATCATTATTGGCTATTACTTAAATACATCTCCTTTCAATCAATCAAGAGGTCACCTTATCCTCCAAAGGTTAGCTCCACCCTTCACACTCAGATAATTAAGCAACAAATATTCAAGAAATCTTTTCTTAAAAAATAATCATTTGATTTTTTAAATGAAATCAAACAGAATAAAACAAAAAAAATAATTTTTACACTTTTAAAATAACTAAACAATAATTAACCATTAAATACAGTAGCTGACAACACAATTTAGTTTGTCAAATAATTCACTAATCCATAGATCCATTAATCACTCAAAGTATATTTGCATCTGTTATCAGAGATATTTGTTGTAATTTTAAATGTTTTATTGTAAAATGTAAAATTTTGTACTGTAATTAAATATGAAAATGAAATTGGAAGATGACACATATATACAAGCACACACATATGCTGCTATATGAATACTAAATTATCCTGACTAAAATATAACTTATATGGCTATTGGTTAAACATATTTCACTGATTATAATACCTACACATGGATGGGTATGCCAATCAATAAACAGATCAGAAAACCATCTAAACAAATACCAACCACTATTCTACAAATAAATAAAACAAATTTGCATCAACTTAATTTACACATTAACAACTCTGGTAATAAGCCACCCTCTTTCTACCATTAAATATTTCATCAAATATTATAATAATAATAATAATAATAATAATAATAATAATAATAATAATAATAATAATAATAATAATAATAATAATAATAATAATAATAATAATAATAATAATAATAATAATAATAATAATAATAATAATAATAATAATAATAATAATAATAATAATAATAATAATAATAATAATAATAATAATAATAATAATAATAATAATAATAATAATAATAATAAATGCTTATAAAACTCCCAACTAACATCCATAAGCAACTCTCACATAAGGTTTTAAACCATTAATATAAAATTGTAAAATTTTTAGTGCTATTTCATTTTTTTAGTTAAATGCAGTTATTCACCACTGATACAGTATGATTGAATTAAAGTTTGTTTCTTGTGTCCATTCAGAAGGTCACAATATATATATATATATATATAAATAATAAATATAATTATAATTAACTATTATATACAGTCATTCAATCTGCAGAAGTACTTTCAGTTAATTTTTTAACCATCATCAACTGTCATTAAACATAAAAAATATAACAAGAAGTAAATGTCATCATCTCAAATTGTATGAATACCGAATTTAAACATTAGCAGCTTGTCTATTAATTAGATTCCTTTTATTTCTATTTATTAAAATTGCTTCCTTAATTTTTCTTTTATTATGGTTTCTGTCTTCATGAAGAATCTTAACACTTTCAATATCAAACTTAAATTTATATTTACATGACCTTTCATGATCTAAGAAAACTAAAACTGGCATTAAATCACTATTATTTTTACTTTTCACATGCTTGTTTAAAAATTCATGCTCCTTTAATCTTTTTTCAATTCTGCAAATAGATTTACCTATATATGATAACATACATTCACAAAAAGTTTGATACAGAACATTACTTTTCCATTTGGTGGGTTTGACATTTTTAGAATTATTAACTAATTTATTACCATTGTTTGTAACATGAAATGACAAATTAAATACATTCTTATATATATCCTTAAAAAATTTCACTTGAGCATTTGAAATATATGGAATAGACTCACTCATGCATTCACTGAAGCAGTTAGAAGAAGAAAAAAACTATACACTTTTAATTTTATAATAAAGAGAAAAATATTGAACTTTTGTCATTACTGAATATGCTCTGAGTGATATTTTTATTTAATAACTTTTTCTCATGTAGATGTGATTTTGTTATCAAGAAATTAGGATCTCTCTAATATATTTTGACATTCTTAAAACAGTTTAAACTTTTATTGTTCTAAAATTTTGTAAAACTTTTAGCATTAGGTTTAGAAAATATTTTATTGTGCAAAATACAGCACATTAAATTTGGAGAGGATAATAAAGGAAGAAAAAAATATATGTAATTTCAACATTGACTGAAGAAATTATATATATGTATAATTTCCCACAGTGCTCAGAGAAGGAAAAATGGCTGCCAAATATCATAAAATTCATAAATTTTAATAGTGTTTTTATTTGTTTATTTAAATTTTTGTTTGTTTGTTTAGATTTGTCTTTGGGTAGCATATAATTAGATTCAACATAGTTTGTAGCTCTACTATATCAGTTCTTCTTTTCTAATTATCAGTTTCTTTTAACACTTTTTAGTATATTGGACAAATGGTGTCAAGCCTTATAACAAGTAAATAGTTGTGATACAGAGTAAAACATAAAGGTGTGCATTGTCAGAAAAGTTTACATCTGATTGGTTAAATATATTTATTTTATAACTACTAATTATTGCTTATATACATTTTTGTAAATTCCTATTTACAAGTTGTCACAATGTGAAAAAAATATCCTACCCTATGTAAAATTTGTGTAGGTAGTTTTAAAGGATTGAAGATTGTGGTTAAGTGCAGGGGTTGGATGCAAAAATTCTGGAGTTTATCATCCAGGAATTATGTCTAGGTTTGATACTGCCAGAATTCTAACTTCTTATAAATTCCAGAGTAATAAAAGTGCTGGATTACTTTTACTATTTATTGGAGATTAATCTCCAGGTAAATTCAATCTTCAAAATAAAACATATACTATTTGTAATAATAATGAATTATCAACACCACCATGAAGATCCAAGTACCACCATATGAGCAAATATTGTGCATGGACTAGGATGTATAGTGAAAGAGAATGGGCTGGAATTATTATACTGGTAGATAGTGGAACATGAGATGTTTGAGATGAAAGGTGCAAGCAATTGGGAAAACATTGAAATTTACTAGGTTATATATATTTCTATACAATTAATTACAGTGAACTTCACCAAAAGTGCACTTAGCATTGGGTTATAAAAACAAAAGAAACCATTTCAATATGCAGATGAACAAATATTTGCACATTTGAAGTCTGATTAAGGTGAATTTCACCGAAAGTGCACTTAGTGCTGGATTATAAAGAAAAAAGAACCCACTTCGATATGCATATGAACAAATATTTACAAATTTGAATTATGAATTTATATATATACAGTGGAACTGTATCTATCTGGATTTCAATTATATGCGATCCAAAGAAAATTGGAAACATGAACAAAAATATAAATAAACACTTAAAAAACATTAAACGTCATAAATTTGGCAAAATTCAGCAACCATTTGTCCATCTCTGAGCCCCATGGTTTAAAAAAAAACAAGTAAAATTTGTAAATAAATTTTACAATATGCCATTAGTTGTTTTTATGACTCAGAATCCCATACATGGTAATATATGTGAATAAAATATCTTCAGTTTATGTTGAAAAAACATATACTTTATTATTCCCTTATTACACTTTTCAAATTTAATGTGTTTTGTTTTGCAAAATTAAATATTTTCTGAGCATAGTACTAAAATTTTTAAAAAATTTAAAACTTATTTAAAATTAATATTGATTTAAAAACATTAAAATAATTAGAGAGATTGTATTTTCTTGATAAAGAGACTAGTCTGTTATGTTTCTATAAAATAAAAGTTATTGAAAAAAAAAAGAAGAAATGCCACCCAGAGTATACTTTAATAGGATAAAAGTTAAATATTTCACTAATTATTTTAAAAATAAAAATACCATAGTTAGGGTTGTTCTTATTCTTATTGCTTCAGTGAATACATGAGTGAACACATAATTTGTTAAATACATATGTGTCCCCTCAGTTTAGTATTAATAACTATATTATTGTTATTTTTTAAAATTTTGTTTTACTATAATTTTAGTACATGTGCACCCTATACACACGAAAAAGCATCTGTGTTATATATATGCACATGTTGAAAAATACATAATGCTTGTAGTTCAATAAACAATACATATTATATTCTAATCAATGTTTATCAACAAAATGAGAGCTATTATGCATTATATGCATTTGGACATGAGGGGTACTTGGACAAAATATAATGTAGTTCACAGATTCACTGTATTGAAGCAGTCAATCTTAGCTTAAGATTGAGCTTCATAATTCCATCTACTAACCTGTGTTTAAACCCTATATCCCATCCCGCTCCTTTTGTCATGTATACATATTTTATGTATATATTTGAGATGCATGCCTAAATTTCTAAATTTTAACTTTCTATAACATTTTATTATTATTAATTTTGTTTATTAATTCTTTTTATTAAAATACATAGGTGTGGATCAGATATATATATATATATATATATAGTATAGAAGCAAAAACTTACTAACAAAAATTGATGTTTTAAATATTTTATTATACGTCATTTTTTAAACTTTTGTCCTTTTAAATTGCTTGTTTTTTCCTTTTAAACTATATTTTATAAAATCCAAGGTGGAAGATGCAACTGTTAATTGTCCAAAAAGAATTAAAGGGTTGGAAACACTATTGTTTTAGTCTGGGGATTAAAATTAACGATTGTACTTTTGTTATAAACATTTTGTTAAATCTATTTCTAATCTGGAAATAGATTTGAATATATTTTTGGAATGTTATCTAACAGTTGCATCTTTCAAAAACAATGGACAAAGAAATGTAAAATTTCTGTTAGATTAAAGATTACGTTTGAGCTAGAGATAAAAAATAGAAAGCATTCTTCAAATACCTGAGCAGGAGTATAAAATGGCTGGATTTTAAATCACAAACAGATTAGCTACTATTGAGATAACTGTACAGTTAACTGAATCCAAGATGTTTTGAAATGTAAGCATAGAAAGCTCATCACCTTTCTGATCCATGAGGGTCATCTTCTGCTGCCATTAGATCATGCTCCCGTAGAATGAAATAAAAGCCCGACTGAAGAATTGTGGAATTCTGAATAAAAGCTTGCTGTTATTTAAGAACCAATTGCTATGCATGAGCAGACTTTAAAATATGGCTCTTAAAATAGTGCAAGGTAAATTTTCAAGCCACCACCTAAAAGTAAATCTAGCCTAATTAATCTCATCAAGATTTTTTTCATAACTGATTTAACTTTATGTAAAATGTAATTTGCTCTTAAATAATTTCTACAAATCTAATTTTCTCTCATATGTTTTAACTTTCTTTAACCTTGGTGCTGTCATTTGTTTATTACTTGATTTTATATGTGTGCTTTTATTATTAATATGCCAATCTCAAGCAAACTGGCGAGCTTAATTTAAAAAAAAAAATTCTGGCATTTTTAAAGTAAACCTTCATGAAGCAAGGTTATTAACATTCCCTTTTAAAATATAACACATTATTAATTAATATGCTCGCCAGATTGTTTTACAATTCAACATTTTATTTATGTTTTAGTATAAAAATATATTTGTTTAGCTCTGGATTTTCTACCCAGAGTGAATTCAGAGCTTAGGCTAATTAACACTTTGAAAATTTATTTATTTTATAAATGTTATTATTCAATTCTAAAAAGGTGACCTATTAGTGGTTTTCTATAGCTATTCATTTTCTTTTATTTTTCCATACTCTTAAAATATTTGCTTGAATATTCTCAGTTATGAAATACATGAAGGTGGAATTGAATCATTTTAAATAGAAGACGGGGAAGGTGGTAAATTTTAATGCATATTTTACTATTTTAGTTAAGTAAAATCTTGTCTTTCCATATATATATAATATATATAACTGCATAGCACATTATTTGTCTAAATTATGGTATTCAAACAAGGGTCATTTATTTTTAAAACAGTAAATCTTAGTCAATATTGTTAGTGACATTTATCTGTACTGTGTTACTGACATTTGACTCATCTTCATAATTATATATATGTGCTTCTTAATCTGGGGGTTGCAACAAGTTCGAACCCATAGATTTCTTCTCAAGCTTTGTCCTAAGGATAGTTAATCTACCCAGGACCATTTATTTCGTATAAAAATGCCTTTGGTGGTGATTCCCGTAAGTTTGGCACATGCTATGCATATTCACTTCTTCGTAGAAAAAGGCCTCTCACGTCGGTTATACCAGTAAAAGTCTGGACCACGCCATGCCTATCCACTTTTCTCTAAGCACTGCCCTAGAAAAGGGGGTGTTAGACATTGTTTTCGTCCAGAAGCATGACCTTTTCCTCTTAGTTATCTGCCATTATGTCAGTACCGCCCACACTTCATATTATTATTATTATTTCTTTTGCTTATGACCTAATTTTAGTGCTGTAATAATATTAAAATTGCACTCTGCTCAATATGTATATATAAATGCTGAATATTATTAACTTTATTAATTTATAATGTTATTTCAATCTTATTATATAGTCCCACCATCGTAATGTATTCCTATATTTAAGAGTATTTGCCTTGGGGAAAATAAAGCGTTCTTCTTACCAGCACTAATTAAAAGAATTTTCATTAAGTATGCTGTCATATAATCAAATATGTTTTCAAATGTATTTTACTTATTTTCACAACTGTAATGGCATGGAAATAGTTCATATTATATCTGTAATGAATGTTAGAATGCTCCCAAAGTAATATGTTAGTCACTATGTTTCAGAATTGTAAATCAAAGCGTTAATGGCAATATTATGTAATTCTTTCTAATAGTTGATTGGCATCTTAATATTGGACCCACCAAAGATGTGTGTTTATTTATAATATATTATGTAGTTAATAAAGAGTATATGAGAAATATAGCGTAAATGACAATATATAATTGTCTATCGTTTGGTAGACCGCTTGCTCATTCATGCACATACTAATGTGTGTAGTTAATTCCTATATGTAAATTAATAATTTGTCATTACATTAAACTATTTTTTGTTGCTTAACTTGTTTGAGTAGTTCGAATTTCTTTTTCTCCACTTCCACACATACAGCTATGCATGTATATATTTTAGTTAAGTCATAGTTAATAGATGTCTCATTGTCTTCTCCGCTCTGCTAGTGATCCAGATTTAAAATAAATTCTCAAGTGCCATCATTGTTATGTTATCCATTAGGTGTTTGATCTGGGACTTATGGAGTGGATTCAAATCCAGGCTGGTTCCTGACCTAAATCTCAGGCTTAACTGGGTTTGAAGTACATTTTGTGAGTTCCAGCTTATGTTAGATGGATAAACATGTTTTGACTGGTACAGTATACAACTTACTTTTGCCCTTTATATATTTTTTCACACTGCTTGATATGCTTCTATCAATAATCAAAGTCATTAGTAGCCAGAAAACTAGTTGAGATTCAACTGCAATGCAATTTTTCTTTAACTTTAATTGCAATATTCAATTTGATGTCAAAGATTGAATATAAATTTAACGTAGTTTCATTAACCTCTCAATTGACTTACAGACTACTAGTGACATCTATTATTAAAAGAAACATGTCCAGTAAAGATTGGATTATTATTTTTTTATACCAAACATTGTACCTTAAAAGACTATGAGAAACCTTTATGGAGGGAGTAAGTTAAATTTAACATTACTAATATTATTACATATTTATGCACTATTTGTTTAATTTTTTAAATATAAGTTTGATTATAAGCTCTGTCTTGTCGATTAACAATAAACTGATACAAAATTATAGCACAATTTACACTCAAACATTAATATCAAATTGAAAAATGTGATTTAGATTAAATAAAAATGTTGGTGCCATGTTTGATGAGGTCTTAGGCCAACAATAGGGTTAGTTATTGACAGAAATGTGACTAGTAAAAACTGGTGGATTTTTCCATCAAACATTGCTGTTTAAAATGTAGAAATTTCCAAGTCAGCTTAAGTTTTTTTTTTTCATATGTCATAGCATCGGCCGGGACGAACCCACACCCGTCTGCAAATGACTACTTGCTTGCAAGGCGGGTGCGATGACCTCTCAGCTAACAACACTTGACATAATATTAGTAATATTATCACAAGTTTATGTGGTGTTTGATTAATAATTTGCAATTTTATTTACACGTTTTCTTGGAATACTTGGATATATATAGATGAAAACTAATTTGACGAGTAGGATTGGCTGCACTTATCTTCGTGAAGAAATGATAGTTTAATATATGTCTTCACTATTATATTTTAAATCTTAGTAGGTATCCAATCACATTTCAATGTGATATCAACTTTTCCTTAAACTTAGCCTATTTTAAATACACTGTTGATTGTTGCTAAGAAAAGATAATTTGCAGCTGAGATTTATGAAAGAAGCTGAGATTATTCTTATTTTACAATAATATACTATAAATATTTTTCAAAACATAATTCTTTTATATATTTTAGAATATTCTTCAAAACATTCTTTTTTGGTTCTCCTCTTGAATATGCTATCTCTTTTTATAAAAATATCTATCGATTTTTTGTTTTCTTTGGCTTTTTTCATTTTATTTGACTAAGTCTCACATATTTCACTTACAATTTAATTGATAAGGGTGAAACTTGCTGCCCTCGCAACTTTGCCATAAACCACTTAATGGAAGTATATTAATAATTTTTATTAGTCATTCATTAGACTAGAACTTATCCACTTAATGAATAATATTTCTGTAGTGTAATTTTCACTACACCACTGTCATACAAGTTAGGAGCTGGTTTCTGTCTTCACCTTGTGAAGGGATGTAATCATATACATATATATATATATGACCAAAGACATGTGAAAAAGATATGTATATCTTTTTCACGTCTTAAAAGATGAACATTTCATGTTTTTGGACATATGTTTATGATCACCCATCTCCACAAGGTGTTAAAAGCAGATAGAAATTAATCCCTACCTTGTGTGAGACTCGTGTAGTGAAAATTACACTACAAAAATATTATTCATAAGTGGATAATCTCTAGTTTAATGAATTACTAATAAAAATTATTAATATATTTCATTTATATTTAGGATTACTTTTCTTAATTTTTTAGTTTTTCACATTATTTTAATAATTTGTTTGATTTATCTTATTTTATTGTCATAATAACCATACAAACTCTTTATATATATATATCGCATTTGTTATTTTGATTTATAAGTATCCGAAGTTTCTGTATTCACAACTTTGACATCAGTTACTTCAGATAAATGCATTAATGATTATTAGTAATCATTTATTAAACTAGAGATTATCTCTAGCCCAGATTTAATCTTTAAGCCCCAATTAAAGATTAATATATTTGTTTTTTTTTTTTTAAAACTAAAGTCTTAGTAAACAATTTTTACTATTGAAGATATGCTTTTTATTATTTCTGCGATTACTGCATAAACCTCTGAAGAAATCCACGTTATCATGATTTTATTTCTTTTCACGAAAGAAATGAATGCCAAAATCTCAAGAGAAATTATAATTTTTTTTTTGTTTATTTTGATAAAACCAATTTCCGCTTTATTGACATTTTGTTTCACGTGATTAATAATAACAAAAAAAGAAAATGTAAACTAAAATCTAATCATATTTTAAATTGTGGGTTTTTGAAAATATAGAATCAGGTACATTTTAATTAGTTTTATTTTCTATTTTAATTACCATAATTATTTTACTTAAACGCGATTTTCTTTGTTGATCAATTTTAAGCTTTACTGGCTTAATATTTACTAAACATTGTTGGGTGTTTAATATTAAGTAAACACCGCTAAGTTTCATATTACGTGAAGTTATGGGCGTATCTGTTAGTATATAATTTACTTTAGGTATACTTTAAAACTTTTATTTTACTGTGCATGTTTCAAAACGTAATAACATGTAATAAACACATCAATGATTTAAATAACGTTGCTAATTGTTCTGTTGCTCTGGAGTTTATTCGGGTGTCAGAATTGATCCTCAGACAGTCCGATTCCAAGTCGGACACATTACCAACTATGCCAAACTGCATCCAAGCTGCATTTTTGGCTGAACTAACAATGTTTAGTTGATTCAGGGCACACCCGTCTCACTTATTTTTATCATCATTGTTAAAGATTTCTCCATTAAAATAATATTGATACTGTATATTTGAATGCCCTTGCTTCAAAATGCACTCAGTTGAACAATACTAGATTTTCTATTCATCGCTGAGTCAACATTATTAATGAATCACAATTCTGCCTTTATACTCAGTGCAACATCTTTAAAACAATAGCAAACTCTCCATTCAGCAGCGCCACCTAGTGTAAGCCTTAGTAATCAATGGATGCAAAAAAGGTTTGCGTACAAAATTGCTATCTAATGCCTCCTCATCCAATATCCCCAGATTATAAAATTACCAAACTCTCTATACAGTGGCTCCAAGTGCAAGCCTTTGTAATCGATGGATGCAGGAAGGTTTATGCATAAAATCCCTATCTGATGCATACTCTAACATCACCAGATTAGTTTCCAGCTTTTGATTAGTCTAAAGATGTTGTATGAGTAAGAAACTAGATGGAGATTTTATGCACAAACCTTCCTGCATCCATTGATTACAAAGGCTTGCATTGGATTGAACTACTGTATGGATAATTCGGTACTCTTATTAACAGCATGTGCTAGTATATGAAAAAATGATCATGTGATGTTTTAGCACCAGACTAGTTTCTAGTTTGTGGTTTTTATCAGTGAGGCACCTTGTATCTGAAAGCACTGCACTTAGAAACTCAGCTGGGGATATTAGGTGAGTAAGCACTAGATAGGAATTTTATGCACAAACCTTTTTGCATCTATTGATTACTATGGCTTACACTGGATGGTGCTAGAGAGTTTGTCACTGTTTTAACAGCCTGTATGTACATAGAAAATGATGATCATTTAATGTTTAGTGCAACATCTTTATTTTTTTAGTTTTGAAAACGGGTTTAAGTATACATTCATATTCTAAAAACAATATTTTTTTTTACAAATATTACTTTTTTTTTTTACTGTAAAAAAAGTGAATATTGATTGCTTTTATTAGGAAGATATGACTGCGAATAAAGATATTGATCATTATTTATTAGTCTAAAACTTATTAAACCATTTGCATTTCTTTTTCACATGACTTGTGTTTGATGTGTGTGTAATATCAAAGACGTTTTAAGATCTATCTAAAATATGTATACATGAGAAAAATTGGAATAATTTAAAAATTAATATCTAGTTATATTTAAGAGTCATACATGTGATGTGATGCACTGTGACTTTTCCTTATATCGAGTCAGGAATCTCTCAGCAATTATGCCCAGAGAAACCTGTTAGCCACTTTGATTTCTCTTTCCATTCCCCACCCCAAGTTTTCCCATATTCTTCTTTATCCTGTTCCATCCCATTTCCATAACATAATCTTTGTCAACTCAATGGCCTTTATATCTAAAAATCCTTATTTTTTCCCAAACCCAGCATAAAAACCAATAAGCCACTGTCTGTATAATCACTTTGTTCATATTTATTCCACAACTTCATTATTTGTACTCTTTCAGCTTTTAGACATTTACATTCAATTAACAGATATCTGATATTTTCTATGCTTTCCTTACACAACTTGCAGACTAAATCACCCATATTTTTTTTATTTATATGTATATTCCCTAGTTGCTAAAGATCCCATTTGAGCCTTAAACAGTAAACTACTTTCTTTGCTATTATCATAAATTAACTCATACCCAATATTCTTTTTACTTCTATAAATATATAAACTCTTTTTACTCTCCATGCCAGCTCTCTATCTCTCCAATTCCATAATCTTTATTAATGCATCTATTATTTTATCCCATTCCTTAACACTATAACACTCAAAAATTCTCCTAACACAATCACCCCATCTTTTGTATAAGTATACTGACATAAATTCTTTATTTAAATCTGCTTATCACATTACCTTTCTCACCCATCTTGTTGCCTGCCCTTTATTCATAACCCAACTGAATACTATTTTGGCTATCCTTTTATTATCCATAAACTGTAATCTACCAAACATATAGTTGCATTTGTAACTTTGCCATCTAGTGTAGGCTTTAGTAACTAGTAGATGCCAGATGATAGTGGTTAATAAATCCCTGTCCTGTACTTTCTTATTCAAAATCTGCAAACTAGTTTCAAGCTTATGACTTTCATCAGTGAAGAGGTTTGGATCTTGGAACAGTGAAACTGGACCTTAGGATCAAATGCATGTTCTAGCTTCTATCATTTACTTCTATATTATATTATCAAGCAATCAGACCAAACTGAAAACATGTTTTCCATCTAAGCAAAATTGTTTGTATACTCATGTAGATGTGAATTCAGTTCAGTTTCTATACATTGTAGTGTCTTTATTTTTTATTAATTAAATTGATCTTTATTCCATGGCCAGGATTTGACATAAACCAATCAAACATCACATGACCTATTACATGTATTTAGAACATGCAAAACACTATATGTGTTGCCACACACAGCAAGATACAGTAATCAATGGATGCCAGAAGGCTTATACATAAAATCCCCATCTAGTGCCTACTCATCCAATATCCCCAGACTAGTTTCTGGCTTGTGGCCTTTGTCAGCGAAAATATTAAGGTGTATTCAATTTAAGACTCATCGTTTTGTAGTAAAGTGGAGATAAAAGGTGGCTGCTGGAGAGTTGCATTAGATCCTAAGATCTAGGTGCAATGCTCTCAGATCCAAGGTTCCTCACTGATGAAGACTACAAGCCAGAAACTAGTCTGGGGATATTGGATGAGTAGGCACTAGATGGGATTTTATGCACAAGCCTTCTGGCATCCATTGATTACTCTAGCTTGCTGTGTGTGGCAATACATATAGTGAGTTTTGCCTGTTTTAACAACAGTTATAAGCAAGCATAATAAATGTTGATCATGTGACATGTATTTAGCTTACAAATTGCTGTTTTAGTAGCATACTTTTCCACCTTTGTTTTGCCATTTGCAGTCAGCTTTGAAAGCAATGATGGTTTCTAGATCCCTGCTTCATGCTTTTCTGTATAAAATATCCAGACTAATTTCAAACTTATGGTTTTATTAGTATGGAACTTTGGATCTTGGAACTGTGCAACTGGACCTTAAATTCTAGCACCCTTTCTTTTCAGCTCCTACTATTTGTCTCTATGTTATATTATCAAGTTTTTAGCCCAAACTGAAAACATATGCTTCAAACTAAACCAAATTAATTACATAATCATATAGGTATGGATCCTATTCAGTTTCTATAAGTTATGGTGTTCTTAGTTGTTTTAATAGCTCAATTTACTTCTATTCCAAAGCTGGCATTTGATATAAACCACTTAAACATCATCATATTTATATTCATGATGCCTTCAGAGAATAAATGAAGGGCATTGAATTTTCCTGATAATAATTAGTCTACTCTTATAATTTAATAAGAAATTTTCATGTATATTAAGTGATTCATCAAGATCCTTATTGTTAATATTTGGGGGAATATACGAGATTCCTATCAGAAGTTTTAATTTATTTAACACTTATATTTCCATCTATTTTGCTTCACTTGTGCTCTTGGATAAAATGATAGCTTTATGAGTAAAACATTAACATATACCACCTTCTCTTGATATACGTTCTGTATTCTGACTTTTCTGTAAACAATATATATATATAATCAAATCAGTACTCAAACTTTTATCAAGTCGCATTTCTATAATGAAGATGTCAACATTTTCAGTATTAATAAAAATTTTAAATTGTATAGTTTTATTTATATTCATCCTATATTTGAGTAAAAACAATGAGTCTATGATGTTTGATTGGTATTTAATATTTACTACGCAAACAATGAATCCATGATGTTTGATTGGTGTTTAATATTCATTACTGCTGTATAATTATTTAAAATTTTTAAAAATATATCTTTAGGCTGATAGGAAAATGAAATTATAGCATTTTTGGGTGCCAAATATCAAAGGAATTGTTAGGAAGACTAATATGATCTCCATTAACTTTAATAATAAAGGAATCTGAAGTTGCTCATATTATCGAGGTTATAGCCTCAGTAAATATTACTACGTAATCAATGTGCGTTTAATAAATTTATAATTACAACTTTAAATTACTGTAATAGATTTCTAAATATAAAATCTTTCCATTGACTCGTTGTAAATCGAAAGATTTCGCGAGTATTAATGTGTAATAAGAAATGTGGACTTAATCAGTGAAGTATTGAATAGCTTCACGCTCGCAGATCTAACCGCTTTAGCTTCACCTATTTAAATAGAAAGTAGGTTGAACTAAGGAAGGGATCCCCTTGGGTTCCCCTTTTTTTTTCCATAGCGTAAGCTTGTGGTTAAAACACCTGTAGAGGTCCCTACTATCGCATTTTATACGCATATTATCGAGATTATAGCCTCAGTAAATATTACTAAGTAATCAATGTGCGTTTAATAAATTTGTAATTACATCTTTAATTTTATGCAAATGCTTTTCAAAAAAAATATCCAAAGAGCACATCCAAAATAAAATGCAGTAAGGAATAACAATAATTCATTTTCAATTTTTTTTTCATTGAAATCTATTCCCTTCCCTACTTTCTGTCATTAATAAAGATATTATCTGTTACATATTGTATTAAGAGAAATAAATTGCTGAAAAAATAAAATAAAAAACATGACATTCACATTAGTTTATGCTTATTAATTTAGAAGCATTTAAATTAAATTGTGTTAATCCTTGTTTTTTTATTATTATTGTAAATTGTAGTATACATTAATTTATTTAAGTACTGTGTTTGCTATTAATTTTTAATATATATGTGTAAAGATACAATAGTCTTTAAATATCTCATGTAGAGGCAAGATCTTCTCATCTAGAAAAGTAGCGAAAGAAAAGACCGTATTTGCTGATCTTATCATTGCCAGTAGTAAAAAGTTATGGGACTTCTATCCTTATATGAACCTCCAGATAAGGGTAAAAATATAGTACTTATGTTCAAATGGTTTGCTGAGTTGGTACTGAGGTGTGCACCTAAAAAAATCTCAAATCTGTTAAAACAATTTTCCATGCTTACTTGCTCTAGATTCAAACACAAATCATACATATAGGAAGGATATCTGCTACTACTGCTTAATGAAATCTCCATAATGTGTGCTAACACATACTACAGTTAAGAATAGTTTGACAGTTGTGAAATTCTAAAGGGTCTTCTTGTAATTTTGTCAAAATGATAAAAGTTTCTTGAGTTAATGCTAGTTTTTATATGATTAAATTCAAACAATTTGCCATTTAATTTAAATAATTCTACCTCAGTGGCTTCAAAATATATTATTGCAGCTTATAAAGTTTACTCTAACATTACTATATTTCTCAATATCAAAACAGATCGTAATATGATAATCTTAAAAATGATAGTGTTTACCCACCGATGTGGGTTATCTTAAATTTGGTTAAATCAAGGTATTTAAAAAAGATTAATAATCATAAGGTATTCTACTATAAAGTTAACCAATTGGAAGAAACCAAACAATATATTCAATAACAATGTCATATGTCTAAAATATATTTTTCGTCGATAACATATACTGAGAGAGAAATATTGGAAAACATATTGTACCATATTGTAACCTACTAAAATTACAATACAATAATATTGACGATTGATTCAGTCATTACTTCAACAATCATAAAGAACAATAAGGTTGGCTAGCTCTATACTGCTCAAACATCTAATTAAGGGGAGAGTTCTGATACCCGTTCTCTCTGTAAATAAGTATAATCTTATGCAGTAAAATTACACAAAATTAGGTTACTTCAGAATGTTCTTAATGAAATAAAACTTTCTTAAGCAAATTGAGATCTTACAAGTAAAATAAAGCTTTCTTAAGTAAATGAGATCTTCAGTAAAATAAAAATTTCCTTATATAAATCAGATCTCAGGCAAAAATAATTCTTTCTAAAGAATTTAGATTTCAGAGTTCTTGCAATAATAAATTCGTTAATAATCTAGTGAATAATATATATATACATTACTTTAAAATAATAATAAATAAATATACTACCTACATATAAATAAGTGAAGTTTTTAATAAAATTTTATAGCTTTATAGCTGAGCCCCTTTATTATATTAATTTATTCCAAAGTATGGAAAAAATACACATAAATTGGCAGGTTTTAAAGCTTTTTATTTTATTACTTTTTAAAAATATGTCAAATGCGTTGACCGGGAAGCGAACCCGGGCCAGTTGCTTGGAAGGCAACTGTGCTAACCACTAGGCCACCGACGCTTGACAGGTTTTAAGGCTTTTTTGTATCGAAATTATCATCTTTGTTATTTTGAAGGGGATAAAAAGAATAGCATAGAACTATATACTAAAGATTTATTAAGTATTGGCTTCAAATTGAATGCTATTAAAAAACGTATATATAATTTTTATAAAAATATCAATAAACATTTTAATGATGATAGAAAATTCTTAACTATTCCGTTTATAAAAAATATCACGCCAAAAATAATAAAGAATTTTTCCAATAATTTCCAAATAAGTATACATACTTCTCCTAATACTAATAGATCTATTAATAATTCTAAAGATCGCATTAATCATGAATCAATTCCCCATGCTGTTTATAGAATAACTCGCCCTAAAATAGGTTGTAAAGCTAAATATATATGAAAAACAAAAACAAGTTTTATATACGTAAACTTGCTATCGCTTGTATTTATGATCAATAGATGGAACTTTACCAAGACCTCCAAACAAGCGTATTTTTGTTTACATAAACGTCAGAGTCAGAAATCACTGTCTCTTTCGTTGACCCCACCCTCAGATCAGCTGATTTCAAGCTGATTTGCTATCATCAGTGAAGGATAGGAGTTAGAAACTAGACCTTTATGTAAACAAAAATACGTTTATGTAAACAAAAATACGCTTGTTTGGAGGTCTTGGTAAAGCTCCATCTATTGATCATATATATAGGTGAAACACGTGCTAATATTGAAAACAGGGTATATCAACACAAGTATTTATATAATAAAGCTAAAATTAAAGATGAAACTAAATCAATATTTTGGGAGCACCAAATTACAATCAATCATATTTTTGAACCTTCTGAAGCTAACATTTTTTGTTCAGAAAGAAATGATATTAAAAGAAAAGTAAAAGAGGTATATATAATAGCTTGCTTTACTCTTTCCAAGGCATGGAATATTTAAATATTTGAATATATAAATATTTTATATAGAACATTTACATGCGTTTAAAAACATTATTTATCATATATTAAATAGCTATGATTATGGGGGTTTAAAGATTGCCCCGAAAGCAGCTCAGCTATAAACTATAAATTTTATTAAAAAACTTCACTTATTTATATGTATGTAGCATATTTATTTATTACTATTTAATCTAGTACAATTTTATTCTTCTTTTTGATTTCCTATGCCAAAAATGAATGTCATCCTAGTGACAATGCAAATAACAAGATATGATCTTATCTTTAAGATGAGATTTCAGTCCTCCAAATAATTATTAATTAGCTATAGCATACTAGGATTACTTTCGTGATAAGGTGAGTAGAAAAGGGATTTTGTTGCTACCCATATATCACACAACACGGGTTTTCTTCTAATTTTCATACCAAAATAGAGTAAAATAATCGATATAAAATAAAGTGATCTTATCCTTGGATAACATCAGCAATAAAAAATTTAATGAAGTAACTTGGTGATGGTTTATCTTTTCTACATGTGTGTAGTCATGTGTATCGGTGGGATGAGATAGTGTGGATAATCGACAGGTACTTGAAAGTCTGAGTTCAAATCCCCTATATATATTCATCATATTCTTGTATAGTCTATAATATAATGATAAAACAAAATATGTGTGACTTTTGGGGATTTCTCAGAATGCAGATGATAATTGGAGGAATACAAATTCAATGATTAATTATTAAAATAATATTTGTTGACACTAATATACATAATAAAATAATCATAACATTACGTTAATAAAAGTTATGTTAGAATTATTCAAATTTGCACTAAAATTGTAAATTACAATTGAAATAATTTTAAAATAAGTAAATCAAAAAATCTAAATACGATTGCCTATAAACTCATAAAAAATAATCTCACTTTTAGTTGCATAAGTCCCTGTAGGAAATGTGTTCAACAGTTTTTTTCTTCCCATATGTCATAGCATCATCCGGGAGGCGAACCCGCAAGAATCGTCTGCAACCAATTGCTTGCTTGCAAGGCAGTTGCGCTGACCTCTCGACTAACAACGCTTGACATGTGGGTTCTAAATATAAATATTACCATCCTAATGGCATGATGAATTTGGAAGATGTATACATTTTAGAGCCACATAAATAATTATAAATTTAATAGTAAAATATTTTATCGAGGTTTTTAAAAACACATCAAATCTACAAACTGGGCACATCAATACTACCAACATATAATAACTACTCTAATCTTACAAGAGTATAAGTAAAGGCATGATTATGCATGACCTTCAAAATATTTCAAATAGCCATGTATAAAGATAGTTGGCATCACACATGACTAATAAAATCTCACCTAGATAAATATCAAGGGATTTAAAAGCGAGGCAAAAATGAAATGGTGGAATAAACTTACAATAAACACCCAAACAAGCGTGTGATAAAGAATTAGGACCTTGTCTTTAGTCTTAAATATACAAGAATGATTGGAGGTTGCCTAAAATACAGCATTCTATGCTGGATATCTTTTAAAACATAATAAAACTCACTGATATGATAAAACCATCTGAAAAATGGAGACAACATTACTATCTCACATAATAACAATGACTAAACGATGTGTAACATTGATAAAATGTAGCAATAATAGCAAAACGTGGCTAGGCATGAAAATCTGTGACTAAACAATTTAATAATAAAATATACACCAGCTTCACGAATTCTTTTATACATTTATTTACATTCTAAATAACTACATAAGGGATTCATTTGACACACTCTAAAAGTATTTCATATAAAAGTAATATTCTGAGAACTATAATGATAGACATATCAAAAACATAATAAATAATACCGAGGAAAAAATTATAGACATAATGCATAAATATTAAAAACTAAATATTTATACCCATTTATCAATTAAAAAAGTAACAGTCCTTAAAACTTGATTTTCCATATCATTTAACAGCATAACAGCCTAATAACCTTGGAGATGTTAAAAACATTTTGTAAATATATGGGCAATATAACAAACAAATAACACCTGAGATAAGTAGAAATTTTAAGACACTGACATCCTGAAATAGCCATTCTAAGCCATAATGGCATATTCATTTAATAATATGATAATTAGCAATTTAAATAAACAATGAAGTGACTAGTATAAACATTAAACCATTAAACATCACATGATCACCATTTCTTATTCTTGCTCATAACTTATTAAAACAGGCAAAACTCTCCATACAGTAGTGCCACTCAGTGCAAACCAGAATAATCAATGGATGCCATAAGGATTGTGCATCAAATCCCTAACTAGTGCCTGCTCATCCAATATCCCCAGACTAGTTTCTAGCTCGTGGCTTTCATCAGTGAGGAGCTTTGGATCTGAGAGCACTGCACCTAGATCTTAGGAGGTAATGCAATCCTCCAGAAGCCACCTTTTATCTCTATTTAACTACAAAACTATGAGAATAAAATTGAAAACACAATAATATTTTTAATCCAAGTTCATTAGCTTATATAGTCATATAGGTCTGAATTTAGTCCACTGCCCATACATTTTGGTGTCTGGTTCTGTAATAACTATAGCCACCACTATCCTACTAGGCAGAATTGGTATTAAACCATAAACATCACATGATCACCATTTCTTATGCTTGCTCATAACTGTTATTAAAATGGGCAAAACTCTCCATACAGTAATGCCACTCAGTGCAAGCCAGAGTTATCAGTGGACTTTCATCAATGAGGAGCCTTGGATCTGAGAGCACTGCACTTAGATCTAACATAAACATTGCATATACATTCAAGTAGCAGGTCAAATACTAATAAACATTGCAGACATTTTAAATAGCTTGTAGATAAATGATAATAATATTTCTTCTAGAAATATAATTTGTAGATTCATGATACCAATGAATATTAGTAAGGAACAAACATATTTTTATCCAGAATAATGCAATGTAATATATAAAATGTTGAGGAGCTATAAATAAATTTTTAGCATGAGCACAATAACCTTTCTATAAATAATATATGTTAAAATAAAGAGCTGATTTCAGGTGGCAATCGCTATCTCCAGAAAATGGACGTTAATTTACATATGCACTTACATATATTACCATTTATCAAATCACAGCAACAGTTTAAAATCTATTTTAGCCATAAATATGATGGGAAAAACCTCGAAAGTGCTAAGCCAGCTTTAATTTACTTTGATTGTTTTCTTTCCATTAACAGCTTCTTCAGCCAGCGTGTTAAAGTGCTCGTATATACTAGTAATATTTATATATTTTTGACAATAAAATATTTCAAGCTGCAAGTAAGCATGTCTAATAAATATAACAGTCTTTATTGGCAAGGAAATATGCCTATGTGTTTGAAAAGGAAGGTTTTTAATAAATGTGTTTTGCCAGTTCTTACTTGTGGATCTGAGACTAGGACACTTGATAGAAGAGCAATACAGAGACTTCAAACCACTCAAAGAAGTATGGAGAGATGCATGTTGGGAGTAACAAGAAGAGATCGAAAATGCAATGTATGGGTAAGAGAACAAACAGGTGTTACTGACCTCATTGAAAAAATTGAAAGACTGAAGTGGGGTTGGGCTGGACATATTGCTAGAAGAGATGATAATAGATGGACAATTGAAATTTTAAACTGGATTCCAAGAGATTGTAAAAGACCCAGAAAGAGACCACATGTGAGATGGATGGATGAAATAAGAAAGTGTGCAGGGGTGGTGTGGAGAAGCTAAAGATCGGAAAAGATGGATTGAACTTGGAGAGACCTTCATCCTGCAGTAGATTGATAATGATTGATGATGATGATGATGATTGGCAAAATATAAATTAAAATGAACATTGCATCTAGTTCATATCATATTTTATTTTTTAAATACAAATAAAATATTTATTAAAATAAATAGTCTATTTAAGTATAATAATTTTATTTCTTATATCAGAATAAAGCAAATATTCCATATTAGCATTCAATTATGCAGATATAATTCATAGAAATTTGCATAGAAATGATGTTTGTTTATTCACAAAAAATTTTCTTAGCAAGAAAATGTTACATAATAATTAGAATATAACATGTATCCATTTTATAAATAATAAAACAAGCATTCATTGATTTTCAGACAAGAATATAATGCAATAATAATTTCCATGGGTAGAACTTTAAATAAACAGATATATAATCAACTAGTTTTTTTCAAACAAGCATTTATACATTTATTATTAATATTTATTGGCTTTTTTACTATTTATACAACTCTACTATTTCAGCTAACAGTTCTAATTTGATAATAAAATCAAATTAAGCCAAAAGAGAATGCTCTGCAAAGCAAAAGCAATATTCGACCTTTTAATGAAAATGTAATGTTTAAATTCCTTGTAGAAAAAGCATAATAATTCTTTTTAAACTTAATGAAAATTAATTCAAAGGTTCTGGCATTCACATTAAAATTATCACTTCAAAATAAATTTTAAACATGATAAAATAAGTAAACTGAAAATACAATGATAGCTTTAGAATAAATTTAATGTTGGCATATAGTATTGAGACAACATGTTGCTTCTGGAAATTAACACATTGATTGGAGCTTCTAATAGTACAGAAATGAGTATTTGAAGTATGATGGAGAGGCTATGTTATAGGTCCAAATAGGTAGCTATTCAAGCACTGCATGATTTTACTAATTAATAAAAAAACATGCTGCAGAATGCTAATAATGAAATAATGATATGAAAGTGAAGTAAGGGGGAAGTAGTGTTTAACATGTGGTAAAAGCTTAAATACAGTAAGTCATGTGACAGGTAATTAACTCAATGATTGATAATTAAATAATTTATGCAACCTAGTTCTAAGACAGGTCAAATAATCAAGATGCTAAGTCAAAGATTCTAAAAGTAACTGTAATTAAAAATGTCTTGAAAAGTCCAGAGACAAATAATTATTACATAATCTTTTACAAACAATTATTTAACAAATTATTTAACAAAATAAAACTGATTACAGCAATAAAATAAAAATACATTTAGTTAAACATATATTTTTAATATTCTCAGAATATTAAATTTATATAATATAAGATTATTTTAAATATTAAATTTATATAATATAAGATTATTTTAAATGTTCCAATTTTCTAGACATAGAAGTTCACAATATAATCATTTCTTTTAATTTTAACTCTAAAAAGGGAGAACTTATTCATTCATGTACCTATACATTAAAAATATTTAAGTAAGAAAAATAATTTAAAAGTCATTAGTTAATTATTAGATTTAAAAGGTAAGAAGACTATTAACTAATATTTATAACTATACTTTGATAATGAATTGTTTAAATAAGCTGCAATTAATCATTAGTAAACTACACCTGGGTCTCATTTTATGCAGATTTTTTAATGCAATTTTGAGGTTATGCAATTCATGTTTCTTCTTAATATCTTTTTATGCAGGTTTTCTTATATACAATAAAGAAGTTCATATTTCACTATATTTATTAGATATCAACAAATTTAAATTATTAATAACTTATTTTGACTTGAAATACTTTTTTTCTCAAAAATATAACATTATATTAGCAGCTAACATGAATATGGCCTGAAGCTATTTAGAATCTTAGCTTTTACATAAATAGCCTACTTATACTTACGAGTAAACAATAATAATAGATTTATACTTATGAGTGTAGAGTATAAAAATATTGCAATATATATTCGAGAATTTTAAACTTTTAAAACATATTTTGTTAGATGTAACAAAAATAAATACTGTTTTCTTTTACATTTTTAAAATAAATAAAGACTTTGTAAACTGAAAATAATCTTTCTAATAATAATGTATAATCTTTTTGTTTTGATTGTGATCTCATTTTTTTAATATAGAAACAAAATGTGAACATTTAAAATTTATTCAGTAGTAAACAAAAATATCTATCAAATGAAGACAAATTTATTATTTTCTGATAAGTAAAAATCATTTAATCCTTGATTTTCCATTGATGTGCAAGACAAAGAAAAACATCAGAAAATGCTAAAATCTGAGTTTGCTGCAATGAACAATCTCTTAACTTCCAATGAGAGCAAAAGAGTTATATGTCTGGATATTGCAAGCTTTATAAACAATTAGTAAGATCATCATCTCAAAGTTTAATCACTGATTACATTGTCAACAGAATACCATTAACACAACACAAGACTGAAAGTGGTGCTAGTTGTAATTCCTCTTGTGATGAATCTGATTTCTTACTACTTCACAAATAAACCACATATTGTCAAATAGTGATATTTAAAATATGTATGAAAAATGTAAAATTAAATACTGTAGTTAATAAAAAAAAGTAAAAAAAGTTGGTCTTGCATTAATTTTTTTCAAATATTTGAAATTTTTTATTAGTCATACTTTATTTCCTTATTTTTTATGCAATTTTTTTAAAAAAATTTTTTTGTTGCTTTGCTTTTATGTGATTTCTGAAAATTAAAGAACCTATTCCCCATTTTTCAAGGTAAGTTAAGTCTAGTTTTGTGCAATTTTTTTTAATGCGGGGTTTCTGTGGAACATATCTACTGCATAATATGAGATCTAGATGTATTTATGTGCTGATTTTACTGATAACTTAGTCTAAGAAGTATGTATAACAGTTACATTATAAATATAATTATATTTTTTTAACTATACTACATTATGAATAAATTTCCTGCTAATTCTAACATATATAAGATTAAATAAGCTTGACTGCTAAATTTACATTATTTAAATTTACTTATGTATATTGGTTTTAAATAATATTATTTTATAATAATGACTATAATTGAGTTAAACAGCTTACAAATGACTTATCATCATTATAATAGCAATAGCTTTTACTTAATAGAAAATAAACTGTGTACATTTTTAGGTACACTATCACAAAAACTTAACAGAAAGTTCTGCAGCCAAAACATAAGGTTACAATATATTTATTAACTCAGATTAGTCATGAATCCATCACAATTGTGTGACTTATGTTCAGTTTTATTTTAGATTTGTTCTTTTGCCATCCAAGAGCAGTTTTTTCATCTTAGTCTAGAGCCATTAGTTGTAAGCTGGAGTAAACAGTTTTAGAATAAGATGAAGATAAACTACTCTTGAAACCAGGTAATGTTGAATATTACTTTGTTTTGTAGGCTTTTTTTTAAAATTAGCATTTTGAAATAGCAACATGGTTTTCTTTGAAAGCCAGCTATTTCTTTTTTTAATTTAGTGTTTCATATTTGAGGTTAAACTTTTGTTTACTTTATCATTCAAAGAACTTTCTTGGATGATAAAAAAGTTTATAGTGTTCTAATTGAATCACTTGTGGTAATACAAAACAACTGGGTGTTTAGTTAAAACAATACAAATCAAGTTATAGGTAATGAAAGTGCCTACAGATAGTTTGTACAGGTCATTATTTACATCTGTTGCTATGAGTAAGAGTGATGTAAACATACATGAAGATTTTTTGTGCTTGCTTCAGTAGACAATTTGAGCAAGTGATGAGAATTGTGATTATTTTTAATGATTAGTTGGAATTGTTCATAATCTAATTAATGTCAAATTTTATTGTAACCCCCAGTACTCACATTCATTACAAAACAATGCCCTTATATGACACAAACATATAGAAAGATATTAATGAATGTAATGTTATATATAAATTAATATGAAAGTGTGGATAATCTTACATAGGAGAATCTAAACGTGCATTAAAAAAGAAGGTCATGATAAAATATTGTATAAAAGATTATGTGAATGCTGTTACAATAGGAGTGGTTTTATTTTTCATATTAAAAATGATTAGCCAAAAAAAAATCATGAAGCTGTGTTTTAAAAATATATCAAATAATTTGGTAAACAAATCCCTAAACTATATAAATAATATACACAAATGAGAGAAAGTTGATCCTAATAGAGTTTAGATTTGATCATTTTGTGTATTAGCTATAATTCATTAATAGATTTGAACAATACTGAAGGTGGTTAACTTGTGGTGAGCTAACTTTAGCTAACATTTATTTAAAAATATTATTAATATTAGCTATATGAAATAAATTGAAGTCAAATCCAATATATCATTTTTATTATATATAAATTATATTTGTTATTATATAAATATATAAGAATTTTTTTTACCTTTTCTTTATTCGATATGCAATTTTTTTTGAATGAAATATACTTTGAATAAATTTTAACTCAGAAAAGGAAAAAAAACAACATAATTTATATAAAATTTCCATCATTTTTTTTATATTAAATACATGCAGAGGTGTGGAAATTATTAAAAAATAAAATTACTTTTCAAATATCTATTTTATATTTTGAAAGATTTTTTTTTCTGCTTTATCAAAAATACATGCAATTTTAAACTGATTTTTTTATTTGATCAATAAATTGTTTAAATATAAAGATTTTATATTTTAGTAATAATAATATATATATATATAAGAATAATCTTCTAAGTATCCATTACAGGAAGACGATAGCCTCTCCAATAGCTAGCCCCCCCGCCCAGCAGTTAGGTTTTCCAATTTCTAATTGATAGGGGTTTAGTGAGCTAAAAAATTATTTTCAACTAATACTGGATGATTCCCTGGGTCACATATGGGGATGTCTACCTGAAAAATAATGTTATAAGCCTGATTGAAACATGAAAATATTTTCATCTTTCAACTGACCTATATGTGTAGTTATATTTATTAATAAGTATGATACCTTTATTGTTAAAAGACTGTTGCCTTGACAATAGTTTGAAATTGTTGATTGTTATTGATATTGGGATTGTCTAAGTGATGACTGGTTCTTAATGATTATAAAGTCATATATATATAACTGCAGAAAGGAATTTGCTATTAACTGAAAGGAGACCCTTTAATTCCTCTTGAAGGTCTTAAAGAAACCAAGCAGGGCAAATTTCCTAATGATGACTTCTTACACTCTTGTTGCTGCAGCTGTTATTACTAAGCAATTATTCATATAGTATATAAGCATGGATGGGTTGCTCTCCAACACACATTAACCAGCATGGTCGATTTATTGGCTTTTACCTCTGAGTTTAAGGTCTGAAATGTCATTGAGTGTTTTTGAATGCAGAATAAATGTGTGTGTGAGTGAAATTTTTTTTCTAATAGATATTTGCAATCATGACAGACAAAAATGTATCATGGCCCTTATTCTCAGGAGGCTCTAAAGTCATCAGTCAAGACAGCAGTTGGCAGTTGAAGGTATAGGGTGCTAAGAATCTCCTGATTGCAGATCCAAGATGTCATTTGATGATGAAATTTTATTTAGGTACTTACAACTGTGGATCATTTTCAAGCGAAGGGAGATTGCAAGAATTGGAAGAAGATGGCTTCATATTGAACAAGCCATTATTGGACTTTGGAATGTTAGAAGAAAAGATGAAGAGACAACTGATTTATAAAATGGTCATTTATTGTATTACAAAGGAATGTGGAGTAGGATTTATTATAAACAAAAAGTGGAAGAATAACATTGTGGAGATTGATAGCATATCTGACAGAGTGGCAAGATTAGAGTTGCTGTTATGCTCCAACAATATATCACACTGATGGAGAAGTAGATTTTTATATGGGTGTACAAAAAGCTTTTAATCAGACCAAACAACATTTAAAAATTGTCATGGGAGACTGTAATGCTAGAATCGGTAAACAATTGAAAGATGAAAGTGCTGTAGGTAAATATCGTTATGGTAATAGAGATGAGAGCAGTTATAGACTTGTGGAGTTTTCAGAAAAAGAAAAACTTTATATTATGAATTTTTTTTTTAGAAAAATGTTAAAAGGAAATGGACATGGAAACGTCCAAATGAAGGTACAACAGAATTGGATTATATTTTGACTAACAGAAAATGTATATTTTAGAATTGTAATGTTCTTAATAAATTCTATGCAAGAAGTTATCATCGATACGTGTTAATGCAAAATTAAAGAGTTAAAAATTATTAAGAAAAACAATATTCCCAGTTAATATTCATAATCTTCAAAAACATTTCAATGAATTTAAATTATAACGTGCATATTTTTTTTCAAATATTAACGGATTTTGAAATGATTCAGATTTAAATGAAATCAAGATAACTGATACCTTTTTAAAAATTACAACAAAGATAGCTGACACAAAAAAACAGCAATTGACCAGTAAAATTTATACTAAGTTTAGAAAATTTATGAAGAAAAGACGTAATATGAAAAAATATAAAAATGATGATTGAATATCTCGAATTTTGTAAAGTGGTACAAAAAAGAGTTAATAATGATATAAGAAAGTATAATTGTGAACTATCTAGGAAAGCTATTGAAGAGAATAAAAGTCTTAAGAGTGTAAAACAACATGTTGATATTGATAGGAAACTTATATCTGCAATAAAAAAAAAGATGGAACTATTAATAAAAAAAGAGATGACATCATGAAATGTGTAGAAAAGTTCCAACAAGAATTATATAGGTATAAACAGCAAGGAAAATCACGTTCTACAACTGCTATATTTTCTGAATTCTCAGGATTTTAAATAAAGAAATAATATATGCAATTAAATTTATAAAAAAAGGAAAATCTTAAAAGAAGCCTGAAGAAATAAAATTTTTTTTGGCAAAGTTATATACCAGAGGTCTAAATGATAAAGATGTGCCAGATGATTGGAAAAATGTAATATTAATATTAAAAAAAGGTGATAAAGAATGTGTTAGAAATTACAGACCTATCAGTCTTTTTTCAGTTTTATACAAAATTTTTACAAAAATAATTACAACTCGTCTACAGCGAACTTAGGATTTTAACCAACCAAAAGAACAAGATGGATTTAAAAATACTTTTAGTACAGTGAATCACCTCCAAGCATTGAGAGAAGTTATAGAAGAATGAATATAAGTTGCCATTATGCTTTGGATTCATAGATTATGACAAGGCATTTGATTCAATAAACATTTTTTCATAGATTAAAGCATGGGTCCATCAAGGTATATACCCAGCATATTGTCATTTTCTGAAGAATATTTATAAAAATGCAAAGCAACAATTAGATTACATAATGATATTAGGAAGGTTAATATTGAGAAGAGTGTAAGACAGGGTGTCTCCATATCTCCAAAACTACATCAGTTTTGCAAAAGTATTTTGTGAATTAAAATGGAAAGCTAAGAGAGTAAAAGTAAATGGAGATTAGTTAAGTCATCTAGATTTTTCAGATGGTATAGTTCTTTTTGCAAATAATGCTTTAGATCTTCATAAAATGTTGCAAGAGTTATCAGACGAAAGTAAGAAAGTTGGATTAAAAATAAATGTTAAAAAGACTAAAGTAATGTTCAGTGGACTTTCTCAAAAGATGGAAATAAAGATTGATAATGATGTGTTAGAGGAAGTTAACAATTACAAATTCCTTGGCCAAATTCTCAATATAGATGGAAACATAATGGATGAAATTAATCATAGAATTAAACTTGGTTATAGTGCTTTTGGTAGAAATAACTTAATATTAAAAGAAAATATGCTTATGTGATTGAACAGAAAGTTTTTAATAAATGTTTTTTACCAGTTCTTACTTATGGATCTAAGACTTGGACACTTAACTGAAGAGCAATACAAAGACTTCAGACCATTCAATGAAATATGAAGAATTGCATGTTAGGAATAATAAGAAGAGATAGACCATGAAATATATAATTGAGAGAACACCCCGGAGTCATTGGCGACATTGAAAGAATTAAGAGACTGAAGTGGAGTTGGCCTGGACATATTGCTAGAAGTGATGACAATAAATGGACAGTTAAAATCTTTAACTGGATTCCAAGAGATTGTAAAAGACCCAGAAAGAGACCACATGTAATATGGATGAATGAAATAAGAAAGTGTGCAGGGGTAATATAGAGAAGAGAGGCTAGATATGGGAGAAGATGGATTGAAACTTGAAAAGGTCTTCATCCTGCAATGGATCGATGATGATAGAAAATAATGATGATGATATATATATATAAACAAAAAAAGACTTATAAATCCAATAAATAATATAATATTTCAACCAGAGGACTGGTGTATATATATACACACACATAAAAATTTTACTCTCCATTTTTTTGAAATCTATGTGCAAAGTCATGGGAAAAGACAAATTTATGCATCATAGAATAGATTAGAGGTTTTAAGTAAATCTAAAATATTACTAGATGTGGAAAAGAAAGGTTAAGTTGATTTATTCCATGTGTTTAGATAGGTTTAATAGGCATACATGTATTTTAATTATATTTAATTGGATTTAAAGTTAATTACCTGGACTAGGGATAATATATAGGATAATAAAAGATTAGTAATAATCATTAATATATTTATCTACTGAGCATGGTGTCAAATTTGTGATTAAAGAAAATTTGGTACTTGTAAATCAAATCAAAATAATTTGATATTGATAAATAATGAAGACGTGGTAAAGATATTTATAAAACAATGTGATTTGTACCAATTGATGAGTACTGATTCAGTATAAAGCGCTTTTTCAAGGTCCATTTGTTTTTTTAAAACATTTTTATTCAAATGTTTTAAGAATGTATGATAGAGTAGAAGTTTTAAGTATATCTAAAAGAGATGATGTATAATTATTTCATATATTTCTTTAATTTAAAATCAATTATATTACTTTTAACTGAAATTTAACATTTATATCTGGGCAAGGGATAATTCCTAGCCTAATAAATGATTAGTAATAATCATGAAGTGGATGGTATTAAAAAATAAACTAAGAGGTAAGCACTATATGTAGATCATTACAATAGCAAACTCTCCATACTGTAATGCCACCTAGTGTAAGCCTTAGTAATCAATGGATGGAAGAGGGTTTGTGCATAAAATCCCTATCTAGTGTATCCTCACCCAGTGTCACCAGTCTAGTTTCTAGTTTGTGGCATTTATTAGTGAGAAGCCTTGGATTTGAGACCAATGCACCTAGATCCTAGGATTCAATGTGATTCTCAAGCAGCCATCTTTTACTTCTTTAGTTAACTATAAAGATATGAGCCCTAGACAAAAACACAACAATGTTTTCAATGCAAGCTCATTTTCTTGTATAGTCATATAGGACTGAACCCAGTTCAGTATTTATGCATTTTGTTGTCTTTGGTTTTTTAAAAATCACAGTTACCTTAATCCTATGGCAGGATTAGTATAAAACCACTAAAACATCACATAATTACCTTATCCTATGCTTACACAAGGTGTTAACACAGTAGCAGTCTCCATATATTAGTGCCAATCAGTACAAGCCTTACTCAAGACTGAAAAATATATAGATACAGAAGTAGGTTCAGATCTATATGATTATTTAAGAATATAAGCTTGGATTGAAAATATTGTTGTATTTTTATATTGGCTCATAGCTTTATAGTTAACTAAAGAGGTAAAAAGTGGCTTCTGGAGGACTATATTGTATCCTAGGATCTAGATCTAGTGCTCTCAGATCCATGACTCCTCACTGATAAAAGCCACAGGCTAGAAACCAGTTTGGGGATATTGGATGAGTAGATACTAGACAGGTATTTTATACACAGTCTGTCTAGCAGCCATTGATTACTAGGGTTTGCAATAGATTGAAATACTGGATAGAGAATTTTCTACTGTATTATCAGCTTGTGTAAGCATAAAAAATGGTGATCATGTGATATTTTTAGTAATTTTATATGTAGATTATTGTTATATCATTTTAATTATTATCAAAAAAAAATTCTACTCTTATAAATAAAAATATATACTTTATATTTCAAAGTTTAATTTTGTTATTAATAATACAAATTTATGCATTATATATGGATTATTTATATATAAACATAACTATAGAATGTAAAATTAATGTTTGTTTACATTTTCAGCAAAGTTTGGGCTGCAATGAGAGGGTCAAAGGTCAAATGTAAAAATTCCAAAAGGTATCTGATTGGCTGTCATATAAGCATTTTAAAAGCGCATTCATGAGGTTTTCTGCCTTTCACTTTAATTATGAAGTGCTTGCGCTTAATAAAATTTACATACGTTACTATCAATCTATAAGATCTGAAAAATAACTTTGTAGTAAATTGAAAGATTTCATGTTGTTGATTTATAAATAATATGCAGTGAGTTAAATGTGAAGATGTTTAAAACTTCACACTCTTAAGTCAAAATGCTTTACACTGGCTTATATATATATATAGAAATTTAAGAAAAGAGAAAGGCAGAACCATCTTTTTCTTATAAATTCTCTGTCTTGTGTTGTGACTTAAGAGCTCCCTATACAGTCATCATTACATCTGATTGGCTGTCATATAAGCATTCTAAAAGTGCATGTAAAAGGTTTTCAGCCATTCATTTTAATTACAAACTACTTGCGCTTAATAAATAATATTTACATACTTGGTATTATAATTAATGCTAATCCTATTGATGCATGTGACAAACTTGGGCACTGTGGAATTAATTTTAGTAGTGAAGTCCTAATTATAAAAATAAAAAATAAGGCTAGATCTTGTAAATTAATACTTTAATCAAAAAATAATTTTTATTAATATTAAAAAAAAAATTATAATAAAAATTTGAGTGCAGAGAGTCCAACTAAGACAAAAATTGCTTCACTTTCATTCGATAAGTAAATGTTTGCCTTGTGCCCAATTTTCAGAATTAATTAAGAACTAGTACGCAATTGATTTTTGGATTATATTTTATAATTGTAATTTTTTATAAGCCTTACAGTTTTGTTTTTTATGAAAATTATTTTGTAATATTTAACGTTCAACTATGTGTTAGTTTGAATATCTGTAAAATCTATATTTTGTGTTAATATTATTTTGCTGAATGTAATTGATAAAAAAGCAGAAGAAGGTAACATTAGACTGATTCAAATTTGAAAAATATTCTGCTTGATTCCAAACATTAAAAGTATAGTGAAAGCAAAACGGATTCAGAAGTCTTATAAAAGTAATCACACTTTTTTTACAGTATATTTATTATATTAGAAAAAATGTATTATTTATGAAATCATTTAAACATCACATGACTCCAACTTAAATAATGTCTGGTAACAAATTCTCTTTTTCACTCCAATTATGCCATCTAGTGTATTTCCCCCAAATTCAAAGTTCCTCACTGATGAAAGCTGTAAGCTAAAAATTAGTCTTGTATTATGGATAGGACAGTACTGGTTAGGGATTTATTAAGCATTACCATCTAGCATCATTGATTACTTAAGCTTACCCTAGGTGGCAGAACTGAAGTGAAAGAAAGAGAGTTTTCTACTGAACTATTGCATACTGTATTTTATGCAAACATTGAATAGTAGCAGAAACATTATATAATATATACAATTTGGCACATAAATTGTCAAATGTTGTCACCCTGTGTCCTAGATCACTATAAGTAATAATTTTATTATTACTTGCTGCTTATTTACTCCAATGCTTTCTATAATTTTAATATTACTGACTTAATACAAAATTATTTTACTGTCAAAGCATTTAACCTTTATGTTATTATCCCTAAATGATACAGCAAAATAATGTGACAAAATTACTCAGTTGGTTAAAACGTCGCCTTATAATTCAAGATTCAAAAATCTGAGAGTGTAAGTTTGTCTCCTATGCTAGATAGCATTGTCACTGGTCAGGCCTGCAACACCTGAAGAAGAGAGGAGAATGATAACAGTGGAAATGTGTAAACAGTTGTTTCTATTTGGAAAAGTTTAAATAAACGTTTAAAATTTTCTACATTTGACATTTAATGATAGATGAAGAAAATAATCCAATGTATGATCGTAAATCATTATACTCTTATAAAATCTTTTTGGCACTCCCAATAGATACCTATTTGGAATGGAACACATAATTTTAAATCTTTTAGTGATTATTTTAAAAAAAGATAAAAAGAATAGGTAAAATTAATTGCAGTAATATTTTATTTAACTCACATATTCAACATATTATCATTTGAACTTATAATCAGCATATATAGTGGGATATACAATAAGAAATAGTATTGAAGTAAAGAAGTGCTACAATAAACAGTTTTTATAATACATCCAAGATTAAAGCAGTAGCAAACTCCTTATGCTAGTGACACCTAGTGTAAGCCTCACCAAGGTAGAAACTATTATGGTGACATTAGAAGAGTAGGCACTAGACAGCGATTTTATGCACAAATCTTCTTACATCCATTCATTTACTAAGGCTTATACTGGGTGGCACTACTAAGTGGATAGTTTTCTACTGTTTTAAAAGCTTGTGTAAGCATAGGAAATAGTTATCAGGTGATGTTTTAGAATGTCCACAAAAACTATTGGGTAAAGTAGCATACAGGTGCACATGTCATTTTATGGGCCCTTCTGCTTCCATTAGGTTGTCAAACATTATTTTATGACAATTTGTAAAGTTCTCTTATCAATATTTGTTAAATTATCTAATTACTTGCATCTTTAGGAGTAAACCTATTTTTGTATTATATATTCTGTTACATATATATTGTATAATTTTAATTCTAAGAAGGTTTATGTCAATATTATTTACTTTTAGTTATATGCAGGAGTACTTTTAATTATAAGCTTGAGTATTTTCATTATGTAATTGAATTGTATGTTTTCCAAATAAGTGCAAATGTTAGTAATATCATGAAGGTTAGTACAGAGTGCAACATTTTGAGTGATATCTCTTCTTTAGGTGTTGCTGAACTGGTTAGTGACAACATGTATGCCAATTGAACTGATAACTATTAAATGTGAAGATACTGAATTTAAAGTAATGATATAACTTACTAGCTTATTTTGCCAAATATTATGATAGGATAGCCTAGTCGAATAGAATGCACTTGTAAATTCAGTATTGACAAATCCAAAGATCATTGGTTAAATTCCGTACTCACTGTCACTAATCAAGTCAGAAGTGCCGGAAGAAAAACAAAATATCATTCAAAACATTACTCTCTATATTCTAACAGCATATCATTACTTGCAACTGAGCATGTTTGGAAAAAGTATTAATAAAGTTTGAATTTTTTAAAAAATATTTAACACTACAATAACTGAAACACAGGTTTAATATATACCATGTGTCTATATATGTAATATAGGGTATATGAGTACAGACTTTCACATGACCCACCACTCTCCACTCTATCTAATATGCTGAAAAGATAAATAATCACCAATATACGTATTTCATGCTAAACCAGCAATCATCAGTTGGTCCAGATTATCATCTCCCACACATATATACTATAAGTGCTCAGATATATATTAAGATAGACAATCTTCATACTTTAATGGACTGGCTCCAATCTACTACACACTCCAACTCTTCAACCGTCCATCCAATTGAAAATCTGATGATGGAATGCTCGAAGGCCACCCTGAGGCCGAGATTCTTGTCACACCCATGTTGACCCAAGGTCAATCTGAACCCCACATGTACAGGATATAATCCATTAAATACATATGCAAGGATGGGCAGACATCTCCACAATGTAATAACTGAAACACAGGTTTAATATATACCATGTGTCTATATATGTAATATAGGGTATATGAGCACAGACTTTCACACTACAGTTAACTAGAAAACATAAACTTATCAAAAAATTAATCAACATTTTAAAAGAATGTGTAATATGATATGGAGTGTGAATATTGAAGAGGTCATAACCCTGCATGATTTAGAAAAGTGGTATAGAGTGATAGAATTTATTGTTAAAGATCCAGGAATCATGGCTCAGTTTAGTCATTTTTGATGCTCAAAGTTTACGTGAATTTCATATGAACTCCCATTCAACAAATTATTTGATTATTTATTTATTTATTTTTGTAGACCAACATACAACAAAAAATATCATTTCGCCATGTGTTAAAAAATAGAGTGAGAAATGTAATTAACTTAATAGTTCTCATATTCATTGAGAGTCATTAGGTGTTTCCCTCAGAAAAAGCCTGGTAATTCCACGGCTTTAGATCACTGTTTTACTGAAATCGTAAGTTGTATTAGGATAAACAAATTTTATAATGTAGATTTTGCAGTACTGCTTTTATTGATTTTTTAAATTAAAAAAATTTGAAGAGGTCAGTATCTTATGGATATTCAGCAAATATCAATAGTCTTTACTTTATCATTCTTTAAGGGCATTCCTTCCTTTTGGGCCATACTTTATGTAAAACTCATCACACAATATCATCACCTATCAAAGGCAAAACTCTCCATACAGTAGTGCCACCCTGTGCCAAACTGAGTAATCAATGGATGCCAGAAGGCTTGTGCATAAAATCCCTATCTAGTGCCTACTCATCCAATATCCACAGACCAATTTCTGGCTTATGACCATCATCAGTGAGGAGCCTTGGATCTGAGAGCACTGCACCCATTGATTACTGCATCCATTGATTACTGCATCCATTGATTACTCTGTTTGGCACAGGGTGGCACTAATGTATGGAGAGCTTTGCCTTTGTTTACAACAATTATGTGCTAGTATAGAAACGGTGATCATGTGATGTTTAGTGGTTTATCATCACCTATCATAATTGACACAGTATTAGAATTTTTTTAATAATTATAAAGTAGAATTTGGTAGATTTATCGTAAATCCACATTTGTTCATTCACATTTAAAACAAAAAAATTTTAATAAAAAAGAATTCATTCATTTTCTGAATGTTTACACTAATATTATTTATGACATTTACATCTTTTGGTCATTTATTTTAAGTCAGTTTTAAAATATGTATAAAGTTCAAATATGATTTTTTAGAATTCTAATTATTTATAAAAAAAATTAAAAAGATATCAAATTTGATTTATTGAATTTTAATATAAAATAAAAATTTTATACAGAAATAAAAAGTTGAGTAGTTTAATAAACTCTCACCAGGTGGAATAATACATTCAAAGATTAAAATGATTGTTTATTCTTTTCATGTGTTTAAGATTTTTTAATATGGAACATTCAGTTATACTTTTTACTAAGAAAAGATGTTTATGTTTTTCAAATTTGCATGAATAGGGTTAAATTTGCATGAATAATGGTTAAATAAATTTTCTTAATAGCATGAAGGTAATCTGTATTTAATCCCATTTAAATGGTGATGTTAGATATTAATTTTGCCCTAGTTTAGTTTGAAACTGATTAGCGTTATATTTCAATGTATACTACATTAAACAGATAATTGTCTGAATAAGTAATTTATTTAGTTAATCACTTTTTTTAAATTATTAATTTAAAAGCATTAGCTTACCACCAGAAGCAAAAAAACTTTATGTGAAAGGAAGTATGTGTGTGTGTTGCAAAAGATTGAGGAATGAAAACTAGTCAAAATGTTAAATGTCTATAATATGATAGAGAATATGAGTCATAACAAGTCATATCACTGCATGGTTTAGGATAATGGTGGAGTAATATATTCTAGAATTCATAGTCCATGAAACATGTGCTAAATTCTGTCATCTTGGTGCTTAAACTTTATGCTAATTCCCATCCAACAAGCCAATTGATTATTTATTTTAATGAGATTCTATAATTCCTTATATTTCAGTATATCTGTATATCCACTGTTTGCTATTTTAAAAAATCCTGTGTATAGGTCGATAGACAAATACCTCTAGAATAAAGATATAATCATCATTTATGCATTCTCCATAAGTTACATTAAACATCACATGATCACCATCTCTATACTAGCACATAATTTGTTGTAAACAAAGGCAAAACTCCCCATACAGTAGTGCCACCCTGTGCCAAACAGAGTAATCAATGGATGTCAGAAGTCTTGTGCCTACTCATCCAATATCCCCATGCTAGTTTCTGGCTTGTGGCCATCATCAGTGAGGAGCCTTGGGTCTGAGAGCACTGCACCTAGATCTTAGGATCTAATGCAACCCTCCAGCAGCCACCTTTTAACTCCACTTTACTACAAAACTATGAGAATGAAATTGAAATGATTGTTAATATCTTCAATCTAAGCTCAATAGCTTATATAGTCATATGGGATCTGAACTCAATTCAGCATCCATACATTTTGGTGTCTTTGGCTCTTAAACAACCATAGCCACCACTATCCTATTAGGCAGGATTGGTGTTAAGCCATCAAACATCACATGATCACCATCTCTATACTAGCACATAATTTGTTGTAAACAAAGGCAAAACTCCCCATACAGTAGTGCCACCCTGTGCCAAACAGAGTAATCAATGGATGCCAGAAGGCTTGTGCATAAAATCCCTATCTAGTACCTACTCATCCAATATCCCCAGACTAGTTTCTGTCTTGTGACCATCATCAGTGAGGAGCCTTGGGTCTGAGATCACTGCACCTAGATCTTAGGATCTAATGCAACCCTCCAGCAGCCACCTTTTAACTCTACTTTACTACAAAACTATGAGAATGAAATTGAAAACATTGTTAATATCTTCAATCTAAGCTCAATAGCTTATATAGTCATATGGGTCTGAACTCAATTCAGCATCCATACATTTGGGTGTCTTTGGCTCTTAAACAACCATAGCCACCACTATCCTGTTAGGCAGGATTGGTGTTAAACCATCAAACATCACATGATCACCATCTCTATACTAGCACATAATTTGTTGTAAACAAAGGCAACACATGAAGAAGAGGGAAGAATAATACCTCTCAAAATTTTGTGCATGTTCTACTAATCTATGTGCTATTACTAACAGTTGAATGTATTTGGAGTATTTAAATAAAGTTAATTTTTTTCTAAAGACATTCAATACACATATTAAATGATGGAAATAGTCCAACATATAAATACACTAAAACATCATTATCACAAACCATTCAGGAAAACACCATGTAAGGTTAACTACTTTAATATTTAATTAAAAAATAAAAGAAATTAATTTCCCAGGTGAACTTAAAAAAAATTATAATCTCACTTTATTAAAAAAAACTAGAAACAAAAACAAATTATTGTATAAATTTAGCTACATCAAAAAATATATTCTTAATATATATAATAGATTTAATTTTATATACATAATACAATGAAAATACATTTAAAATTGAAATAATATATATTAAAAGATCACCATTCTTTATGCTTACACAAGCTGTTTACACAGAGGCAAAATTCTCCATACAGTAGCAGCACTCAATGCATGCCAGAGTAATCAATGGATGCAGGAATGTTTGGCCATAAAATCCATATCTAGTGCCTATTCATCCAATATTCCCATATTAGTTTCTAGCATGTGGATCCTCACTGATGAAGGAAATGAGCTCGTCTCGGGATATTGGATGAGTAAGAATTTTATGCACACACATTCTTGCATCCATTGATTACTATGGCTTGCACTGAGTAGCACTATTATGTGAAGAGTTTGTTGTTTGATATATTAAAATACTTAAAAAAATCATTTCTCTCATAGTGTACAATAATTAATGACATCTAAATTTCTAGAATGATATGTAAGCTTTAATGCTTTCTCATTTTTTAATTACTACTGTCATCTATGGGCAAAAATAAAAACTAAAATATAAAATCACTAGTTATAAAATGGAATTATGTAATGCAAAATTGCATTAAAATTCTTTGGTTTCATTTGATCTAATAATGCAATATATTATGATTTTCTCTAGGTCAGGAGCACCTCTTCATGATATTTCATCCAATCATATAAAGAGTTAAGTACAATATGGAAAATGCAAAAATAAATTGACATATTTATTGATTATCTAATGTTTCCTCATGAAGAACAAAAAATTCATTTAAGGATTTAAATACTAAGTATTTTTTGAAATTTTTGCTTTTTCCAAGACACATTTTTATTAATGCACAATATTACTACATGCAAATAGTAAATAGAAAACAAGACATATAACTCTTTTAGTAAAGAACTGATGTTTTCAAATAGATCCAAACCTACTATTAAGTTTAAAAAATGAACGTAAGTAAATTATTGCAGGACAATGGGGGTTTTGAGTATATTTTTTACAAAGTAAAAAGATATTGGAAAGATGGATAAATAAATAATTTCTTGCTTGGGAAGTCATGTGATGCTCAAGTTCCATAAGTGATGGAATTGAGTTGTAAGCCATGTATTCAAGCTTTAGAGTCCATTAATCTATCACTTCATTAACCAAGCAAAGCATTGAAAAATTCAAAGTGACTCTGCAGAGATAGATATGACTCAACTATTTGTTGTTGAGGATTTTTGTATTTGAATTTTATTTAAAACTTTTAAAAAACTACAGTCCTACTAATGCATTTCCCACAATGTTCATTTAACTCTCTTACAACAGTTTTGACTTCTTCAAATTTAAAAGACAAATATATTTACATAAATCTAAAACAACTTCATATTATACATATCTATATATTTTTAAATTTGCATATGCTTGTTCACCTGTGTAATGAAGTGATTTTATTCTAATAAATTATAATGTACAACTGAGTGTATTTTTGGTAAAGTTCACCATCTTCATCGTCAACCATTATCAATCCACTGCTGGATGAAAGTCTCTCCAAATTCAATCCACCTTCTTCAATCTTTAGCTTCTCTTCTCCACATCACCTCTGCATACTTTCTTATTTTATCCATCCATCTCACATTTGGTCTCTTTCTGAGTCTTTTACTTATCTCTTGGAATCCAGCTTAAAGATTTCAATTGTCCTTCTATTATCATCTCTTCTAGCAATATGTCCAGCCCAACCCCACTTCAATCTTTTAATTATTTCAATGAGGGCAGTAGCACCTGTTTGTTCTCTTACCCATATATTGCATTTTTGATCTCTTCTTGTTACTCCCAATATGCATCTCTCCATACTTCTTCGAGTGATCTGAAATCTCTGTATTGCTCTTATATTAAGTGTCCAAGTCTCAGATCCATAAGTAACTGATAAAACACATTTATCAAAAACCTTCCTTTTCAAAGACATAGGCATATTCCATTTTAGTATCATGTTATTTCTACCAAAAGCACTCCAACCAAGTTTAATTCTATGATTAATTTCATCCATTATGTTTCCATCTGTATTAATAATCTGACCAAGGTATTTGCAACTGTTAACTTCTAACTCATCATAATCAATCTTTATTTTAATGTTTTGAGAAAATTCATTAAACATTACTTTAGTCTTTTTAACATTTATCTCTAGTCTTACTTTCCTACTTTTATCTGATAACTCCTGCAACATTTCCCACAGCTCTAAAGCATTATTTGCAAAAACAACTGCATCATAATGATATATATATATCTGTGTTTTGTAATTGTTATTATGAATATTTATTATTATCATTAGTACTTGATATTTTTATTAATTATTATTATAATTGTTAGTCGATGACAGGAATTTTATTTGTTTTATGTATATACACACATTTATATTGACCACTTTTTATAAAATATATATATATATGATAAGCAAAAATGCAAGTTAAAAAACTTGCTAACGCTTGTATTTATGTCCACAGATGGCGTTCTACCAAAAACACCGGTCAAGCGTATGTTTTGTTTACACAAACGTCAGAGTAGCATTCACTATCTCTAACTATAATTCCACTTTCAGATCATGATTTCAAGCTATTGCTATCATCAGTGAAAGTCAGGAATAAAGAAACTAGATCTAAATACAAACTCTGAGCGTTTATGAAACAATTTCTATTCAGCTTGCAAGCGTGAATTTTTTAGACACGTAATGTCTTCAAACTCAGCATAGCAAACCAGATAACTATATGGGTCTGATCTCAGTTCAGCATCACCACATAGTAGAAGCCTCTGCAATCTATATCATTGCAAGAAAGACCTCAAAGGTACATTTATGATAAACAAAAATGCAAGTTAAAAAACTTGCTAACGCTTGTATTTATGTCCACAGATGGCGTTCTACCAAAAACACCGGTCAAGCGTATGTTTTGTTTACACAAACGTCAGAGTAGCATTCACTATCTCTAACTATAATTCCACTTTCAGATCATGATTTCAAGCTATTTGCTATCATCAGTGAAAGACAGGAATAAAGAAACTAGATCTAAATACAAACTCTGAGCGTTTATGAAACAATTTCTATTCAGCTTGCAAGCGTGAATTTTTTAGACACGTAATGTCTTCAAACTCAGCATAGCAAACCAGATAGCTATATGGGTCTGATCTCAGTTCAGCATCACCACATAGTAGAAGCCTCTGCAATCTATATCATTGCAAGAAAGACCTCAAAGGTACATTTATGATAAACAAAAATGCAAGTTAAAAAACTTGCTAATGCTTGTATTTATGTCCACAGATGGCGTTCTACCAAAAACACTGGTCAAGCATATGTTTTGTTTACACAAACGTCAGAGTAGCATTCACTATCTCTAACTATAATTCCACTTTCAGATCATGATTTCAAGCTATTTGCTATCATCAGTGAAAGACAGGAATAAAGAAACTAGATCTAAATACAAACTCTGAGCGTTTATTAAACAATTTCTATTCAGCTTGCAAGCGTGAATTTTTTAGACACGTAATGTCTTCAAACTCAGCATAGCAAACCAGATAGCTTGTTTTTAACTTGCATTTTTGTTTATCATAAATGTACCTTTGAGGTCTTTCTTGCAATGATATAGATTGCAGAGGCTTCTACTATGTGGTGATGCTGAACTGAGATCAGACCCATATAGCTATCTGGTTTGCTATGCTGAGTTTGAAGACATTACGTGTCTAAAAAATTCACGCTTGCAAGCTGAATAGAAATTGTTTCATAAACACTCAGAGTTTGTATTTAGATCTAGTTTCTTTATTCCTGTTTTTCACTGATGATAGCAAATAGCTTGAAATCATGATCTGAAAGTGGAATTATAGTTAGAGATAGTGAATGCTACTCTGACGTTTGTGTAAACAAAACATATGCTTGACCGGTGTTTTTGGTAGAACGCCATCTGTGGACATAAATACAAGCATTAGCAAGTTTTTTAACTTGCATTTTTGTTTATCATAAATGTACCTTTGAGGTCTTTCTTGCAATGATATAGATTGCAGAGGCTTCTACTATGTGGTGATGCTGAACTGAGATCAGACCCATATAGCTATCTGGTTTGCTATGCTGAGTTTGAAGACATTACGTGTCTAAAAAATTCACGCTTGCAAGCTGAATAGAAATTGTTTCATAAACGCTCAGAGTTTGTATTTAGATCTAGTTTCTTTATTCCTGTCTTTCACTGATGATAGCAAATAGCTTGAAATCATGATCTGAAAGTGGAATTATAGTTAGAGATAGTGAATGGTACTCTGACATTTGTGTAAACAAAATATATTTTTGGTAGAACGCCATCTGTGGACATATATATATAATTAAATTAATCATAGCTCAATGTATATTAAATAAAGTGAATAAACCACTCTCATTCAGGCTATCACTTAAAACCACTCTAAATGTTGAACAAAAGATCAAGAATAGAATGAATCCACCTATTCTTGGAGCTCTGATATTATAACTGTGACAATATTGTTGATCATTCAGGGTGAAATTAATTTAGCAGCAAGGTGGGATATGGTGCTTAAATAATTATTAAATTAATAACCAATTATACAAGACTGAAGACAGAATCTCTCATTTAGCACATTGATTGTAATAATTAAATAAGTAATATGTAAATATTATATTAAATATAGCTCAATGTATTTGCCAACAAAGGGAGCAAACTACTCTTTCTCAGGCTATAATATTGGCTAATGGATCAAGACTAGACTGAATCAACCTATTCTTTGAGCTTGATGTTTATAAGCATACTTTTGTCTATATTGTTGGTAATTTAGAGTGAAATTAGTTTATCATCCAGATGGAATATGTACTTAACAATTATTAAGATAATAATCAATTAAAAAAGTTTGGATGTATGCAAACAATAAAAATTAAGGGATTATATCCATATAAATAACTTAACATTACCTTTGATGTTGCTGGAAAACTATTGATTACTAATTGACATTGCTGCATCTATTCAAATTTCTCTAGTAATTCATTATAGCTCTTTGGTTCTGTGTTTTAAATAGAACTCTGGTCAAAAAGTTATAATAGGTTATTAAAAAAAATTGTTTAGCTTGGGACTGTCATATAGTAACTAATAGTTTTCTAGCATTGTCAAAAGTAAAATTATCTCTTGTTGTTTATATGGGTGCAATCTTTTAATTTCCATTATTTACATCATTAATAATAATTAGGGATCACTCCACTACCTATGTGCTGGATAAATTGAAGCATTTAATGAATACTCTTCCTTCCAAACACAAGATAAAATCTTTTGAAAAGATAGAATGAATCATTATATTTTTTTAACCTATTATGAGAATGTGAAGATATTTGCCTTTACATATATGTTTAGGTTAAAAACATAGAGTGATCCATTCTACCATTTCAAAAGATTTAATCTTGTGTTTGAAAGGGAGAGTATGCATTAAATGTTTAAATTTATTCAGCGAATGTTTAGTGGAGTGATCCTTAATTATTATTACAGATTAAAAACATAACACTATATAAATAAATAACTCATTATACATACTTACATCATTATAAATTTATGAAAATATTTAACATGTATGTATATGCTGGATGTCCATATGTCCCAGTTTTTCCAGGTTTATCCTGGTTTTCTTTCTTTTGTCCTGATATATATTCTTTTGGGACAGTTTATTGTTCCAGTTTTCTTAACCACTCATTTTTGTTTTTTCTTATATTTTTTAATTTTAACTTTATATTTAATTTTTATTTTTTATATTTATTTTAAATTAATATTTATTTATTTAATATTTATAATTAATTTTTTGATTGGTTAATCAGTAATTTTCCCAAAATTGATATTGCTCCACATTATTTTTGAACGTTAGTAATAAGTGATTTCAATTTGTGATATTGTTTTGATGGATATGTATATAAAATAATATCTTTTGCCTTTCTTTGTATTACAAAATGATTATATTGCTAGTAATAAAAAAAAGGCAAATTTCTTATAATAACTGTAAGTAAACAACATAAAAAGAGAAAATAAAATTTAGCGTGGAGGGGAGGGGATGATTGCCAGAATTGAAACTGGGGTGAACCTGATACCAAGTTGAACATTTTACCAACTGCAACAAACTGTGCAGGCAATTATTGTAATGTAAATCTGCTTATATATTTTTGTGATCTTTTTTTATTTTGTACTGCAATATAGAGTAATCTTCAGTTATGTTCTTTTTTAGATCATGTGTCCCAGTTAGGCCCTGTGGAAATATGGACACCCTATGTATATGTAGATATATAAAGTGAAGTTATTGTATATTTATGCAAAAAGTAATACTATATAATTGTTTTTAAATCTGAAGAAGACTGATAAGCAATCAAAATTGTTATAAAGAAATTAAATTAAATCTGAAAAAAAGTCCAGATAATACAAACAATGAAATAAAAATAAATGAGGTGTTGCACATTATTGAACTTGTTTTACATTACATTCCAACTAAAAATATAAAAATCTATTTCCAGCCAGTATTGGATAGCTAATTTTTGAACAAAAACCTTAAAGACGATACACTCAGTTAAAACTTTTACAACACCGGAAAAACGTTTGGCTTTATTGTAATCTCAAACCCCAAGTTGCATGACCTGACATATTTATACACCAAGGGATCTTTTTAGATAAAAACACACAAAAAAAGAAATCAATACATTAATAAAGTATTGTAAAAAAAATAAATAAAATCCTTTTCTTTTTAATATTCGTTTTTTACTTAATTAATTCTCATTTTACTTTCTTTTCTTTTATGCTAGCCTTGATCCAGTGACATTTTCATTTTCTAGTAGATATTGACTAATCGTCAAACTAAATAAATGACTAGGGTTAAAAGCAGTAACTCCAGCCAATGACACACAGAGTCAAAAATCTAAAAATCAAAGAAGAGAAAGAGAAATTGATTATTAAAAAAGAAAGGGAGGGGGAGCTGTTAAATTTCTGACATTTCTATTTGAAAAGTTCGTTTTATTATTATTAATTTATTATTTATGGTAATATAAGGTATTTAATGAACTAAAAAAAATATGAACTACTTTTTTTAAAAGAAGCTGTAAGTAATATTTTTCTAAGCTGGCAGTTTAAGATCTAATTTTTTTTTAAAATCCTAAATAAAAGTAAGCTGTTTATGGCCATATATGTGTGAGGATAAATTTGTTTTCTGTTAGTAAACAATTTTTTAAAGCAAAAAAAAAAAAAAGCATTTGTGATAAATAATAAAAAACACCAATTCAAAAGCTGTTAGAAAGATGATCTATTTTTTTAAAAAGCAACAACAACATAATATATACTGAAACAAGAGCTTCAGAAGCAAATTGATTGTAAATTTTTGATTGGTACAAGGACCTACTTATATTACAAATAATAACTTTTGAATGTCACAAAACACTTGCACAATATTCGTCTGCATCCGCGATTTTCAAATCAGATTTCAATTATTGGCTATTGAAGTACGTAAATAAAATATTAAAAATTTGAAATTAACGAAATAGAAATTCTATTTTTTTACATTTTTTTTTCAGAGTTTATGGACATATAATTATATTTATATAATGTTTTACATGTATATTTTCTATACCAAACTTAATGTAACTATAAGGGATTTGAACTCAGACTTTTAAACTCCCCACAGCTACCAATCCACTGATACATATGACGACATACATGCGAGAAAGATAAATGATCTCCAATATACATATTTTGTGCTGAACCAGCACTCATCAGTTGGATATCATTTATTGGAGATCATTTTGGCATGTATCAGTTGTATAAAATGGATTGGATAGCTGTGGAGAGTTTGAAAGTCTAAGTTCAAGTCCTTTCTAATTACATTTAATATAAATATGCACATACAATCAATTAATATGGATTCACTGCGAAATGACGTTTTATCCAAATTTAATCCAATTTCTACCATTTATCATGCTAGCAAACATTTTATTTTGTCCAATCATCTCACATGTGGCCTCCTTCTGGATCTTTTATACCTCTTGGAAATTCAGTTTAAGATTTCTACTTTCCGTATATTATCATTTCTTTTAGCACTATGACCATCCTAGAATTCATATCACCATTCAACGTTTTGAAATAAGGAAATTCTTTATTGAATAAAAACCAATCTGTTTAATAGATTTTACAGTTTTGCATTAAAATTCGATCTTCATAGATCTAAAAGTGTAAGTTTAACTCCATGCTAATAATATCACTGCTCAGGTCAGCAACACTTGAAAAAGAACGAATAATAATACTACTCGTAACATTGTCTAATTACTAATCTATGTTTGTCTATTTGTGTGTTATTATTAACAAGTTGTTTATATAGGGGATAAGGGGCTTGAAAGTCAGTTCAAATCCCTTATATTTACAATTAGGCTCCAGTTTTTATGAAGAGTGCCTGTATTTCAAATATTTAACAAGTTGTTTGTATTTGAAAAGTTTGAATAAAGTTTAAAATTTTATATACATTCAACATTTCATGATTGGAAATGGTCCAACATATTATCGCATCTAATATCTTGCCTTAGTCATTCAAGATAATCTTCTTTATAACCAAAGAGAACTTAGTAAGGAAGTGGAACTTTTATTTATTAGTTTTAAATTAAACAGAACTATTACAGATTGTTACAGAAACATTTAAAATAATTTGAACTGTGTATTTGAAGCCACGAGATGCAAGAATATTTTAGAGACTTACAAGATTTTGTGATGGTAGGGAGAGTATTGAAGATGATCTGCAAAAGTGAGAATTATAGTCTCATTTCACATCATAATTCACAGTCTAGATATGCTATCAATTTAAAATTTTTTGAGGTGCATAATTAAAATATGTCACTACATATAACATAAATTGATTCACAGATGGCACTGCAAGCTGCTTGAAGAGATAAACCACATTTTCACTGAGATACAATATGTAAGATAATTACATTGAGAAAGGCAAAAGTGTCACTGAAATAAGTATATATATATTGTAATGGAAACTTATTCTAAAATATAAGAACAATGCTAATAAAGCAACATTGTCTCATAAATAGCAATATTTCACTGTTGGATAAACCAAAAGTGTAATGGACAATTAATCAAATAATGGCTGAAAAGCTGCCTGATTCTACAAATTCTCTTGCATTTGAATGAGCTAGAAAATATAATGGATAAATGTTGTACTTAGGCAATTAAAATGACTATTGTGCCAGTCAAAATCATGTATTCATTCAACAAGACCAATAATCCAAGCAAAAGAACCCTGAATCCAACCATGCACAAGATACAGATGTGAGGGCAAGGGTGAATCATAACCTATTTGACTGAACTATTGCCTCTCTGACTAATGGATAACATTTGTGATGACATTAGCAGTGCTTGGTTTTATTCTGTCCCAGCTGGAGGTCATGGTTCACAAAGAGACTCAAAATAATAAAGGGTTTATATGAGAAATTAATGATTTAGTGAATTCTGATGATTGCAGAACGGTACAGATGTGGTTTAATATCGATTACTAATGGTTTGAACTGTAATAATTATAATTCTTTATGGCAACATTACAAAGAATTGAATTTAACTCAAAGGAATATAAATAACTAGGGTAATTAATATTAGAGATTTGGAGTGATGACAAACTAAACTAATTTAAAATAATAATATTACAGGAATTTATTAAGAAATTGAGTTATTGTTATACAAAATAAGTTGACTTTTGTTTATACAACTAGGTTATTATACTTCTTGAATTCGTTTTGATGCGGCTAAATGCAAGGCATTTGATAGCAATGTAAAAATTTGTTAATTGGTCTGCCAAGAACCAATCAGCAATAAAATATCATTAGCCCTCTTTAAGAGATTACAAATAACTCTACTCTATATATAAATAACAAGATGAGCGATGTATATTTAAAACACTATTACATTTAAATAAGTTGTCTATAATGAGTGTGGAAAGCAAAATAGTTCATCTTAAATAAATTAGATAATCAAATTTAACTAATTAACAGGATTGGTTGGTGAAAGACATGCCATCATGACAGAGAGCCTTTCAGGTTTGTAAATAAAAAAAAATATATATATATAGAATGATAAAGGCAGTATGATATTATAGATTACAACAAAGAATGAACAAGGTCTGTTATGATCCTCTGGGTGGCTTTGCTAAAAGAAATCCCTGGTATATACAGGTAGATGATTTGAGAAATGTTGGCCCTCCTGCCAAAACATGTCTCTGAATAATAATAGATTTGATGTGCTGGACTTCCCATACACATTTTAATGGCAATGCCAGAAAAAGATCCCTAGTAGAAAAATATGTTCACTATTAAGGGAAAGTCAAGAATTGGATTGGTCATATCCTGATTAAATAATCGGCTCCCCAATGTAATAGAAAATCTCCAGAAACCTTGGGCCATTAATGAATGGATCATAAAATATAATATAAAAGGAAAGGCAAGAATTAAAACTAAAATATAAATTATTTTCCACACTTTCCAAATATTTCATTTATTAGTGAGTTATCAAATAGTTCATCATTGAAGATTACAAAATCAGTCAGTCTTTTAATTAACATAGACAGACTGGGCCTTGAATATCAAACTCACTTCTGGTGAAGTTTGACAACATAGATAATAATAAATTATACATCACAAGTTTACGATTTTACTGATACAAATGAATATATATATATATATATGAAATATATATTGTTAATAGTTGATATGAAAATGCTATAATAGCTGTGCTTTAAGTGATTCTCTTTTAAGATATTTGTTTTACAGATATTGTACTAGATTTTACTTAACTGATTTAATAAAATAAATGATTCTCTTCGAGATAATTACAAGAGCACTTTTAAGTTGGAGATAATAATAAGATACCTAACTTTTAAAATAATTTCAATCATTTAAAATAAATTTATACTACAAGAGGTACATAACTAAACAAGCTTTCTCTATTAATTAATTTAAGGGAAATAAGTCTCCTGTATTGATTTTTAAATGGAGAAAATAAGAGGGAGAGAGTTTAAAGTTAGTTGCTCATTGAGTTTTATACTTGGCAGTTTCAGTAAGTCAATATTATAAATAAACCAACAAAAATTTAAGATAAACTTGCCGCATCAAAGTAATGTGGGATTTTTATAAGAATTAGTAATTTTAAATTTAAGGAAAAAAAAATTAAAAGACACATTTTAAAATTAAGTTGTATAAACATTACAGATATATAAAATACAAATTAACATTGATTTTAAAAACAAAATAAGCTAGAATCAGAGGCTTGTGGCAAATTGGAGGTTACCTCAACCAATTGGTAGATGTTCCATGGCTTGAAACAGGCAGTTATAAAATCAGATCATTTATCAGGCTTCCTTGACACAGTACAGTCTTGGGCTAGGTGTTGGGACCACTGGAATGGAATTGATGAGCTGGTTGAAACAGAGCTCCAAAAAGCAAATGGCCAATCTTTTTACCCCCTCATTCTTTAGACATGGTGTACTATAAATACTCTCTTCAGTGAACTGTTCTTCAATCATTATCTTATCAAAATTTTCTACTATTTATCTGATCTGTCCTTATCTAATAGGATTCAATCTACATGATGTTTTCTGGTAACTTTCTCTGTGGTCAGCATCTGCCTGGGTGGGAAATTTACAATCTTGCATTAAACATGCCCCAAGGGTTCATTTTGGTAATTAAAAGAAAACAGCAGCAAGCATGATTAAGTTTATCAATCATCTTATTAACAAAGCCTATTTAATTAAGATTTAGATTAAAGAGAGTGTAAATTTTATTCACAAAAAATTTAGGAATTGGGTACATTCTATAAATAATACGATGACTTTCAAATCTGATATTTGATATAAAACGTAAATACAAATTTACAAAATATTTCTTACAAATATTAGATTGTTTACTTAATTGATCCTTTAATGTACATTTATCAAAAGATAAATATAAAATGTTACCAACTGATTAATTGAAAAAAAAAGGACTTTAATGAAAGAATTTAAAATATTTGTAACATTTTATAGATATCTAGGATTCAATTATTTACTCAATGCCAATTTAATAAAATAAACACAATATACATTTCTACAAATATTATAAAATAAATAAAATATTATAAAAAGGTTAGTTTTAATCATAAAATATAAATTAATGAAATATAAATTGGATAAAAGATTATAATATTGATTATAATACTACCACCTATTATGAGATGGGTGTCAATTAATATACACAATTGGGTTCAAACCCATACTAATGCTGATGACATTGGCACTAGGTGAAGCAGAAATATGTACTATATTTTCAGCTTCACTATTGAATAAACAAATAAATGAATTAATTCTTAAACTGCTTTATGTTAGTTTGGATTTACATTTACAATGGATTCATGAATTTGCAAGGTGCCAATGGGCCATAATAAGTATCTACTTAGCAAAGAGGCTAAAGTTCAGTAAAATAATATTTTACTTGCTAATGAGCTATAGTATAGGATATATACTTAAATATTTTAATTGTAAATAAATTGTGTAATAATTTTTTTTATTATGATTCATGCAGTAGGCAAATCAAAATCCTTAGGTTAATAATAATAATAATAATAATAATAATAATAATAATAATAATAATAATAATAATAATAATAATAATAATAATAATAATAATAATAATAATAATAATAATAATAATAATAATAATAATAATAATAATAATAATAATAATAATAATAATAATAATAATAATAATAATAATAATAATAATAATAATAATAATAATAATAATAATAATAATAATAATAATAATAATAATAATAATAATAATAATAATAATAATAATAATAATTTATTGAAATAAACATTAATTCTTTGAGGTGGCTAAAATCAAGATCATAACTCTAATTTACCAACTGCAATTTAATATCCAATACTATATATTTTTAATTTACCCTATTTTTAGATTGCAATTAGTAGATATAATATATATTTTAAATTATTAAAGCATAGAGTCATAAAAGGGTTAATGACAAACTATCTCACAATATAAGAAAATAAAGTTGTAAAAGTTTGTTTAATATTGTTAAACGTTACATCTCTCATATTGTTTAAATTATGTTGAATGGTAAGTAAGATTACATTAATTAAAATTATTTAAAAAAAGACTTTAATAAATATTTTATCATTAAAATTATCATTAGGCTTTAATCATTTTTTTAAGACGTGAAACTTATCTGATGGAGTTAATGTAAAGATATATTTTTATTAGCATCTGTTATCATATTTTCACATATATATAATTTCAACTAAGATTATGTTATGCCATAATTGTTTTCCTTGGCACATTGATGATAACAAAATACAAATGTAAATTTCCATGAACATTTTATACTTAAATGATATTCAACTATTTCTTTGTTGATATTACAATCCATGGAAAATTGTAATAGTTTCATCACTTCATGGTAGTTAAGCATGACATTTGTTATTAATAATTCTGTTTGAATTATAAAGATATCAAACAAGGGGAAATTTTGTATTCCTTCCCCCTTAAATAAATTTTCTACCCACAGTATATATTCCCTTGTCATTAATCCAGAATCTATTTATAAAAGCAAGGTAAGATAAAACACAAACTTTTAAGCAAAAGAAAGTATGTGTGTTCTCCTTGATGAATTTTTTTCTGTAGCTATGGTAAAGCAAAACACAGTCTTTTTCTTTGCCTTTTTTTTAAACACCGGCTTGGAAACGTGATTTTTAAAAAAAATCTTAATAAGGAATTGTTACCATTTCATACATGTTAATAAAAATCATTTCATTTTTAAATTTAATAAATAAAGTATCCATTCATTCTACATTCATTTCAAATTAACCAACATATTTATTAAATATAAGACTTTTAATTATTTTCTTTATTTAGTTATTTATACACTATAAAGGGAACTATAGTTGGAAACATGTGTACATCACAATATATTAAAAATATAATATTCATTTTATATCTTTTTTGGTTCATGATCAACCAACATGGTGGATGTAGAACGTTGTGACCGGAAAAGGAAGAAAAAAAAAGCTTGATTTTTAGTCAACCATGAAAATGTGTTAAATAAAAAAGAAAACAGCATTCAATTATCACTCAGATGCAATATTTAAATGATCTGACTTAGATGTTATGCATAATTAAGAGGGATTATAAATAAAACAACAATGATATGAAATGTAAGAGTTAATAAACATCACATGATTACCATTTTTTATGCTTGCTTTTAACTGTTATTAAAACAGGCAAAACTCTCTATACGTATTGCCACTCAATGCAAGCCAGAATAATCAATGGATGTCAGAAGCCAGAAATTAGTCTGGGGATATTGGATGAGTAGGCACTAGATGGGGATTTTATGCACAAGCCTTCTGTCATCCATTGATTACTGTAGCTTGCACTGAGTGGCAATACATATAGAGAGTTTTGCCTGTTTTAATAAATGTAAGAGCTATGAGTATAATATTCATCACTATATATGCACTCACTAAATTAAAAAAATGAAATAAAAATCACTTTATAAAACATATGCACACACACATTTAAAACAGTTATATTTGCAAATGAATGTAAATTAATATTATTTACATACAGTTATTTAATTTGTAGGAATATTTATTTATTATAAAAAAACGTGCTCAAGTCCAAACAGTTATATTATAAACTAGAACCAAACTTATCCATTAGTAGCCTTTTATAAAGAAGTATAGACATTTTAAACTGCAGAAAAGAGAATATCAGAGATAGATACAAAGATAAATAATAATAAAAAGTTAAAAATGAGTTTTCAATATTTATGCACAACAACTCATGAAATCTGAAAATGTGTGCAGGCATTACCTGTAGATATTCTTTACTCTGTTTATCTCACATTTTATAATGTTGTCTTTTAACTTCTACAGCAAACTTTTTTATATATACTTCTATACCTATCTAATTGTAGCTTCCCAATATATTCTACTCTCAGCCATAACTTCTAAATGAAAGCAATCACATTGTATCATTTTAGAACGTCTTTGAGATAATTCCCCTTTTAATGCAAAAGTCTACTGTCCCATCCAAACCATATTTAAGCTTATCCTAAAGTACAACATTTTTGAAGTCTGTTATCACTCATTTAGTTATTTTTTATATTATTATACTTTTAGAATTTATTACAAAACACCTCCATATTTTTACTGAAAAATAAAACTGTAATTTTGATGTGTGACTTTAAAAGGTGTAAAATAGTTAATGAAAAACTGGTACTTCCAGATAATCATATTTCTTAATGAAATTTGTACTGAAATATAATCCAAATATTATAATCATACAGAGTCATGTTACATGTTTATGCATTTTCCAGATCATATTTAAATTTGAAAGTATCTTTACTCAACTTACACTAGGCAGCTTGAGTATTAAACAATCTTGAAAACAAACAGCAAGATGCATTGTAAGATACACTATGCAGAGCATGAAAAGCAAAACATAGATGGGAAAACTGCTGATAACACTATGCAGAGCATGAAAAGCAAAACATAGATGGGAAAACTGCTGATATTGTCAGTCCTTCATGCATTAGAAGGTCACAAGCATAAGCAGTGCAGATTTGAATATGGGCAGGAACAAGCAAGAATTAATATGGCAGCACCTTGAACAGTTAGTCCAACAATTAGCTGAAGTAGCTTAATCATGGATAAATGGGTATACTTGTTTATAAAATGAATGCTTTATTATGTTTAGATGCATTACTTTTAATTCTCGTATCTTCTACAAAGACATCCATTACAGTTACCACTCATGTACTTCACATTTACAATCTAACAAAGACACACCATTACAATAATAGACTCAAGATCACCACAATCAAAGAACATACCAATCAAACTTATGATCTTACCATTGCACTTTTCTGTAACATCCTTAAATGAATATTTCTAATGCTTTTATATCTTCAATAACAAGATGTCCATGTTTCAATTTCATAAAATAAATTTGAGAGAGCAACGGTTCTTTTATTATTTGAAATGGTTGAATCGCTAGATAAAATGTACCACCTTTCAACTTGTTGAGTGTTTCACATAGTTTCGTGCAGTCGTAAAGAGGCGGACATTCAAGATCCTTGGACTATGGCCCCGATTTATTACTCCAGTGTTCAAACTTGCGAATTTCTGAGCAATAAATTATACAATTATTTTTTTTAATACTGCATCTCTACACTGGAGTCTGCGTTTTATATCGACGTTTGCTTTCGTATTTAAAAAAGCTAAACTGATTTACATTTTCAAATTTACATTACTCTCTTAACACACACGCGCGCGCGGACCATTTACACACGCGTTTTCCTCAGATGTAAAAAAAAAGAAGTAAAAATCTTTATTTTAGAATGCCACTCTGAATCCTTTAAATTCAAATTTTATTAGAATTAAACATTCTCGAATGACCTGGTGACGTAACAGGTGCAGATTCGGTTGCACTGGTATTCTTATTTCAAAAGAACTGATTATTGAAGAATAATCAGGTGAAGCGCTTCTCTTTTCTTTAGTCACATTTTGACAAGTTAGCCAGAAAATCAAAATTCTTTTTCGCAAATAGTTGAAATGATGTCACCCGAGGCAAAGATAAATCAATCATTTTTATATTATGAAACTAGTCAAACAATCTTTTCAGCTGCTTATTCATACCCTATTAAAAAAAACTAAATTTGTAACCAAGTAATCATCACCATCATTTTTAATAAAGTATGTAATTATTTACTGGAGTTTAAAATGTACTTTTAACTAAAAGTATCTTCATTAAAATCAATGAAATAGACCGGATTTTATACATCATTCTGAATTATCTCGTCTATTATTTACAAGTACATTTTTACCAAATGCGATTTAGTTCAGTGGTTTCTAAATTGAATCTCACCTGTGACTTTTGCTCTTTAAAGATTATATGCCATTACAAGAAATTAGTTATTTAATTATTTTTTAATAACTGAAATACAGGCTTATTATATACCTGTAGTATCAATATATGTAATATATATTACACAACACACAACTCTCCACTCTATGTTTGGTTCAGAAGTAGTGTGATGAATTCTAAAGCTAAAAGTTCCTACGTCCGAAAGACAACATAATCTTCCAAGCAATTATGTTTTCTTGATTAAAGTCCAAGCGATTACTGCTTTCGTTTTAAGATTCATCACTTTGATGTGATAATATGATTATTTCCATCATTTATCAGTAAATGTTGAATGTGTAAAAAAATTTAAACTTTATTTAATTTTCAAATGCAAACAACTTGTTAGTTGTCTAAATGCTCTAAAATGCAAGTATTTGTGAAGCTAATGACAGATAAAAAAAATTAATGGCTGAGCCCTTTTGAAAAGTTTTGTCTTCTCATAATCATAATAATCATAACTAAAGAGCTGAATGAGCACAATGGAAAATGTGTACGGTAAATATTTAAATTTATTCAAAATAGGTTTGAGAGTCCTCATTTTAGAAAGAGAAGCATACTTCTGGTTTAAAACATAGGTGTTGTTAGCCATGCTTCTTTAACTTTAGATATAGAGTTATGGTACTCTATACAAGCAATGGTGGCAGAAGACAGTTCAAACCTATGACCAGATCTTTGGCATTCCAAGAAAATATAACACACAAACAGATACACAGGTTAGTAATGACATGTCAGCCCAGCAACACCTAAAGAAGAATGGAGAATAAAATTACTCAAAACATTGTGTCTTTACTAACCTGTATTGACTTTTTCTGTGCTATTACTAACAAGTTATTTGTAATTGGAAAAATTTAAATAAAGTTTAACATTTTCTATTCATTCAAGATTTATTGACAGATGATGAAAATAGTCCAACATATTATCACATGTAATATACTGTCATCACAAACCTTCAGGCAAGATATTAATTAAGTATTTTGCTTTGTCCTATATCACTTGGTTCAATGGCTTAAGATCAAATCCTACTTTTGATGTTCAACTATCACATGACCCCTAAGCAACTAATTATTTGATGTTTCTTCCTATGCAGTTTGGTATAGTGGTGTGATAAAATTGAGGGCTAAAGGTTTCTAGATATTCATCATTTTTCAAAGACAGCATGACATGCCGACTAAACATTTGATTACTACTTTTTGCCACGGAAAATTTAGGGCAATGATAGAGTGGCAATTGTGATACTTAAAATTTCTAGATTGAAACTGAGCATAGCACATTTGGTGCAGGAATGTCACATGACCTTTATATTATGCTCATTTCTTTGATATAAGTAGAACCCAGGAAGTCAAGATGACATTCCGACACCAGAAGAGACAGTTTAAGCTTTGTTTTAGGAATGTTTAATTCTCAAGTCCATGATTATACTACCATGCTAAATTGCACATGACAATTTCAAATTGATCATAAGATTTGTTTTAATCCTCACAGCTAATAATCTCAGATGTTTAAGTAGTAGAATAGATAATAAAGGGAAGACATGTTAATTGTCAATACTAGTAGTGTTTTATTACTCATCATGCCTCAACACATTTTTATGATATCTTTTTAAAAAGATATATTTCATTTTATTCTTTAGAATTAGATTATAAAATAATAAACCTCTTTATATCTTAAAAAAACGATTAAAAGTAGTAAAATAATTTATTTTTCTAATTACTAATATTATTTTGATATTACTATAAAGCATGTTATTACTCTTCTAATTTAAATTAAAAATCAGTGTTAAGAATAGTAATACAATTTTTTTTCTTATGTCATAGCATTGGCCAGGACGCGAACCCACACCATCTGCAAACAACTACTTGCTTGCATGGCGGCTGCGATACCTCTCGGCTAACAATGCAAGACTATTAATACAATTTTTATCACTATTTCTTGAGCGGTGGTTCCCAATCTTTTTTTTGGGCCATGTCCCACTTAAGAATCTCAACATCTGAATGCGTCTCCCCCAACCATAATTCTTATTATTCAAAAGTGAACTCCTATTCACATCCAAAAATAATGAAAGATCAGATGAAGTATAATGGAGTTTCAAACCACTTAACTCGTTCCAAGTAACAATAGAAAGATAAGGAATAAAGATTATCTAAACTGAAAAATGAAGATGGCATGGAAAGAGGTTAATTTATGGATAATAAGATATAAAAAGAATTAGTGGGCTTTTAAATTCTCGGTCATGAATTGTACCCTCCCCCATTAAATATGAATAACCCCTCTCCTGTGAGGTATGTACCCCATGTTAATAACCCCTACTCTACAGCCATTTATAGAAGCACCAGTAAAGTGTGAAAAGATTTTGATTAAGGATGCAAAGGATGTTATAGTAGTTGTAATTTTATCATGATAAAATAAGCAATATCTGAAAGATTAGATAAAAAAGCTAACCCAGTGTGGCTAATAAAACGGTAATTAGTTCTCTATCCAACCAACCAGCAGCACTCTTTTTAGATCAGTACATATGTGAAGTAGGAATGTAGTTACTCTATTACAAAAAAAAATTTAAAATACTAGGCTATCTGGATAAAATGTATGTATGTATTTTTCACCTTCATAGATCATTCTCAATGTTCTTGCCATCATAAAATCTTGAAAACCACTTTGAAACATTCTTGCCATTTATAGATTTATGACCAAACATGATTTCCATCACTTCAAATGTTTCAGTAGTAGTTTTACCCAATTTCAAACAAAATTTAATATTAGCACTTTCTTCCTTCATTATGGGTCAAGTTATGAAACACTCTGACAAATTATCCACACATACTAGCACCTTAGACATTTGGTGGTGAATAAATAGTTAAACTATATCATTATATGACTTATGTATTGATTCATAGATGGAGCTGTAGGCAGCTTGGAAAGTGAATCAATTTTACATGGGACATACGGTATATATAGACTGATGAATGTTGATGAGAATATTGATCTAAATTGTATGAGAAAAATAATCTAGGGAGTCTAAGGAAATGGTAGTCAAGTTAGAGCTTAGCTAGAATAATTATATATGCATAATTCTAGAAGCCAATCTAAATATCCTAGTACTGTCTTATTAAATTCAACCAACTACCTCACATTATGCCATCACACAGTCACCTTTATCAGAAAAAAATGATATTAAGAATATTAAAAAGGAATATTTGGATCTCTACATTATAATGATTACTTAAAGCTAAGTAGATTTGGATGTTGATAACATCTTTATAAAATAATGTCATGTCAGTGTTCACATTTTCCCCAGTAATAAACATTTGAAAAGTAATTGGTGATATCATATTGTTGGTAAAAGTAGTTAAAAGATGATGTAACAATTAAATATAATAACCTAGTGGTAGAAATTTACATCAGTTCCATAAATAATTGCACAACATATTATGGTTTTGCATGATTCTCCTATCAACTGTGCATGACATCATAATTAACAATGTATGCCATTAACAGCAGGAATCTATATTGAACACTTAGTGGCAGAAATTTTAATTAAAAAATGAATTTTTATGAAGGTTTAATTCTAACTATGACACATAGATATCAGATGATACTGGGATAAAACATTAAAAACAATATAAAAGAAGACAGAGTATATGTCCTTTTGTGAAGATGTTAGAAAATACTAGTGTGCTTACTTTTGTAAAATTATTAAAAATTCACTTCTAAATAAGATGACTTTTATAGTTAGAATTTCTTAAATTTCAGTCTTCTTTTAACAGCAAATTAATCAAGTAAAACTTTATTGATGATGCAAATGAATTGAAATAAAGTCATTTCCTGTCAAAATTGTTATTACAATATTTTGTTGATTTATAGTAATTATAATTTCAGTTTTAATGTTTTAAAGAGAGTTTTTGTTATATAAATAAGCTTTATCAAGATATTTGTGAAAAATATTAACTGTTGAAAGAATGATCATTTATTCATTAAAAACATTTTTAAAGCCTTCAGGCTAAAATAAAATCTTTTATTTTTGACCATTTACTTCTATTTTCTGTTTATTAATTTTTTTTACTTGTAAAGTTAATCTTTTATTTTTTCACACTAATTTTATTTATTGTATGCATTACTTCAACAAAAAATGTAAAAATTGAAATATGAAAGTTGCAAGTAAAACTTTATTCATTGCAAAAATACAATCGAAAAATCCTGAAAAATAAAAGATAATATGTGATAAAACGTGTTCATCTTAATCATTGTTTAAGAATTAAAAAATATTGCCATAAAATTATATTCCACAAGAGTGTATGGATATTGCTAAATCAGGTTTTTAATTCAGTGCATATTTATTAAAGCCAAACTTATAGGACTCAAAATACATAAAAAATATGTAAGCTATAGTAAAACGTCTACTTTTGATAAAGTTGCACTGCCTTGAATAACTGGCTTTGCAATTTTAAATTTAAATATAATAGTAATTATTAATTACCCATATATTCTTAGGTAAGACCATTTTACATTTTACTATAGTGTAAATACTTTCTTAGCAGCATCAAAATCTAATAATTATTCCTATTTACATGGATATAATTTATTTCTATTCTTTATTACAATGACAATTCATGCAAATATTTAATTCAACATATATACAATGATTCATAATGAATATATATATATATATATATAAAGTTCTATACAATTGTTTAAATATATACATTTTGATTTACTATGCTAAAGATAATCTCTAGTTTAATAAACGATTAGTGATAATCATTACTATATTTATCTGAGGTGGATGGTGTCAAAGTTGTGGCTGGAGTAAGTTTGGCACTTGTAAATCAAAATGTAAGTTGATACTTGTAAGTCAACGTTTAACAATTTACTATAGATAAACACTCTTCATACAATAGAGATATATATGAGAGATGGTGACCTGGGCCAACTGATGAGTGCTGGTTCAGCATAAATGCACATTGGGGGTCATTTGTCTTTTATTTTAACTTTATATATATAATTTTTATAAAGAATATGTGAAAGTATGGAGATTTTTTAATATATTTATAAAGATAATACACATGGGAAAGAGAAAGATGAATAATTTCATGTGTGCGTATGTTTAAATTTAAAAAAAATCATACATATTAATCTTTAACTGAGATTTAAAGTTTATATCTGCACCAGAGATAATCTCTAGTTTAGTAAATGATTAGTGATAATTATTACTATATTAATCTGAGGTGGATGGTGTCAAAGTTGTTGGTGGAGTGAGTTTGACACTTGTAAAATCACAATGAAACAATTTACTATAGATACTCTTCATATAATTAAAATATATATTAGAGATGGTGACCTGGTCCAACTGATGAATGCTGGTTTAGTATGAAATGCATCTTGGGGGACATTTGTCTTTTATTGTATCTTTATTTATATGATTTTTATAAAAGAATATGTGAAGTATGGAGATTGTTTAATATATTTATAAAGATTGTTTAATAACTGAAATACAGGCTTATTGTATGCCTGTATCAATATATGTAATATGTAGGGTATATGAGCACATACTTCCACATTACCCACCACTCTCCACTCGATCTCATAACACTGATACCCTTGAGCACATATACATCGAAAATATAAATAATCACCAATATACATATTTCATGCTAAACCAGCAATCATCAGTTGGTCTAGATTATCATCTCTACACATATATGCAATAAGTGTGCAGATATATATTAAGATAGATAATCTTCATACATTAATAATTCACTCCACACTCCAACACTTTAACTGTCCATCATCAGATTTTCAATTGGATGGATGGTTGAAGAGGTAGAGTGTGGAGTGGATTGAAGCCTGTCTATTAAAGTATGAAGATTGGCTATCTTAACATATATCTGAGCACTTATTGCATGCAAGTGTAGAGATGATAATCTGGACCAACTGATGATTTCTGGTTTAGCATGAAATACACATATATTGATGATTATCTTTTTGACATATATGTGTTCAAGTGTATCAGTGTTATGAGATAGAATGGAGAGTGATGGGTTATGTGAAAGTCTGTGCTCATATACCCTATATATTAAAAGATTGTTTAAATAATAAATGCTGATATAGTAACTAACATACTTGCACTTAGCATTGGACAATATATATAAGAGGAAAGTGGCCCACTTTCTTACTAAGTTCTCTTTAGTTATAAAGAAGATTGTCACGAGTGACTAAAGCAGGAGATGTGATATATTAATCAATTTAACCATTTACTATTTAAACAATTGTATAAAATGTTACATGTATATCCATGTTATTATTCATTGTATTTACATATTTATTATTTAAATGCTGGTTTACACAGTTTTAAGAAAGGAATTTTTTTATTTTATTAAATGAAAATCAACCTGTTTAATAAATAACTTACAATAAATAATTAAATTGATTAGTATTCACACTTCATGATTTAGTCATTCAAGACAATCTTCTTTATAATCAAAGACAACTTAATAATGAAGTAGGCCACTTTCTTATTATATTAATGTCAAATGCTAAGTGGGAGCGAATATCACTTACTATAACAACATGAAGTGGGATTTGAACATTCCATCATCAGATTTTCAATGAAATGGATGGCTGAAGAGTTGTGGTTTGGAGTAGTTTGAAGCCTGTCCATTAAAGTATGAAGATTGGCTATCTTAATATAAAGCTGAGCACTGACTGTATGAGATAGTAATCTGGATCAACTGATGATTGCTGGTTTAGCTTGAAATACACATATTGGTATATGATCAGGTGAGTCAGCAATATGAGATGGCATGGAGAGTTGAGGGTCATGCAAAAGTCTGAGTTTGAATCCCTTATATATTAATTTAAATGATTGTATAGAACAGAGGTCAGCAAGCGACATCTTGAGATCCAAATGTAGCTGTTGATCCCAATCTTGTGGCTCATTTTATCATGATAAGCATAAAGACACTGTTTATTTCCTCTTGTAATATATAAATAAATATTTTGATGATTCTAGGAAAAGAAAATGTGCATTACAGCATTGTTTCTTGAATTTTGTCTTACTGGAGAAAAGTAATTATAGTATATGATGAATATTTGAATATTATAAATTTGTGAATAAATCAAACTGTCAAAGTAATTTTTATTTATTTATTTATATTTAAGAGAATTTTTATTTTTGTTAGAATGTATACAGGTTCTTTTATGTTCTATTAAATTAAAATAAATGCTCAAATATGTCCACAGCCATTCAGAAATTTGTATTTTCCAGAGCTGGATTTTCCTCCCACTTCTTTCCTTGTGGCTTTTAAATCTGGATGATGGAGAGATATCTCTCTCCTTGCAGCTCTTTAATGGTGAAAGGGAGGGAGATTTAAACAAAATAACTCTTTATGTTAAAAAGTTTGCAGACCACAGATATAGAACATTATATATATTGTAAATAAAAATAAAAATTCTAATAATAAATAAGATCAATAAAATCTATAAACAATGCTAATAAAATTTATGACCAATGCTGATGAAGCAACAATATTCTCTTGTTGTATGAGACAATTGTAAAGGAAACTATTCTAATAATGAATAAAATTTATAAATGATAGTATAAAATAATAACTCATCATACTATTCAAATAATATCATGAAGGAAACTGACTATGAGTGAATGCCCTCAGATTAGGTAACCCCAAATGTACTGAAAATATTATAACTTAAGAGTAGTTTTCAGTTACGCGTACTGTGGCCACTAGGTAATGCTGCGGAATCACCAAGAAACCTGCAAGTGATAAATTTCTATATAAAAATGGCTGAAATTGATGTAAATATGTTGATTATGTCAGTATAATCAGTATAATGCTCTTTCTGGTTTTGTAGTTTGAATATTGTTTAAAGCAACATGCCTTCCAAACTTATTACTTAGGTGACATTATTATAGATGTAAAACTGTTATTCAGAAACATTGTTGTTCAGTGGTTTTTAATCATACAAATAAATAATTAGTTTTATTAATATTTATTACACATTCATTAGACTAGCAATTATCCACTTAATGATTCTGTCACCCTCACTTAAGGCAGGGCTGCTTTTAACACCTTTTGGAGAGATGTAATAATAAACATATCTTTAGCATAGTTTAGTATATATAGATAAGGCATTACTACAGTTTAATCGATGTGTCAAACTTACTGCCCTCACAACTTTGCCATAAACCACTTGACGGAAATATATTAATAACATTTATTACTCATTCATTAGACTAGAAATTATCTACTTAATGAATAATATTTCTGTAGTATAATTTTCACTACAGCATCACACATGGTAGGAATTGCTTACTTGTGGACAGGTGTAATCATAAACATATGACCAAAGATATGTGAAAAAGATGTAGGATCCCCCAAATGCATATTTCATGCTGAAATCAGCTGGTCCAGATTCCATCTTTTATACTGAACAATAAAGATATGTGTGATTGTGATTTGAACCAATGAGTGCTAGTTCAGCACAAAATGTGTATCTTGGGGATCATACATCCTTCTCACATATCTTCATTCATATGTTTATGATTACACGCCTCCACAAGGTGTTAAACATGTTTAGAAACTAGTCCTACATTGCATGAAAGTTGTGTAGTAAAAATTACACTACAGAAATATTAATTATTTATTTAATAATTATGTTTATTTGTTTATCTTTTCTTTATCTTTACTTTGATATAAATGCTAGTTCTTTTCTATATAATTAATTAATGAACAGACACAAAATTTTATGAATATGATATATATTATATGCCTGAGTGTTTGGTATAGTGATAGAGTGGCAAACTCTAGAGCTGAAGGTCCATGGTTAGTAGTCCAGATCCACCACTTCAGCTAGACTTTTTACAAACTTCCGAATAATTACTGGAAATATTTTTTTAATACACTAATGCATTAGAAAGATCGAATCAATGTTTTCTGGTATCAAATCACGTGAGAAAATTGACCAATGCATTCGATGATGAGAGATTGTTTTTGAAATGTGCATCTTGCAGAGCGATTGGTCAGTATTTTTTTCACGTGATATCGTATTCAAGAAACGTTTGTTTCATGTGCTGTGATTGGAGCTTCCAGTTTCCTGATTAGTTTACATATACTGTAGGTATGTTAGTACGATTAGAAAAAATAGATCTTTAGAAATTTTGAATTACTTTTTTTAATCCTTGTTGAATGTGTTGTTCAGCTAGGCTTTGTATTTTCGGTTCGTACTTTTTTTTTTTTAAATAAAAGGAATGAAAGCAAAAGTGAACTTTAAGTTCTATTCTCTGATTTTTAAATCTTTATTTAACAATCTTAGTAATCAAAAGAAAGAAAAAAACCGCCGCATTTAATTTTCTTTACATACACACATATACCCAAACAAAAAAGTGTTTCTTTTGTGAAAACAGAGATATCATTAAATAGAAGGGTGGAAAAGATTTCTGCTTAAAATAACCTGTTAAATCTTTTTTCAGTGGAAAAAAAACCTAAATTAGAATGAGAGGTAGGCAAAAAAATCACACAATGCCAAAATAAATTAAAATAGCAATATATACATTTCAAATATTTTCATTCGAAGAATAGCAATATATAATAGCGTTTTTACTTCTGTTGAATATCTATGAATATCGTATTAAGGAGTGTTTACTATTAATTAATTAAAAGGAAATCATTTGATTCTTCCCTGAGTTTTCAACAGAAACGAAGCAGATCTCTGTCAAGCGTTGGTGGCCTAGCGGTTAGCATAGCTGCTTTCCAAACAGCTGGACCGGGTTCGTCTCCCGGTCAACGTTTTGACATATAAAAAAAAACGAAGCAGATCCCTTCTAAGTTCATATCGTTACGGCGAATATGAATAGGCCATTTGCCAACACATCGCATCCAGAATGGTATATTTTCTGACTTTAAAACCAAGGCAACAATTACTATGGTGATTTTCTCAGATGATTGACCTCAGCTGAATTGTTTGTGCTTTGTGTGCATTTATGAATGCTCTTATATCTATATAGTCATGAAAGATATTTAAATCTTCATCAGAGCAACGAGTGTTGGCATTCGAAGGTAGAAACTGCTAAATTTCGTCACATTACGAATATGCACTGGCATTTACTACTGATCTCTCATTTGGATACTGGCAGTTAGAGGTTAATTTCATGGAGGACAAATGGCCTGAATGGGGAGATACTTGTCTAATTTTAAATGAATGCATGATTATATATATATATAGTTTACAGACTCTCTCATAATATAAGTCTGGTAGAAAATCATGACATTGTTAGGATATATTTTGTTCTTTTACAGTCATTTTCTAGTTGTAAAGTTATTACTTGGAGTTGAAGCAAATGCACATTTTATATGTTTATAATCTTTAGAATAAAAAACATTTTGTTTCATTAATATCTATCTATCTATCTATCTATCTATCTATCTATCTATCTATCTATCTATCTATCTATCTATCTATCTATCTATCTATCTATCTATCTATCTATCTATCTATCTATCTACCTACCTACCTACCTACCTACCTACCTACCTACCTACCTACCTACCTACCTACCTACCTACCTACCTACCTACCTACCTACCTACCTACCTACCTACCTACCTACCTACCTACCTACCTACCTACCTACCTACCTACCTACCTACCTACCTACCTACCTACCTACCTACCTACCTACCTACCTACCTACCTACCTACCTACCTACCTACCTACCTACCTACCTACCTACCTACCTACCTACCTACCTACCTACCTACCTACCTACCTACCTACCTATCTATCTATCTATCTATCTATCTATCTATCTATCTATCTATCTATCTATCTATCTATCTATCTATCTATCTATCTATCTATCTATCTATCTATCCACCCACCCAACCACCCATCCATTCATTGGTCTATTTGTTTTTCTATTTTCTGGCTGTCAACTTATCTAATATACTTATTTTTCATCCATCCAATCATTCACCCATCTACTTACTTTTCTATCTTTTATTATATAGCAACCTATAAATTAAAATATAGCATAAGATAGTTGGTGAATAAAGGTATCATGTTACTTTATTAATTTCTTACTTACATCACTAATACATTATTCATTATATGTGTGTGTATATTGTTAAAATAGAAAGTTTTAATTCTCTATTTTTATATGTTTATCTACTCCTCTTTATTTTTTTAACATGAAGGCCTGAAATACAAACACTATCTTGTATATATTATTGTATTGCTGTTGTTGGTATTAATTAAAAATGCACGAAAAATCACATTGGAGTATATAGGCTTGTTTGTAATATCATCAATCGGCCATTCAAATAATGCTGTCATTCTACCCTCCTTTCTTTGAAGTAAAAATAAAAAATAGAAAGTCAAAGACTAAAAATCTGACAATGAGTTTTGCTATTACTATTTGTTCAAACTCCATGGTGTCATTGCATAGATTTTAACATTTTAGGCATTATAAGGACTCTATGATTGCTATTTTCTCTATGTTGTTTTAAATCCATATATTATAATTTGTGGTGGTTTGAACTTTCACTTTTTCTTTTCAGCTGCAATTTTAATGTAATAGTTTGAAGGGGGAAATCTGAAGATGTCAGCATTTTTGTGTGATCGATAATGCCCTATTCCCATAGCAAAGTTATAAGGGAGATGCCTAGAAGTCAATAGAAATGAGAATTTCTGAGGGATAAAGTATTTTAGTCCAAGGCTAAATAACTAAATACTGTAAATTTTTAAAAAGTGTAATTATTTGTAATTTATTTACAATTTAAAGATTTTGGTGCAATCTTTTTTGTAAAAGAAGGATAAGAGTTAGTTATCACAATGAAATAAAATTTAATAGTTATTTATTATTAAAATATTTTAAAATATTTTCCTTACAATTTTGATAAAGGCAATTTTTATTTTACCAATAAAACTGTTTCTGCTTGTCATAATATACTCAACAAACTTTTTATGAGTTGTCTTTTTAAAAATAAGTTACTTTGAAGAAAAATGTCATATTAGTAATGTAGTTTTTGGTTTATAAATGCCTTTTACAAAAATATTGCATCATAACCTTTAATTTGTAAAGAATTTACTAAAAATTATAATTTTTCTTTAAGAATCTAAATTTTTCAGTTATTTGCCTTCAGGCTAATACACCAATACAATTAAAAATTCTTATTTCTATTGATTTCTATGCCACCTACCTCATACCATTAATGTGCTAATAGGGTACTGTCAATTATAAAAAAGATAGATGTAATGCTGATATCTTCAGGTTTTTTTCAACTAATAATTTTAAATTCATAAATGCATAAAATAAAACTAATACTTATATTGAGTTCTATATTTTCATATTACAGCATTTTCAACTTTATTGAACACTTCAACAATACTATTTTTTATATCAAAACTTTATTTTTACAGTTCCAACTGTCATAAAGTCATCATCAGAGCTACAATATACAAATATATAATTATACAATTAATACATTTTATACACATATTTATATACATAATTAAATACACAGTTAAAACATACATCTTAACCTGACCATTATAAATAATCATTTTCTATTTTATGACTCTACTCTTAATTAATTTTATCCACATTTATTTTTTATTAATTTATTTTTAAATTATTTTAAAACTATATATTATAATTATAATTTTTTTTAATTTTAAAAAACTAACTTTTTATTCTACTACTTAATACATATTATTTTATTATTATCTTTTTATATTTTTAATCAACTTCTAACCTTTTCTTATTTTTATTATATATTTTATAATTAACTATCAACTTTTTTATATTACAAATTATGTACCTCTTTACAAACCTATTTCTAAAAAACCAACTGACACACAATGGTCATAAATTGATGTGAACATAAATTCTCTGAGAAAATAAATAAATTCATGTTTATTTTAAGAGTTTTTTCCAAATGTGAACAAAGAAATACATATTTACGATAAATCTATCAAATTCTTTCTTGAAAATCTGATATTTGTTTTATAATTATTACAATATTTGAAAAGATTTTCACACTGTGTCAATTCTGGTAGATAATGACATTACACACACCATGATTTATTTGTTTATATTGTGGCCAAGTTTATTTGCTTCTATTTTTAAAAATAAAAACTAAATGAACAAATTGAAAGTGTGTATGGGTATTTTTTTGCTTCTATTTTTAAAAATAAAAGCTAAATGAACAAATTGAAAGTGTGTATGGGTATTTTTTTGTCTAAATAATTATCAACCAATTAGTGAGTAAAACTAATCAAACATATTTTATAATCAGCAAAAGATCGTGTTTGTTATACCAAAAACATTGTATGAAACTAAACCAGAAAGAAATTAATGTCTTCTAGATATTTTATTCTAGTGTAAACATTAGAATAAAAACTTTAGATCTTAGCAGACTGTCTGTAACATACTAATCAATAAAAGCAGTCATGCAGAAAATGCATTATAAAAAAAACCCATATCATGATTATGGTAAAATCATAGTCTAAAGCAGCCATACTCTACCTTTTTCTTTCTTGGGCCACATATATTTGTGTGCTATATCAAGTGGGACACAACATTACTTATCAATATGTTTTAGTGTAAAAGTAAATATTTTTGACTAAAATTTGAAACACAAATAAGTGGATAAAAAAAACGTTTAGCAGATTATGTTTTTGATTCTGAATTCAAAACATAGAAATACAACTGTCCAAGTCATGGATTGATATTCCCTTGTAGAAAAAGAAGAAACAACCAATCAGAAGCTTGAAAAGATGAATTTATATCATTGTTATATCACTAAATTTAAATGTTGATTTTTTACTTGAAAAAAAAATACTGAAGGTGCTAAAATGAGCAAAATAATGATAAAGATAGTGGGTTGAGAGTGAGTACAAGCTGTATATGGAGATACTCAGGCACTTCTGGTGTAGTCTTGGCAATGTTTTCAGATCTGTGAAATTAAAAAATGACAGATAATGTTATTAGTGTATCAATAAAATAAATTAATCACACATGATTATTCATTAAGTAAGAAAAGTGTTGACACATCTGTTAACCATCTGTCTATTGCTGGGCTGCACATAAAAAGCTTCACAGCCCACATGCCACCCGTGGGATGCAGGTTGAGTATGGCTGGTTCAAAGCCACAGAACTACCATGCTTTTATAGAGTAAGTAAACCATGTTTTGTCATGAATATAAAAGTTAACAGATTAAATCAATTGTTTTACAGAATTAACATAATTCAATTGTGATTTAGAAAACATCATCTCTCAAATTTATCACTTTAACATTGTAGTAATTAAACCATGCTGGGCAATAATTTATAAATTTATTTTTTGTATATGGTTGAGCATTAAATGGTTATTATTTTCAGAAGCTAAAAAATAAATAAATAATTAAGGTTTTTTAATAAATAAATAAAAACTTTGCATAGATATTAGTGCAGAGATAGAGTAATGAACTCAGAAGTTCAATGATCATAGATTATGGTTCCAGTTTATTTATTTAAATAAATTTGCATATAAATTTAAAGATAATATAAAACAAAGTTTTAATTTGATAGACAAAGTATATCTATTAATAAATAAATTTTATATTAAGCAATTTATTTATGAATTTATAATAAATAAAATATTAATCATACAAATCATATGTTATTTGAATATCAGAATATTTAATCTTCAAATTCATCATTCTTCTACTGTATTAGTTTTCCAGGAAGTCATGTGACATTCAGTTAAAGACTTTTAGCATTTGAGTCTATCAATGTATTACTGCATTAAATCATGCAAATCTATTAATATTTGATGGTATTATTTACCTGATTGATATAATAAATTGGCTGGAAATTTATTTTGTTTGCCCAAGCACCTCAAAAATTTGTGATGTATGTTTTTTACATCAACTCTTCCAACTGCTATAATTCTACTTCCTGTTGGTGCTGCAATGGGGTTCACAATGCTTCATTTTCAGTTATTCATTGCATTTGTTTTATAACAAAAGCTGGAATTAAAGTATGTTTTGTTTGGTGTTGGTTCTAACTAATATGTTTAGATGTCAGCACTTTTCAGTGGAAAGACAATTTAAGGATACCAAAGATATAAGGTATTTGGGGTACATGAATGACTTGATCTTTTAGAAAATGCAGTTTGATTTTTGAGAAATTGAAAAACACAACATGCAATTTATTTACTTATTTATTTTTGGAAAATTAAATTAAATATATATGATATTAAACAAGGCAAAACTCTCCATACAGTAGTGCCACCCTGTGACAACCAGTGTAATCAATGGATGCCAAAAGGCTTGTGCATAAAATCCCTATCTAATGCCTACTCATCCAATATCCCCAGACTAGTTTCTGGCTTGTGGCCTTCGTCAGTGAGGAACCTTGGATCTGAGAGCACTGCACCTAAATCTTAGGATCTAATGCAACCCCCTGACAACTACCATTTACTTATTTAGTCAACTATAAATCAATGAGCCAGAAACTAGTCTGGGGATATTGGATGAGTAGGCATTAGATAGGGATTTTATGCACAAGCCTTCTGGCACAGGGTGGCACTACTGTATCTTTTCTTGAATGTATTATTTATTAAGATTCATTTTATTGATAGAAATTTATTGAAGAAAAATTTGTTTTCATTAAAATACATGTTTTTTTAGCCTGAAGCTTAAAAAATGAAATCTTTTAATTGATTATTTATTTCTTTTTATTGCTGTTAGTATTTGAAAACTTGATATGTTATTTTTAAGATTGCTTTTAATTTTTGAAGTTATACTTTTAACAAAATTTTTCAAAAACATAAATAAGTAATGAAAAATAAGTATTTATTCATTAAAAAATAAAAGAGAAAGACAAACAATGACCCATTGTAATTGAAAAATGACTGTTGATAGATTTAGAAAAAATAATTTAATAGTAATAATAAAAAGTCAGATGTCACATGACTTATATATATATAGCTTGCATTTACCAATATGTAAAATTAAGAGCAGGCTAATAAGCTCTAAACAAGCTTTTTTATTATGATAAATGCTACTACAAGAGAAGGCATTCAAATCATCTTTATCTTTGATTGGCATCCCCAGACTGGTTTCAACCTATGGGTCTCTTCAGTGAAGAGTTGGGACACTAGATTAAAAAAACCAACTCAAGCTAAATAATTTACAAATTTTGATAAGTCTCATCTAAAAAGAGTGGAAAATCAAATATTATGACAATTTATTTATTCATTATTAAAATGTGGTCACTAATTTTTGCTACTAAAATAATTTATTTATAAATAATAGGGGTATTTATCTTTTTAATATTTAATGTATTTGTTAGGAAATATAAAATAATTTGATTAGTTAAAAGTTGTTTTTACTTTAGATGAAAAAAAAAAAGATTTGTTGTTTTGAAGTTCAGATAAAATCCAATACAGAAAGGACCTAGCATGACTACAGTACATAGACATTGAGTTCTAGAGTTGGCCACTCTACTAGTGCTCTAAACTAGGACCTGATTATATATTAGATTGGTACATTTTGATTTACAAGTGTCAACCTTACTCCATTCACAACTTTGATACCATCCACTTCAGATAAATACAGTAATGATTACCACTAATCATTTATTAAACTAGAGATTGTCTCTAGCCCAGATATAAAATTTAAACATCAGTTAAAATTGATGTATCTGATTTTTAAATTAAACATGCACATATAAAGTTATTCATAATTCTCTGTCCCATGTGTAATATCTTTATAAATATATTAAATAATTTTAACATCACCACACATCCCTTTTTAAATCATATTAATAAAGATACAATAAAAGACAAATGACCCCCAATGTGTATTTCATGCTGAACCAGCACTCATCAGTTAGCCCAGGCCACCCTCTTTCATATATTCTATTATATATATATTTGTCAATAGTAAATTGTTACATTTGATATATAAGTTACAATCTCTAGTTTAATAAATGATTAGTGATAATCATCTCTGTACTTATCTGAAGTGAATAGTGTCAAAGTTGTGGGTAGAATAAGTTTGATGCTTATAAATCAAAATGTAACAGTTTAGTATTGATAAATATGCTACATATATTGGAAATATATATGAGAGATGGTGACTGGGCCAAGTAAAGAGTCAAGGTTGAGCATAAAATGCATCATGGGGATCATTTGTCTTTTATTCATATAATTTCAAAAGACATGTGTGGTAATATGGAGTTTATTTAATATAGTTATAATTATATATTAGATGTGAATATGTAGTTTCTAGGGAGGTCAAATACAATTGAAGTGGCAGAGTAAAGTATAAACTGTCAGTCTTGAGCTTTAGAGGATTGTACTCTATTACTGTATTATGACAGAAAAGACTACAAAAGTAATGGCATGGTTTGTTGGTTAGGAGGTCATATGCTATTTTAGCATTGAAAATGACAGAGTTGTTGCAATCTTTTTTACCTCTAGCTGAACTAAACCAGGCCTGACTTAAAGAAAGTCGATGTTCAAATAAATTTTATTCATCTTTATTTATTTTGTATTTGATTAACATATAGTCAACAATATATAGTGCATATATAAAAATATAATTCCACTTTCATTTATATATAAATAAAATTAAAATTTAATGAAGTAATAACATAGTATATTTATTATTAATGAAATTGAAGTTAGTAAATTAAAATATTTTATCATAAATTATTTATAAGAAAAATAGCTATTTAATGTTTTTTATTAACCAATGTAATAAGGTAATTTAGCTGATTATAAATGCAAATGTTGAAATACTGTTTTGTATTTTTAGTTTATAGTTGGTTTTGATACAAACAAATATATATTTAAACTATATATATATATATATGCGAAAGATTCTATCTTGTTGAAGTCGATAGTGCTAAAAAGTTTAATGAAGCTGTGTATCCAATATTATAGAGCACAACTGTGTGAGATTAAATTTTTTGACAATACAGTGTTGAATATAGAAATAAAACTTGATATAAAGTTATTTTGAATTTTTTAAAAACTATTGAGATTATTAAAAGAAATTTTTTTTAAAAAATTTCATTAATGTATTAGTGCAAAATTACACATGCACACACAGACACAAAACCATAAATGCCAATAGCTAGCTTGTTTCCAAGAGTAAATCACTTCATGACATGCAAGACTTAAATAAACCAATAGAATATCAACAATCTGTTGTCATGGCAATCTTAGTAGCTAAAAGATGGATTCCACCTTTTATCCTAGTCTAAAATTTTTAAATAGATAAAGAATGAACATTCTTGAATAAAATAGATTGAAACGAAGTCTGCCTAGAAGTTGTCAAATAAATATATATATGATGAAGATGTAAAATCTCTTAAATTATTTCATAAATAACTCAAAATGACCCTCATTTTGTCTGAGATTCCAATAATATATGTGGGAAGCAAGTTTTGAAAATGTTTTGAGAAAGAAATTTTACTTATTGCAGATGCTATACAAAATGTCACTGAAAGTGGCTTATCTTGACATCTCTAAAACAAAGTCATTAAGTGTTCATTTGTAATAACTTTGTGAATTTTATGCCATATAGTTCTAATAATACATATTTACAAAAACTTTGGATATTCATAAGGTTAATAAAAATGAATATTTAGTAATTCTACCTTGAAAGAATTAAGCTTTATTTATATCTGCAATGAACAAAATTTCATTCTCATAGTTAGTATTGTGAAAATGTTTCTCTTATTAAGTTCTTGGCATCTCAAACAAATTGAGATTTATTATATTTCAATGCCAGTTAAACATTTAAGTTTCTGCAAAGTTTTAACTTTGTGTGGTGATTGGAGAGGTCTTCTTTTTCACCAAAAAGTACATATTTCATGTGGTATATTTCTAATATATGTTAGATTAAATTACTCTAAATAATACATAATATTAAACCAGATGACATTATCAATAGCAAATTTAAATCAGCAGAAATGAGGCCATTGGGAGATTTCAGCTGATTTGAATTTCATAGTTTCCAGTATTGTCTGATTTAGTAATATTTATACAAGAGCTGAAAAATGAATGCAATCATTCATTAATTTGATAATGTCAACTGTCTTATTTTTCCACTAACATTCTGAGCGATTTCTTTATTCTCACTAGATTTAAGCTTTCAACTTTCATTTTGATATTAAACCATTATTATTTAACAGAATATAATAAATTTTATGTCATTCAACAGATATTTTTCTTCAGAAATTAAATAAATTTTTAAATATCACATTCGATTTTTGCAATTATTTTAAAAATTAGATTTTAATCAAAACAAAATGCTGTCATGTCAGAAGCCAATTCAGTTTGCAAAATTAACAAAATCTTCTTTGTTTGATGTTTGTTTTAAAAATCTGAATGAATTATTTTTAATAACTACTGAATCTATCAATTTATGCATTAAAAGTTTAAATTTTTTTGAAATTTTTATGATATTGCTAAATATATAACAATCTGCTGAGAGATCTCATTTTTAGACAGCTGTGTTTCACACAACCATAATCTCTAGTAATAATATTCATACAAATGTATTTTTTTTATATTTAAAAATAAAACATTTCTGTAAAAAATAAATAAGTAATAATATTTATTTTTAATTTTTAATAATAATTACTATATCACATGATCACTATCTCATACTAGCACATAATTGTTATTAAACAATTCAAAACAAAGCAAAACTCTCCATATAGTAGTGCCATCTTGTGCTAACAAGAGCAATCAATGGATGGCATCCATTGATTGCTCTTGTTAGCACAAGATGGCACTACTATATGGAGAGTTTTGCTTTGTTTTGAATTGTGTAATAATTACAATACAAATATAATCATAACATTTCCAAAAAAATAAGGCTTTTATACCATCTTAATATTTTCTTGGCAATCATAATATTTTTTTGAAGTAATCTCACAAAGTTTGAGAGTGCAAAATATATAATGGTTACACATCATTGGCAGAACTTGAAATGCTTTGATGCACCACATATCAATTTTTCTGCCATTTTTGATTTTTTTTTTGTATTTGAAATATTAAAAAATAAATATATGCACATTTTAAAGCCATAAAAAAGCTTCACAAAATTTTCAGCAGAGGGCAAAAATCCATATTTTGTTGTTAGAAATCTCAAACATTGCTCCCATGCCTAATAAATAAATAGGTCACTACTGAAGAAAGATTGCATTAATATGACCAATGCTAAAGTCAGAAATTTACCTCTGATTATATATATATATACTGAAGTGAGTGCATAATAATAATAATAATAATAATATAAATTGATTGAATTTATTGCCTTTTAATGACAGTATATATGGAACTGATTGTCTTTTAACAGCAGTGTATAATAAATACAAAACAGAATTATTTTTTCTTATGTTTTTTTTTAGAATGTCACTTATTAAACTTATAAAAGATACATTCATTAAAAAATAGTATAAAAAATCCAAACAATTTAAATAAGATTATGAATATGTAATGTTTGTTAAGGGTAATTGTAAAGGGAAAAAATATATTAAAAATAAATAATCTTATCTCCATCTCTTCAGTAATTTAATTTAATTTTATTTTTTTGAAAATGAGATTAATGAGTAAAAATTTAAATAATGTTTATCAGTTTTTTTTTCATATATAAAATAAGGTTTTAACATTTTGGTTAAATATTGCTATTTTCATTAATTAAAGTTGATTTTTTCTTTTCTCTTTATCTCTACAAAACAAAAGACAATGTTGTTTAAAGTAAAGCATACTTAAAAAATATATCTTGCATTTTGGCAATTAAGAAGAAAGAATAACTACAGAGGAATTGTTTTAAATGAATGGGATTTTTTAAATTAATTAATTTAAAAGGAGGAAAATATTTTTTTTATAAAAATGCTCAAATACTAGGGTTTATTGCTGTCATTTCTGAGATATTGTGTGATTGTATGGATAACAAGATTGTTTTAAAAATTAAGATGAGGGAAGTTTAAAGTATTAGACTTCAGTATCTAGTCTAGTCAACAATCATCCTCAATCAAGCTGTTAAAAAACAAGCAATTCAGCATCAGCAGGTAATTTGAAATAAAACTAGACTCATTATTAATTGTTTAAAAAATGCTTTTTGAAATGAATTTGAAGGAAATCATGTGCTAAGCTTTGTGTTAAAAGCTGAACATCCACCAAATCGATATGAAACATTTTCACTAAAAGAAAATGAAAAAGAATATTCCTGGAAGTAATCTACAACAAGGTTTGTGTTCCATTCAAAAGTGTGAATGTATCATCCTGTGTTAACCTGATTTATAAAAGTTATTATATTGTAAAATGGATAAATTTAGCTAGTATTAACCTAATCTGATAATTACTATATTGTGAAATGAACAAATTTAGCTTGTGTTGATTTACACTGGGAATCTTGTTAATTTGAAACATTTCATCATAAAAAAATTTGAATCTATGAGAAGGAACATTTTATGGGAGAACTTTATAGATTATTTGAACTGAACATTTGAAGCTACAAAAAGCAAAAATTAACATGAAAGGAACTGAAATTATAATTACAAAGGAAGGATTAAAAGAATAAAATTGATTGTAACATAAGGTATAGTTGATGTATCCACCTGCATTTACATATTTTCATTTAGACATCAACATTTTTCAAATAATTTTTTAATAATATTAATTGATTATCAAAAATAAATTTAATACAAGTTTGGTACTTATATAGTTTGCCTCCTGGAAAGGTTGCCACCCATTTAATTTTAAATTATACATTTTCAGAGGCTTCCAACATTTGGTATAAACAATATGGCAGACTTATCATATTCAATATTTACATTTTTTAATATATTAACATGATAAAGAAACATGATAAGTCCAAAGGGTTGTAATTAAAAACTTTTTTAAATGTAAATGCAATAAGAAAATAAAAATAAAACATGATTAAGTAAACTATAACAAAGGTGTGGACAGACATCATTTTTCAGGCAAGCACTATTCGGTAATTTTGAAAATTTTGCACTGATATAATGCAAAAATTCAAAGGGTTGTAATTAAAAAATTTTTAAATATTAATTCATTACATTAGCTGTGAACTAATCTCAGTGTATGCATAAATGATGTTTTGGAGCCTTTTAACCACATTTTTTCAAACAAATAGGCATTTAGAACATGTTTACATCTGACACTGCCATTGCATCTCTGTTTGTCCATATAGTGTAATATCATGGTCATTAACACATACTTTTTACATAGGCACTATTCTGTAATTTAGAAGATTTTCTGCTGCTTGTGTTTTGATAAGGACAAATTTATGTTTTACCATTGTTAAGGTTAAAATATACATGTATTTTAAAAAAATATTTTTCAAAGATTGTAATAATTACAAAGCAAATACCAGATTTTAAACAGAATTTGATAGATTTATTATAAATCTACATTCAGTTGTTAACATTTAAAAAATATTAGTTTATTTTGTAAAGATGGTATACATTTACATCATAGCTAAGATATTATTTCCTTTGTTATTATTTACAGCTCATTTTTTTATTTGCAAAATTCAAATATTATTTTTTAAAACATTTTCTTTTGTAAAATGAAATTAAAAATAAATCATGCAATTTATTAAATTTTACTACAAAATAAAAATTTTATGCAAAAATGAAAGGTTGAGCATTTACAATAACAATAGAAAAGGTCAGAGTTCAAAAAAGGTGTGAGTACTTTTCATTTTTAAACTTGAAGTGGAGTTGGGCTGAACATATTGCTAGAAGAGATGACAATAGATGGGCAATTGAAGTCTTAAACTGGATTCCAAGAGATTGTAAAAGACCCAAAAAGAGACCACATGTGAGATGGATGGATAAAATAAGAAAGTGTGCAGGGATGATGTGGAGAAGAGAAGCTAAAGATCAGAGAAGATGGATTGAATTTGGAGAGAGCTTCATCCTGCAGTGGATTGATAATTGTTGATGATGATAATTTGTCACAAATAGTGAAAAATAAAGTTTTATTTCTTAAAAGTTGTAAAATGAACCAAATTGGTTATTATAAGACGGTTGCTCCTCAACCAGAAGGTTAATGATTATTACTAATTATTTATCAGGTTAAAGATTATTATATTATGTTTACTGTAGTTATAAACTTTAAATTTAATTGTAATGTTTAATCATTATTTTATATAATATTTACAACTCTTTTAGATACATATATGGTAACATTTTAGAAATCATGGTCTTTACCATGTATCTAGTTGAAATATTATGGAGATTTTACAAGTTTTTCTTTAAACATGTGCAAGAGGTTGATGATCTCCACTGACATCTTAGACAATTTGAAGCCTCATGCTTAAATTAATAGAAAATAAACACTGCAATGAGCATCACATGATCACATTAATGTGCTAGTAACAATTAATGTGCTAGTAAAGGAAATGTGATCATGTGATGCTTAATGGTTTAATACCAATCCTGCCTAATAGGATAGTGGTGGCTATGATTGTAAAAGAGCCAAAGACACCAAAATGTATGGGTGCTGAACTGAGTTCAGACCCATATGACTATTTAAGCTATTGAGCTTAGATTGAAAATATTTTTTGTGTTTTCAATTTCATTCTCATAGTTTAGTAGTTAAGTAGAGATAAAAGGTGGTTGCTAGAGGGTTGCATTAGATCCTAAGATCTAGATGCAGTGCTCTCAGATCCAAAGCTCCTCACTGACGAAGGCCACAAGCCAGAAACTAGTCTGGGGATATTGGATGAGTAGGCATTAGATAGGGATTTTATGCACAAGCCTTCTGGCATCCATTGATTACTCTGTTTAGCACAGGTGGCAATACTGTATGGAGAGTTTTGCTCTGTTTATCACTGCAATGAGATAGTAAATGGAATAGTTTGTTTATATTCTATTGATTTTTTAAATATAAAAATTGTGTCATGTGATTTACATATGGGAATCGGCTAGCTATTGACATTTATATATTATGTATATATTATGGTAATAATAAATAATAATCATAACTTTTAAATTAAGCGGAAGTAACTATCTCCACTGAGTTATGGTCTCTGTTGTTGCATAAGGTTGGTTTTAAAATTATACTGTGAATTTTGTCTACTGTTTTGATTTATATACAGTCTAAATTTTCAATTACCATTAATATATTCAAAGAATGAAGAACAAGTTTTACTTTTAACAACCTTTAAACATTAAGTGAAATAATAGTATTAATAATTGTAATAATAATCATACCTTCCAAATCAGTGGCTCTCAACCTTCCTAATGCCGAGCGACTCTTTAATACAGCCTTTTGTTGTGGAGACCACCAACCTGTAATTTTGCTACTGTTATGAATCGAAAATATGTGTTTTCCAATGGTTAGGCAACCCCTGTGAAAGGGCTGTTTGACTCTCAAAGAGGTTGAGACCCTCAGATTGAGAACCGCTGTTCTAAATATTTGTAATTGCAAAACGGAAGTAACTACCTCTAGAGTTAAGTAGCGTCAAAAACTATTGAAAAGATAGATTGACAGAATGATAACATTTAGTGTATATAGACATCAAAATAATAGACAAAATTCACGGTATAATTTTAAAAGCAAGTGCTTTTGCGTTTTGCCTTAAATTCGATATTCAAGAATCTAAAGGTGCGAGATCAACTTCTATGCGAATATTGTCACTGTGCATATCAGGCCAGCAATACCTGAAGAAGAGTGGAAAGTAATCCTACTTGAAACGTGGTGTAATTCCTAACCTGTGTTGTCTAATTGTGTGTTATTACTAATAAGTTGTTTGTGTTTGAAAAGTTTAAAATTTTCTGTACATTCAACATTCACTCATAGATAATGGAAATAGTCCAACAAATCACATCCAAGTCAAAAACTAAGCTTATATAACAAAATAGAACATTCCCTGGGAGGAAATTATTTAGCTTTGCAATTATATAAAGGATAGAAAATTTAAGCCGTTCTGAATACAAATGGTGACTCTTACTAACAAAAATATTACAAACGTTTTTGTAACTATGTTAATCTTCTGGGCAGTTATATACTCATAGCAATAACAAAAAAATATATAATGTTTAGTTGCTTGGGAGGTTATATGATGTTTGAACAACAGTTGAGTTTTATTTCAAAAACTTTACAGGGTGCCACACGTGGTTTAATAGAGTGGTGGAGTGGCGAACTCGAGAGCTGAAAGTTCATGAATGGGTTCTTTCGGTACTCGAACACCATATGAACTTCCGTGTGTCTTACCTTTTTTATTGCATGAAGCTGAACCCTAGTCATTCCGATGTACTTTTAAGCATACGTATATATAAAGTGTACGGATAATTTCACTTAGTTTTGCATTAAAAATATAAATTATATTTTAAATACCGCAGTAACTATTAAATGAAAGTTCGGTAGCTTTCATTCTGAGAACAATTAATTCTTATTAACGGTAGAACGAAAATAAATTATATTGCTTTTTATTAACGATGTCGAGGCTTAGATTAAAAGAAAAAAAAAGTATTTGGTTTTTAAAAAGTTTTTATATTGATATATTTGAAAAGCAATATTAATTAAATTCTTGATGAATGTATTTAACATCTCCATGAATAAAGATTGTAGTCTTGTTACGAAATAATTTAATCGCTTCAGATCTAATATGATATTCAGAGTTTCAATTACGAAACGCGGTCTAATTGATTACTATCATAACGAGGACGATTTTTCACTATCGTAGACTAATGACAATGTATTGATTTTTTTTTTTTTTAAATATAATTTTATATTTCATTTTATCTTTATTAAATTCACAGTCAAAGAACAATTTTGCACCGTTATTAATCTTTATTTTCTATGCTCAAATATATTTTCGAAAAATTTAATAAAACTAATATAAACGAAATGGTAAAATTGTAAACATCGAGCGAATGGTGAAAAGAAAAGAAAGAAAAAAGAGTTTCATTTGAAATTATGATACGGATTTAATTTTTTGAACTGGAAAAGAACACATCAGCTGTAAACTATTGAAAAAAAAAAAACACATCGGTACTGTTATTATTAAATTAAAATAATCGCAACTTTGTACATCTATATTTAAAATTGGAAAAATATAAAAGAAGAATATTACATTTTCTTCGAATTTAATATTTTATCAAAGTAAGATTTTCTTTTCTATCGTTTTACAATTTTTAATTTCAATGTGTTAGAGGAAGATTATTAGCATTAATTAAATTTATTAGCAAGTATTTGTACAGACTTCACTTTTTATTTTAAAAAGTATATATCTACAGACAATACTAATTTATGACTACAATTTTCGAATGTCGATAAAAAACAACAACAAATCCTATATTTAGTCAAAATAAGAGTCATATATCACATGACCCTATCTCTTAAGCTTGTAAGTTATAAACAATGAGGATTGCCAATTCCTCAACAAGCTTTGTGTTAAATGCTTAGCCAGAGAAAGCATTTAAAATATCTGTGTCAGGTCTGAACCTACCCTGGCACCTCTCTGAGGAGTGCCAAAGCACAAAACCATGGTCAGGGGTTTGGGGGGGGGGTGCCTGACAGAGATATTTTAAATGTTTTCTCTGGCTAAGCATTTACCACAAAGCTGGTTGAGGAATTGGCAATCTCATTGTTTATAACTTACAAGCTTAAGAGAATAGGGTCATGTGATCTATGACTTATTTTTGACTATTTATAGTCTCTGCCTTAAGTCTTATGCAATGTTATATTGCTAAGACTACTAATATATGGCATGACTGAAGATCCATCAGCCCCATATAGCTATTTGAGTTGGATAGTTGGGTTTGAAGACATGTAGGTGTCTGAAAATTTCAGATTTTCCACTCAATAGATAACTTTTAGTTAAATGCTGGCTTTGGGTTGGTATTTTTAGATCTAGTGTCTAAATCTACCCTGACAACTCTCTGAGGAGTGCCAAAGCATGAAACCATGGTCAGGGGTTTGAGGGGAGGGGGGGTTCCTGACAGAGATATTTTAAATGCTTTCTCTGACTAAACATTTAACACAAAGCTTGTTGAGGAATTGGAAATCATATATTTGTCTTTATTTTTTTACAATTTTTGCAACAAAAATATGGAAAACTTGTAACAAATAAATTCACAATATATATATATAGGGTGTATATAATTAAAGGGGATTTGTATATATATATATATAGTGTGTATATAATTAAAGGGAATTTGAATGCAGACCTTCAAGCTTTCTTCAGCTATCCACTCCATCTTATATAACAGATACACATGCCCACGCATATGTGAAAAAGATAAATGATATCCAATATATGTATTTCGTGCTGGACCAGTACTCATCAGTTGATCCAGATCATCACCTTTCTCACACACACACACACATATAATCAATGCTCAGTTTATATTAAGATAGCAAATCTTCAAAATTTTAATGGACAGACTTTAATCTGCTCTACCTTCCAACTCTTCAGCCATCTATACCATTGAAAATCTGATAATGGAATGCCCAAATCCTTGTTGAAGTCAATATTGTTGTCATACCCATGTTGATCTTAATTCACTCTGACCACTCATATATATGACCTTAATATGACCATTTAAATACACAGAGGGATGGGCAGAATTCAGGCTGAATCTGTAATAAATCAATACTAGTATATTGTAAATACCAAACTTTAAGAAGTTATTAAAGGGGATTTGAATTCACACTTTTAAGATTTCTTCCACTATCCACTCCATCTTATATAACCAATACATATTAACATATGGACATATTAAATTCATCTATATGGGAGGTCAGAGTGACTTAAGGTCAACTCATAAGTATGACAACAATGTTGGAATAAACAATTTGAGCATTCCATCATCAGACTTTGAATGGTATCGATGGTTGAAGAATTGGAGGGTGGAGAAAATTGAAGTCTGTCCATTAAAGTTTTAAGATTTGCTATCTTAATATAAACTGAGCATTGATTATATATATATATGTGAGAAGTGATGATGTGGACCAACTGATGAGTGCTGATTCAGCACAAAATCCATATATTGGAGATCATTTATCTTTTTCACGTGTGTTATCATGTGTATTGGTTATATAAGATGGAGTTATTAGCTGAAGAAAGCTTGAAAGTCTGAGTTCAGATCCCCTTTAATTATATCTTAAAGTTCAGTATTTACAGTGTACTAGTAATGATTTATTATAGTGTGTATATATAATAATTAGAAGATTTTCACAGGTTTTATAAAGGTCATTATTGACAGTATAATAGGAATTTTATATATTTATCCAATTATATCTAGTTTAAAATATATATTCTATACTTATATTTAAATATTATATTTTTTCTAATTAAATTTCAGCTGTGACATAATTAGATAAATAACCAATAAAAACTAGGAATTGTGAACTGACATCAACCCATGTATTAGTAGTCAGACAAAAGTACTATTATTATATGGTATATTTAAACGATGAATATTCTATACTAGGGATGAGGAACATTTTTTCTGCCAAGGATCATTAAGATATTTACAATCTCATTCACGGGCTACTCAAAATTATCAATTTAAAAATTAGACTACTATATTTGATCAAAAAATTAATGAATTTACCTCTAATGATTAAGTGTGGCCAACCTTTTCAAATGGTAGGCCATTTTCAACTTGTCCCTTTAAACAAGAACCTTACTTTTTTGTGGATTAAAAATAAAATAATTTCATTATTATTAATGGCTGTTCAATATTTTTTTTTCATATGTCAAATGCATTAACCAGGAAGCGAACCCGGGACAGCTGCTTGGAAGGCAGCTATGCTAACCACTAGACCACCAACGCATGACTGGCTGTTCAATATTTAATGCCAATCTTTCTCATTCAACCTACTTCATAACATATATATTTTCTCAAATTTCTTTTTATATTCTGGGCAGGTTAATTCTACAGCAGGTAGGATGCAGTCTTTCCCTTCATAAAATAGTTTCAAAATTTCTGCTTTTTTAAAAAAAATAACTTGCTCTCACAGAATGCTTTGATCCATTTCTTTTCAAATGCATGATTTTCTGTAAGCTAATCTTAAACCATGAAGCCATCCTAGTAAAAAAAATAAATAAATGCAAAATATAACACTAAGATTGTAAAAGGAAGATTAAAGAAGCATATTTTATCATCAACGATAACAACGCGATCAATAGATGTGACACATTTTGCAATCTCCAGAAAATGGACAAGTTAATTTACATATGCATTTACATACATTACCATTTATTAATATCACCAATGATTTAAAATCTGTTTTGGCCATGAATATGAGGGACAAAACCTTGAAAGCATTAGGCCTGCATTAATTTACTTTGATTGTTTTGTTACTGCTAACAGCTTCTTTACCCAGCATTTTAAAGCACTTGTATATACTTTTACTAGTTATATGTTTGTCTGCAAAAATCACTTTAAAAACAAACTAAATGTTATTAGCATTGTAGATTAAATCTATACTCAGATAGATTAAACAATATAAATAATTTGTTGGAAAATTGCACCTTTGGTAGGATGAAGTAGAACTTTTATAAAGGTTGGAGAGAGAAAAAGATGTAGTTGAGAAAATATTTTATTTTACTTAAATCTTAATTCAATATTTAACACTTATGCTTACATAGTACAAAACACATGTTTAAAGAGAAATTTTATAATCTATTTTACATATGTTTTTGAAAATGTCTGGAGTCTGTATTGAAAGCTTTCAAGGGCCAGACTTGGCCTACAGGCTGGAGGTTCCCCATCACTACTCTGTACCAATAGCATGCAAGTTTATCAAAATAAAATGTTATATATTTTGTAACATTTTTCACATTTTCCAATATTCTGGTAGGCCTTCTTTTAACACTATATAATGAAAGTCAACCAAGCTATGAAGACGAAAAATATAAATATTTCATTCATATTTCTAAAACATAGCTATATTTCCTGATTAACTGGCCTACTAATTATTGCGATTTACACTGCTGGCGGAATCACCTTTTTTATTTATTTGACCAAGGGTGCCAGGATTCATACAAGAATTTGCTGAAATCCGTCGCATCGCACATCGTAAATTAAGAATATAATAATTTAAAGGATCAGGGTTGTGATTTCCTGTAACTCAGTTATTTTTCAGAGAATATTACACCCGGGGCTTAGTTTATAACTATTGGCAAAGGTAAATTACACATTTAAATTCTAATAAACTATCAGTAATAATGCACAATGAAAAGTTGGTAAAAGTAAAATATTTTATTCAAACAAATTAAAATATTTGAAAAATAAATTACTAATAAGTTGGAAATACACGCACGCTAATCCAGACATGAATCTATTAATTAAAACAGTTTAACAATTAAAGTTCACTTCCAAATATCTTCTAGAAAGTTCTTTAAATGAAAATCTCTTGAATAAGAAAATTAATGTCTCTATCAGGATTATATTATAAGCTTAATTTATTCACAATCAAAATATTAATAATCTTACCGGTAAGTTTCACTCTGTCAACATTTTTGTAGTTTCTTGGCCCATCCTAATGGCTAGACTTGATGATTTTTCTGAGTGATCTATAAGACGAAAGGTATATGTAAACGCATCAGTTCCACTCCGCATGACAGTCCACCTCAGCATATGAGTAATGGTAGTCCTGCGTGTGGATAGTCCAGGATAGGATATTTTCTCTATCCCGGACCTAATGGAAGCTGCTGGTTAAGGAAAAGACAAAGAACCAGCTTTTTCTGAACCTTTATATTCGCGATCCATTTTTATACTTCTCTGCTCATCTATTTTTTGTCCTTTTATCAGCATACAAGATAATAATAATCTTGTACGTTCTTTCTTACTTTAACTTTTATTTTTAACGCTCATTGTACGTTTTAAAAAAATAAATTACACTAATTTAAAAAAAATCTAAAATGTGTATTTTTAAAAGATAGTTAAATTTACTTTTTCTCTTAGCTTTTACCAAATGCCAATATATTTGTACCATATAAATAAATGGTGCAAGTGTAATATGTTCGGGAGCAAATCAATCTCCTTATGGCAAATTGTTAAAACAGTGCATATATGAAGATTGATTTGCTCCCAAAAATATTATGTTAGTTTTATAAAACTATACATGAAATAAACAAATCCAAATAAGTAGCTATGAAAATTCCAAATGAGCATATCAAAAAACCATTTAGATTAACTTGTAAATAACATCCATCTTATGTTATAATAATGTCAATCTAGTATATCAAATAAACAAGATGTTAGCATTATTTATTAAGTTCATTTAAATTATTCTTTAGGACTTTTGCTTGTGAATTATCTTAGAAATTTATTCAGATTTATTTATCTTGTGAATAGGTTTATATTGATAGCATTACATATTTAATAAGCAATAAAATCAATCATGTGACTGTTAAAATCATTAGAACATTAGATTTCTATATGTCAGAAAGTTTGTGTTGATGACATTTTATTTATAATTATATATGGAACTATTTTTATCATTTAGTTGAATTATTAAATGTTTTTAGAATAGTCTAGTTTAAATCTTTTTATCCACATATGCCGAAAATGTATAAATAATATATATCACATTACTAATATGGTAGGCAGTCTTTAGTAAAAGAAAAATAACAGAAAACTTAATTAAATTCAATTTATCCTTGAACACTTTTTAGCAAAAACCTTTTATTGTACATATATGCAGATACAATCTTACATTTCGACCGTTCTGCAGTCTTCTTCTGAAGATACAATCTTACATTTTGACCATTCTGCAGTCTTCATCAGAGCTATGATATAATGAACAAAATAAAATAAAATACACAACTATATAAATAATAAAAAAAATAATAAAATGAATAATATATTTAAATTAATAGTTGTTCATGTATAATATATACAGTCAGGAATACACTGTATAATTTATATTTATATTGTATATTTTATTTTGTATTAACTGGATTATTTTGTTTGTGTTTGATTAGAATTTACTATTTATGGAGATTCAGATTATTGGAAGAAAAAAAACAACCGTTTTAATATTAAAATGAATAAAAAACTACTTAATTTTTTTTAGATACCTAATTAGAAATTAAGTTTTAAATATATTTGATAAATAAATGGAAAAGAGATTTTTTAAAAATTAATTAATAAAGGATTCTGTTATGTATACTTATTGTAGTCTTTCATACATGATATGAAACTAAAGACAATTAAAAAGTCTTAATGTTATTCGAGAATGGATCTAGAGAACTGGATAAATAAAACTAGATCAAAATTAGAAGACAAAACCAAACAGGTCTCATTAGAGACAAAATCTACAAGAGAATAATTCTTAAGACTTGGAAAAGTCTAGATTCAAAGATTTATAGCCAGGGTTATATTTTTAGAAGTATTAACAACTTATCCTTCTTTATACATTGATACAATTATATAAAAAACAATTTCATCTTATTATTGTTACAATACTTATTTTATATAGGGGGTTTGAACTCAGACTTTCACATGATCCTCAACCATTCATGCTATCTCATACCACTGATACACTTGATCACACACACGTCGAAAAGATAAACAATCACCAATATACATATTTTGTGCTAAACCAGCACTCATAAGTTGGTTCAGATTATCATCTCCACACATATATACAATTGAATTTTAGCTTATATTAAGATAGCCAATCTTCATACTTTAATGGACATGCTTCAAACCTCTCCAACCCAACATCTCTTCAGCCATCCATTTTATTGAAAATCTGAGGATGGAACACTCAAAGCCCACCCTAGTGCCAAACTTCTCATCCTACTCATGTTGGCCACAAGTCACTCTGACCCCTCATGTACAATACATAATACATTTACATACACATTTGAGGGATGGGCAGACCTTAAAGCATTATATTTGAAATATTATATATGCAAGTGCAGGTATGAAAAAAACCTGTACTGTAAAAAAAATGCTTATTTTATTAAAATTAATCAACCTTACAATTTCAATTGACCACCAATCTTCTTCAGAGACATTTGGAAAAATTGAATAATAATGAGTAGCTCTGAAAATGGTTGCTGGTTAATTGAAACTGTAAAGTTGACTAATTTCAATAAAAAAAACATTAAAACAGTATTAAGAAAAGTAGATTTGTTTAATATTTTAGATTTTTAGTTGCACAGATTGTATGTCTTAAGGGAAATATTTGATATGTCTGTAGCAAGATTACTGTGTTGGTTAAAAAGGTTATTTCAAATTCTTTATACTTTACTTATATTAATTGTGGAAAGTCATTGTTAATTTTATAATAAATAATCAAATATCCTTATTGTTAAGAGTTCATAAAAAATTGAGGGCCAAAAAGGACATACCAGTGCAAAATCTAAGGACCTTAAGCTCCCATGTCTTCCACTTTATTAGTATGGAGAACTTGAATTGTCCAATTATTGTAATTAGCTTTATTAAAATAGTTGCAAACTCTCCATATAGTAGTGCTACCCAGTGCAAGACATGATAATCACTGGATGCTAGGGGGGTTGTACATAAAATTCCTATCTAGTACCTATTCATTCAATATTCCCAGACCAGTTTCTAGCTTGTAGCTTTTATCAGGGAGAAGCACTATTACAATTTGCTACTATTTTAACAACTTGGGTAAGATATGAAATGGTAATCATGTGATGTTTAGTGGTCTAATTATGTATATTCTTGCACATTCTTTCTCAAGTATTTTTTAATCTACCTATACCATTTTTATCAGTATTTTTTTAATCTCTCAATAATCTGGATGGTACTCAATATATATGGTAGGACATGCCTGAAAATTCCAAAGAAAGGATATAGCAGAATTGATGAACTAGACTTAACAATTTACATTATAAAATAATACAAATAATAATGATTTTATTCACCTCATAGTTTTATAGCATTAGGAATATAAATCTATTTCACACAACAAACATATCTGAATACATGTATAGAATGCACGAAAGGGGCCTACCTTTTTGTAATCTTAATGCCAATCTATTTTATCAGATAAAAGATCTCTATCTGGGCTTCAGTTTGTTATATTGTAAATAAATTAAACATTGATACCCAAAAGGCTGAAACTTCAAATTAACAAGTCAAAATGTTAATTTATATGCAATACTAATGATTTTAATCAACAAGTAAATAATTTTAGGGCCAATAATCTTTCCCATTCACTTCAATGCAAGTATTATGTTGTTGTTGATTACTAAATCTGATAATTGACCCTGGTTTTTCTGTCCAATCCATTACTTTACTATTACACTAAAACATGCATGACATATTCATGGCACTAAAAAAAACCATGGCTAATACAATACAAGTATGAGCCCCAATGAGAGATGGGTATGAAACTGTAGGGAATGATTTCATAGTTTACCATTATTGGATTTAATTTGGTTTTATTTGAAATGTGCTAAATTTGATAATATATATATATAAATCATTACCATCAATTTTAGCCATTATCGATCTCCTGTAGAATGAAGGTCTCTTCAAGTTTAAACTAGTTTCTCCAATCTCTAGTTTATATTCTCCACATCACTCCAGTGCATTTTCTTATTCCATCCATCTCATACATGGTCTTTTTCTAGGTCTTTTACAATTACTTGGAATTTAGTTTAAGATTTCAACTGTCCATCTATTATTACCTCTTTTAGAAAAATTATATTCAATTTTTGGAAGATATATATATATATATAATAAATATATGCTAAAAAATTACATTTTTAAATGAGCACACACTAATCAATTATATTTCTAAAAGACACTGAATATCCACATGTAAAATATTTTAAAGTTATTTCATGATAATCACTCAATTGTCTTTGATTAATCACTCAATTGTCTTTGATTCCACTATGAATGATACAAAGAAATAATAATGCTATTTTGATAACGATAATTTAATAGTTATTTAAAAAGATACAAACATAAAAACATATATGCCAAAAAGATAAATAATCACCAATATATGTATTTCATGCTAAACCAGAAATCATCAGTTGGTCCAGATTATCATCTCCCACACATATATACTATAAGTGCTCGGATATATATTAAGATGGACAATCTTCATACTTTAATGGACAGGCTTCGATCTAATCCACACTCCAACTCTTCAACCATCCATCCAATTACATATATAGACACAGGTACATAATAAGCATGTGTTTCAGTTATTACATTGTAGAGATGTCTGCCCATCCTTGCATATGTATTAGATGGATTATGTCCTGTACATGTGGGGTTCAGATTGATCTTAGGTCAACATGGGTGCGACAAGAATCTCAGCATCAGGGCAGCATTTGAGCATTCCATCATCAGATTTTTAATTGGATGGACGGTTGAAGAGTTGGAGTGTGAGATTGAAATCTGTCCATTAAAATATGAAGATTGGCTATCTTAATATATGTCTGAGCTCTTATAGTATATATGTGTGGGAGATGATAATCTGGACCAACTGATGATTGCTGGTTTAGCATGAAATATGTATATTGGTGATTATTTATCTTTTTGTCATATATGTGTTAGGTGTATCAGTGTTATTAGATAGAGTGGAGAATGGTGGGTCATGTGAAAGTCTGTGTTCATATACCCTATATATTACATATATAGGCACAGATATATAATAAGCCTGTGTTTCAGTTATTATACATAAAATTTGTATTTGTTTCTTACAGTAAGTTTTAACTCAATCACTCAAGAGTTTTTTTAGCAAGTGTTTTGTGTGCCAACATTCAATGGTCTTTTAGTAATGTAATTTATTAGCATATTCATTAAAATATATTTTAAATACATTTTTATTTAATTCTAATATAGTATGAAATTTGCTTAAACTGAATGTTTCTTATATATGTAAATAGAGGGATTTGAGCTCAGGATCCTGAGTTCAAACCCCTCTATTTACACATTTTTATATATATTTCCATAAATAAAAAAGTATGATAAAAGTATTCAATATATAGGGTATATGAGCACAGACTTTCATATGACCCACCACTCTCCACTCTATTTCATAACACTGATACACTTGAACACATATATGTCAAAAAGATAAATAATCACCAATATACATATTTCAAGCTAGACCAGCAATCATCAATTGGTCCAGATTATTGTCTCCACACATACATGCAATAAGTTCTCAGATATATATTAAGATAGCCAATCTTCATACTTTACTGGACAGACTTCAATCTACTCCACACTCCAACTCTTCAACCGTCCATCCAATTGAAAATCTGATGATGGAATGCTCAAAGGCGACCCTGGGGCCGAGATTATTGTCACACCCATGTTGATTTAAGGTCAATCTGAACCCCACATGTACAGGACATAATCCATTTAATACATATGCAAGGATGGGCAGACATCTCTACAATGTAATAACTGAAACACAGGCTTATTATATACCTGTGTCTATATATGTAATGAGCACAGACTTTCACATGACCCACCACTCTCCACTCTATCTCATAACACTGACACACTCGAACACATATATGTCAAAAAGATAAATAATCACCAATATACATATTTCATGCTAAATTTTTCATGCTAAACCAGCAATCATCAGTTGGTCCAGATTACCATCTTTACACATATATGCTATAAGTTCAGTTGGTCCAGATTACCATCTTTACACATATATGCTATAAGTGCTCAGATATATATTAAGATAGCCAATCTTCGTATTTTAATGGACAGGCTTCAATCCACTCCACACTCCAACTCCTTCAAACATCCAATTGAAAATCTGATGATGGAATGCTCAAAGGCCACCCTGAGGCTGAGATTCTCATCACATCTGATCTCTCATGCACAGGACATAATCCATTTAATACATATACGGGGGATGGGAAGACATCTCTACTATGTAATAACTGAAATACAGACTTATTATATACCTGTATCAATATATGTAATATATAGGGTATATAAGCACAGACTTATACTATATGTATATTGCATATTTTCTCTTTCAAATTATTATATTTTTAACACTTAGAGAAATCAAAAGTTTAATGAGCAAATAAATGCCTATTATTTACTTTTAAATATCAAACTGTAGCAAAAACTTGCAGTTGAATATGATTGCCCAGGTTTGAAGAAAATCTGACAGAAAACTTATTTTTTAAGAATCCGTATCAGATATTTCTTCTAATTACAGCTGCTATCTATTGACTAAAAATTAGAAAGTGAAATACATAAATATTATATACGAAATAAACAGAAATATTGATTAACAAAGTAAAATAAATATTTCTCACCAAAACCTTTGGAAACTGATAATATTGCTTCATAGAATCCCAAAAAGTAGATTAAACCTCAGTAATGCTGATTGAACAGAAGTAAATCATTTACCCTGTTTTAATTGGTTAATACAGGTTGTAATGAATTATATATATATTCTTTATTTATAACTTTTTCAACTGCAAAATACATTTTAAAAAATATCATTTTGTTAATAATTGATGAGAAATGTTTCTTCAAAACAAAAGCATTTTTTATATTTAAAAGAAAGTAGGGAAGAAAAAAAAGATTAGAAAATGCAATTTAATTATTGTATAGATATTTTTGTGATAATAATAATTTGTATTGTTTATTTATTTAGTAAGCAACAAGTAAATAATATGGTAATAAAATATCCATACAAGAATAATGTTGAGTTTGGAATGTAAAATATAATAGATAAAATACAAAACATAATGCTTAGTTCTATAAATACTTTTTATCCCTTTATCTGCATTAAATGTAATATATTGTTAAATGTTTGATCAGTTAAAAACAGAAAAGGCTTTTGATGGTTTAAATATCTAGCGTCTTTGATACTCTAATATCGTAATCATAGCTTTAGACACTTAATCTTGCCAAAATCCAATACTACATGTATTTATTTAGTATTGAAAAGATTTGCATAAAATTGAATTTCTCATTTTATTTATATTCAAATTTATGTAAATGATTTTAGATAAACCATTCTGGATATAGGGATGCTAGCCTCTTTTTTATTTAATGTGTGTGCTTGTCTTTGGCTATAATCCATACCACTTTAACTTTTCTCCTTCTGTCATCTCCTTCAGCACTTGTTTCTGGCTGTAATCCATACCTCTTTAACCTTTCTCATTCAGTCATCTCTTTCAGCACTTGTCTTTGACTATAATCCATACCTCTTTAACCTTTCTCATTCTGTCATCTCTTTTAGTGCTTATCTTTGATTATAATCCATATCTCTTTAACTTTTTTCATTCTGTCATTTCTTTCAGTGCTTGTCTTTGGCTATAATCCATAACCTCTTTAACCTTTTTTATTTTGTCATCTCTTTCAGCACTTGTTTTTGGCTATAATCCATAACCTCTTTATCCTTTCTCATTCTGTCATCTCTTTCAGCACTTGTGTTTGGCTATAATCCATAGATCTTTAACCTTTCTCATTCTGTCATCTTTTTCAGTACTTGTCTTTGGCTATAATCCATACTTCTTTAACCTTTCGCATTCTGTCATCTCTTTCAGCACTTGCCTTTGGCTATAATCCATACTTCTTTAAACTTTCTCATTCTGTCATCTCTTTTAGCATTTGTCTTTGGCTATAATCCATACCTCTTTAACCTTTCTCATTCTGTCATCTCTTTCAATACTTGTCTTTGTCTAGAATCCATACCTCTTTAATCTTTTTCATTCTGTCATCTCTTTCAGCACATATATCTGCTTTAGAAAGATCAAATTTGTGACTGACTGCTGCTTGTGTTCCAAAAATATTGATGAGCATTTAATGCTTCTTTTTGCTCTGTTGTATAAGTAATTGTGTTGGGCCAGTCTTGAGTACAGGTTAGCCCTAGTTTTTCAAAGTATGCATTTGAGCAATTCATATTGTTATACATTACTACTCTATGTGCAGCCTCCCAATTATCTTGTCTTTAGAATTGTTTTAGATTTTAGCAAAATTAAATATGTAAAGCTATAATTATGATACTAGTAATACCAAAAGCGCTAAGCTAGAATAAAGATTTAAATCAGTAAAAGCCTTTTCTTTTTTAAATGTTTAAATATTTATTAATTTATATATTATATAATGAGTGTTAATAGCACTTAACAAGCTTTTCTGAATATCTGGGTTTCTAGCTGTGGCTGTCATCAGTGAGGCACTAGGATATTCAGAGAGCTTTTCCAAATATCCTTATCATCAGACCAGATTCTGGCTGTGGCTGCCAACAGTGAGGTGCTAGAATATTCAGACATTAACAAGATGAATATCCTAGTGCCTCACTGATGACAGCCACAGCTAGAAACAGGTCTGAGGATAATGATATTCCGAAAAGCTTGTTAAGAGCTATTAACACTCATTATATAATATTTGTAACACAGCTTATTAAATTAAGTCACATGATGTATGAATTGATTTTTTTGTAATATATATATATATATAAACATAAAAAATTGTTTAATACAGTACAACCAATGATATAAATATTTTTAATAGTTAAATAATTGATATTGGTTAAATTTAAACAACACTGTTACACAAACGTATTAAATATTTTGAAATATTATAACTGAACTACTTTCAAATGGAAATCTTGTGAAAAATTAGGTATAGTTAAGTGATATTTAGTGGGTAACTGTATATTTACAATAGAACATCTAGGATTTAAGTGAAATCTCAAACAACATCCAGTATATTATGAATCCCATAAGTATCTCTAATAGGTATTCTATAAGATCTGACAATAATAACACATTGTATTATTCTATAAAAACAGATAAAATAGACATTGCAAAACATAGTACAGCTTCTGTGCCCTAACAGAGATATTATATCAAGACATTCTTTAATAATAAATGTAAATAGTAATTAAAGTTGATTGCAATAAAAACTTAGATAAATGGAAAAACATTTAATTTATGTGTTGACAAAGAAAGTCTAAATGATTTAACCAAGAGAATCTAGAATAAAAGAACACACCTACACAACAATAATCATTAACACATAAAATATTAGCATAAACACAAGTACTATTGTAATGCAAAAAATAATTATTACAAATAAATGATATCATGAGAATAGGGTTCAAATTTACAAGTTCAATGTTTCAGTTTTGTTTTATGTAGATTAATTGATAAACAATTAAAATCTAACCATTTTCTAATTAAAAATCAGTCACCATTGGTTATCTTTCAAGTTAATTAAATACAAGAGTACTGAAATCCCTATCCATTGATTGCAAAGGCTTGCACTTGGTGGCACTACTGTATGGAGAGTTTGGTACTCTTATTAACAGCATGTATAAGCATATGAAATGGAGATCATGTGATGTTTGGATGGTTTTATAATTCAATATAAATAATACATACAACATGTATAGTAAGAAAAGCTTGTTTATCTAGAGATTAATATATTCTTTTTATTCAAGATAGAAACTTTAAAATCAGTTAAAAAATTTTTATTAACCATAACTCTATGGTATCTTTAATCCGATATCATTTCTTTTTTCTGCATATGTATTATAAAATGTATTTAAAACTTTCCAGTTCAACTCCCATTTTTGAAACTGGATAAGATAAATGACCCCAAGATGCATTTCAGACTTAAAGAGTAGTCTTCAGTGGAACCCAAGTTAGAATCTTTTATACATGTTTTTTACCATTTTATCAATACTTATCAACATAAAATTTCTATAATTTGATCTGTAGGTGTTAATCTTCCTGACACATATCTTGACACCATCTATAAATATATGTGATGAACATGATATTTTATGAATTTCACAATTATTATTGTGTTTTTTTGCATAATTAATATGCATGTAAACAAACATTCTAGTCTGGTAGTACTTCATTAATAGTTTTTTACATAAACCTAACTGGTTGAATTAAAATATGCATGAAACACAATCATTTATGTAAAACAGGCAAAACTCTCTACACAGTAGTGCCACTCAGTGCCAACCAGAGTAATCAATGGATGTCAGAAGGCTTGTGCATAAAATCCTCATCTAGTGTCTACACATCCAATATCCCCAGACTAGTTTCTGGCTCATGGCCTTTGTCAGTGAGGAGCTTTGGATCTGAGAGCACTGCACCTAGATCTCAGATCCAAAGCTCCTCACTGACGAAGTCCACAAGCCAGAAACTAGTCTGGAGATATTGGATGAGCAGGCACTAGATAGGGATTTTATGCACAAGCCTTCTGGCATCCATTGATTACTCTGCTTGATACTGAGTAGCACTACTGTGTGGAGAGTTTTGGCTGTTTTAATAACAGCTATATGCTAGCATAAGAAATGGTGATCATGTGATGTAATCATTTATGTACTTATTACATCATAGTGCTATGTCTTAAACTTTTATGAGTGAGAGCATTTCAGTGCCATATGCTAGATCATTATTTAATAAGAATAAATTGCAATATAAAGTAAAAAAAACCTAATCTTTCAAACTCACATAGCAGGTCATTACCTTGTGCACATAATTCCAGCCTCAAGTGAGAAATCTTTGATTTCCATAATTCCAGTTGTTATTTCTTAAAATGTATAAAAATTATATCTAGAACAAACTGTCAAACACTGAAAAGAAATCAGCATTTGAGTTAACAGGTACCTCAAAAGATATATCTCCACCATTAATAGTGCCAATATGATTCATATAAAACTGAAAACATTCAACATTACATGACTGACTTGATAAAACCAGGTTATCACAGGATGCATATACACAGCTATATAGAGCAATACAAAACTAATGTATTAAAATAGTCATTCACAGAAATAATAAAAGTTGGATTGCTCTACCATATTTAGCATGTATGAGTAATAAAGTAGCACACATTTGCTTGGGCTAATTTAATGTCAGATTCAGAACCGCCATAAATTTAAACAAGCTTATTAACAATACAAAGGCAAAATTCTAACATCAGATGTGGTCTATGCCGTAAACTGCAGCCAAATAGACTGCCCTTATGTATGTTATGCTGAGACCAGGGAAAATCTTAGAACTAGAATGATCAAACATTCATTAACATATAAAAAATCTAAGACCAAGTCTGAAGCTGTTAATTCATCGATCTTTCACAACCATGAAAGAGAATGTGGCTATAGTTGTGATCCGAGTGTTGTTAAATTTACATGCAAAGAAAGAAACAATTGCAAACATAAAATAAATCATTCATTACACAAAATGAATACATAATGAACCAATAATCAAATAGCATTCGAACACAAAAAGTTACTGTTCCCAACAGACTAACAATGAATATAATGCTAAAGCATTAAAGGTATATTTGGTATAATAAATCTCACTTTTTTTAAATATTTAAACTTAGGAGTTGTGAAATGGCACAGAATTATTATGCTAACATGATAGGAAACTATACAAAAGGAGTAAAATTAATAAAAAAGATATGTATAACACAGAATTTCCAATGAAATATTTAACATTTTAATGAGATTTTGTCAATATATTTGTTTTTTGTTACACTAGCTACAATCTAACAATGAAAGTAATCAATTAAATGCTGAATCTGAAAATTGCAGTGAGGATTTCTAGAAAACAGTATTTATTTTTATTTCCTTCTTTATTTAAAATCTAGGATCTACTTGAAATGGATTTTTATTTTTAGCCGATAGGTGTCACTGAAGTACTGCATTACTATTTGCTGGAGGTTGTGACCATAGTTTCTGAATTTCACTTCTGCTTGCTTTGGCAGACTGTGGCTGTGCTTTAATTAAAAAATTCAAAGAAAATAACATAAAAATTTTAAATATTTAATATACAAATATATAAATAATTAATGTTATTTATTTATTTACATTCTCTATAAAAATTTATGGTCTTATATATATTGATATTTGATGAAAAATTGAGTAATTTCTTGCATAGCTATGTTTTTGTTGATCAAATCTATCAGCAATCAAATTATCTTCAAAGCAGCTGATGACATCAGATCTGAATGGCAGAAATATATGTTCTGTAAAAGTTTCCAAATATAAGACCATAAGCCTTTATAAGTGTCTATAAAGGGCATAAATAATGTTAAATATATATATATGTTAAAACAAAGATTTTCACGGGTTAAATATATAAAATACATATTTTGCGGGTTCATCTGTGTTAAAAACTTTTAATATAAATATACTGACATTTTGACTTGGTCACACAAGTCATCCACAGAGTTATAAAAGGTAGAAAGATGGTTGTAGAGGCGCTACAATCACTGATTTGAATAAAACATTAAAATTCCACCAATAGCAAAAATGTTAAATTTAGGAATGTTTTTTTTAAAAAATCTTTCCAAATAGGAGGAAGTTTGCATGTATCATCTCACTTATTGATACAATCTAGCCTTTTAAGTATCTCAATGGCTTCTCTAATTTTGCACTGGTAGAGATTATCACATCTGGATATGATCCTGGTACTAGAAAAATCAATTTTATGTCCTGAATCTATAATATGGAGTGAGAGTGCTGCTGATGATGTGTTGTTTAACTGCGTTAGCATGCTCATCTCTCCTAACACTGATGCGACGATTACTCATACCTATGTAAGAAGCTTTACAATTTTTACATGAGATTTGATAAACACCATGAGATTCAAGAGGGATTGAATCCTTAGGCTTGGTTATTATATTGCTGATCTTTTGATGAGCATAAAATGCTGTATCTATATTATAGCATTTTAATATACATCTGATACTGTCTCTTCATTTTATTTCTGTTTTAAAAAGTTTAAAAATTAATGCTAATGACATTCTGGTCAGTTTTGATGTCGTGTCTTTGTTTACAAACATTCCAATTGATGAAGCTTTAAATATAATCTCACAACGTTGCAATTTACTAAACCATATTATTGCTTTTATTAAACATTGTCTCTTAAATATATATTTTGTATACAATGGACAACATTACAGACAAGTTTTTTGGTACTCCCATGGGCTCACCTATCTCAGGAGTAATAGTTGATTTATTCATAGAATATATAAAAATTCGTCCTTTAGAATCATCATCTTTAAAACCTCTCATTTGGCTCAGATACATAGATGACACTTTTGTCATATGGCAACATGGAAAAAATAAATTAGATGATTTTTTCTTACATTTAAATAATATGCATCCTCATATTAAATTTACAAGGAAGACAAAGTCTGATGGAAAACTCCCTTTTCTTGATGTTCTAGTCACCAGAACACCAAATAGTTTATCTTTTTCTATTTACAGAAAGGATACACACACAGACAGGTATTTACATTTCCATTCTCATCATCACCCAACTCAGATAGTTTCTGTAGCCAAAACTCTTTTAAATAGAGCAATTAACCTTTCAGATGAGACACATCTGAAAGAAAAAATAAATCATATTAATAGTGTTTTATTAGCAAATAGTTATAATTACAAATTTATAAAAAAAAGCTTTATTTCAAGCCCAAAATAGACAAAATAGGAAACAAAAAGATGATAAATCAGCTATTAGGATTTGTATTCCATATGTAAAAGGAACTACAGACAGTATCGGACGTATATTAAAACACTATAATATAGATACAGCATTTTCTGCTCATCAAAAGATCAGCAATATAATAACCAAGCCTAAGGATTCAATCCCTCTTGAATCTCATGGTGTCTATCAAATCTCATGTAAAAATTGTAAAGCTTCTTACATAGGTATGAGTAATCATCACATCAGTGTTAGGAGAGATGAGCATGCTAATGCAGTTAAACAACACTCATCATCATCAGCACTCTCACTCCATACTATAGACTCAGGTCATAAATTGATTTTTCTAGTACCAGGATCATATCCAGATGTGATAATCTCTACCAGTGCAAAATTAGAGAAGCCATTGAGATACTTAAAAGGCCAGATTGTATCAATAAGCGAGATGATACTTGCAAACTTCCTCCTATTTGGAAAGATTTTTTTAAAAAACATTCCTAAATTTAACATTTTTGCTATTGGTGGAATTTTAACGTTTTGTTCAAATCAGTGATTGTAGCACCTCTACAACCGTCTTTTTACCTTTTATAACTCTGTGGATGACTTGTGTGACCAAGTCAAAACAACAGTATATTTATATTAAAAGTTTTTAACACGGATGAACCCGCAAAATATGTATTTTATATATTTTAATATAATCCTTTAGACTCTTCCTCCTCTTCTTCTTCCTTAGTTTTGCTTTCTTTATATAGTATATAACATCAAACCTCCACTCTTTTACACTTTTAGCAAAATATATTTATTAATTTGATAACAGTTTCGACTGTTCCCAGCAGTCTTCGTCAGATCTACAAATTTAAATATTACAGAAATACAATCATATTTTATAAATTTATACATATAATTTTACAATTTAATTATTATTTTTTATTTTTACATTATATTATATTCAATAATTTAATCCTTTTAACCTTAATATTATTTTGTTTTATTTTACCATTATTTTTACTTCTTATTATATATTATTATTATTAGTATATTTATTTTTATACCCTTTCTATTATATTTTATTATATTAATAAATCACTTTTTATTTTATAATCTTACAATTTAATCCACTAATTATTTTACCTTACCCAATCCATTAAATTTTTCTTTTCTACATAATCTTACTATAACATTTTTTAACTTTTATAAATCAAAACATAATTAAATATATAATTACTTTCAAAGTACTATCAAATCTCTTTATATCATAATTTATTTCATTTCTTCCATTTATTTTACTTTTAAATTTTTATATTACTATAAATATCTCCAACCTTCATTAACTTTTACCCAATTATAATATCTGATTTTTATATATAAAGAAGGAGTGAAGGAGAAGATAGAGATAAAAATTAGATAAAAATAAGATATTATAATTGGGTAAAAGTTAATGAAGGTTGGAGATATTTATAGTAATATAAAAATTTAAAAGTAAAATAAATGGAAGAAATGAAATAAATTATGATATAAAGAGATTTGATAGTACTTTGAAAGTAATTATATATTTAATTATGTTTTGATTTATAAAAGTTAAAAAATGTTATAGTAAGATTATGTAGAAAAGAAAAATTTAATGGATTGGGTAAGGTAAAATAATTAGTGGATTAAATTGTAAGATTATAAAATAAAAAGTGATTTATTAATATAATAAAATATAATAGAAAGGGTATAAAAATAAATATACTAGTAATAATAATATATAATAAGAAGTAAAAATAATGGTAAAATAAAACAAAATAATATTAAGGTTAAAAGGATTAAATTATTGAATATAATATAATGTAAAAATAAAAAATAATAATTAAATTGTAAAATTATATGTATAAATTTATAAAATATGATTGTATTTCTGTAATATTTAAATTTGTAGACCTGATGAAGACTGCTGGGAACAGTCGAAACTGTTATCAAATTAATAAATATATTTTGCTAAAAGTGTAAAAGAGTGGAGGTTTGATGTTATATTTTATATATATAATGTTTTCATCTGATGGTGATTTTTCTAATATGAAAATATAACATATATTGTTACATATTAAAATATTTCAATATATACACAATATTTTGCACACAGAGTACAAACAAATGTTTAGATATAATGTTTCATGTCCATTATGACTGATGAACTATGCAATTCTAGTTGTTAGTAGAGTAGGTACCTTTTTGGAAGGAATGCTGCAATTTTTCCTTTAGGATCCTGAAATGTTCAATCTACTTATGACTTGTTTTGTGTCAAAATGCAGTAATGATTATAGATAAAAAATTCCTTTGGTTTTTTTATATTGGACCATTTACATCATCTAATATGAATATTGAATGTTTTTAGAAAAATTTAACTTTATTTAAATATTCCAAATACATTCAACTGTTAGTAACAGCACAGCAAACAGGTTAGAATATGCACAAAGTTTTGAGAGATATTGTTCTCCCATCTTCTTCAGATGTTGCTGGCCTGACCAGTGATAGTATTATCATGGAATTCGAACCTGGAACCTTATATTCTTGAGTATTGAATTTTAAGGTAATGCACTAACCAGAATGACTCAGTTGATTACAATATTACCTTAAAATTCAATACTCAAAAATCTAAGGGTCCAGGTTCGAATCCCATGCTACTACTGTCACTAGGCAGGCCAGCAACAGCTGAAGAAGAGGAGAGAATAATATCTCTCAAAACATTGTGCATATACTAACCTGTTTGATGTGCTATTACTAACAGATGAATATATTTGGAATATTTAAATAAAGTTAAATTTTTCTAAAGACATTCAATACATATATTAGATGAAGGAAATAGTCCAATATAAAAATACAACTAAAACACCATCATCACAAACCTTCAGGAAAACAACAACAATTTCCTGTTCCAGGTTTCAGCATATTTCTCAGCATTCTATAATAACGCAGACAATGTACATACTGTTGTTCAATATCTGTCAGTTGTCTGATGTTGTCTGAATAGTAGCTTAGTTCTGTGACCGAGAGCCTTTTCAAAAATTTTGAACAGGATTCTTTGATCGCTGAACAGAATTTCGCAAAAAAGGATTGACATAGAGTATGTCCCCAATTTTTTAACTAAATCGATTATATATATATTACATTCAAATAAATAATATGTATATAACCAACGACGTTGGACTCTATTTGTTCACAACAATAATCTGTGCCATAATGATTTTCAATAAAAATATATATCAAGTTTCAAATCTTACAATAATTAATTCTTGCATTTATAATTTACTACATTAGCATTGAACGCAGCAACCAGCAAAGACGAATAAAAACTCAAGCAATTGATTTGTTAAACCAGCTGAAATAAGAGACACTTTCAAAATAAATATTAGTTTTGGAATTCTTAACTTTGTTATTTAACGACGAGCTAACGATAATGTTTATTTCTGGATTTATGTATGTGAAAATACAGTTTAAATCAATTATTAATCAATAAAGCATCGAAAATAATGTGAAAATTAAGACTTACGATCTAAAAATAACACAACGTTAATTGACGGTTATGGTAAACTTATATTAAGCCAACAACGCGCGCATCAATATCCATTTCACTTATACATAATCCGTTAAAGAGGTTGATTTTTCTCTTTGCCTTAGGTCAACTTTTAAAAGAAAGTATAATATTTAAAATATAGATGTTTTTTTTTTTGCCTCACATTTTCTTAATAGCAAATAAATTATATAGTTATTGCAGTTAAAAATTTTAAAATTAAATAAGTGTTAAGAGTTAAAATTAAAAAAAATATATATATTAAAAAAAGTCAATATTACTTGTATAAAGTCAAATTCTTTATACTGTAATATTGTAGACCTATACATATGTATGATTTTTCCGGTACGAGCACCATCTGTTGACTTTGTTTATTGATTGGAATTATTGATTACTTAACTGAAACAGTGCAATAATCTTTTATATATTGTAGAAAAGAGAAAAAAGATATTAGTAAAAAAAAAATAAGAAATTTTTTTTTCCGGAGGTGGGGGTAGAAAAGCTTTATATATACACACATTTTAGTAAGAGTATATATATCGTGAAAAATTATATAAAAACAACATTCACTGAAATTAGAAGGGATTTGAACTCAGACCTTCGAGCTCCCCTAAGGCTATTCACTCCATCTTATACAACCGATACACATGACCACATAGGTGTGAAAAAGATAAATGATCACCAATATCCGTATTTCGCTGAATCAGCACTCATCAGTTGGTCAAGATCATCATCTCTCACACATATACACAATCAGTGCTCAATTTATATTAAGATAGCAATTCCTTAAACTTTAATGCAAAGACTTCAATCTTCTCCACCATCCAACTCTTCAGCTACACATATCATTGAAAATCTAATGATGGAATGCTCAAAGTCCTTGCTGATGCCAGTCTTATTGTCAAACCCATGTTGACTTTAAAACACTCTGACCCCTCACGTATAAGATCTTAATATATCCATTTACATAGAAGAGAAATGGGTAAAATACAGGCTGAATATGTTATATTTAAATACAAGAATATTTTTTGTACTTGGTACTTTTATTTAAATATTATAATTCACTGGAACAAAATTCTTTCCGCTAGACAGTCTTGTAGAGTGGCGTTTTTCAAGTTTGTGGTACCCAAGATCATTTGTAAGTGTTATGCCTATCAGGTGCGATTTTGTTTTTGTCATTCCCTCCGAATTATATTAAAATTATAAGAAAATATGAAAACATAAAAATTAAATATATATATTCACAATTTGAATGTTTACAAATTTATTATTCTTACTTTCACACACAAAAATTCTTTCACAATATGGTCCAAATCTAGAACTTACATATTTCACTTTATATACTTGTAATAATACTAAATATGTAAAGTGAACTTGTGTCAGTCTGGAAAGTAAATGCTTTTTTATTAATTTAATGCAATTTCATTCCAATATCAGCCTTTCAAGCTAATTGAGCATGTGCCTTTTGAGAGTGTTAAATAAATGAATACTCTCCTCTTCAATCCAAGATATAGTATTTATGCAGGAATAAAAAGATTCTTTTTATTCCGCGAAATAAATACTATATCTTGGATTGAAGACGAGAGTATTTTTTATTCCTGCATAAATACTATATCTTGGATTGAAGAGGAGAGTATTCATTTATTTAACACTCTCAAAAGGCGCATGCTCAATTAGCTTGAAAGATTGATATTGAAATGAAATATAATTGCAAGCACGGCGCTAGATAAAATATTTGCTTAATTTAATGCAAAGAAAAAATTTCTGCCTGGTGCAATTAGTAAATTTGGAACAATGCTCTTAAATAAGACAAAAGGGTACTCATCATTTAGACAGACCAGCCACTTGGTGGCATTATTTCTCTGCAAAAGTACAGAAATATGTCATTTAGGTGGCCACCTCTGGCTATTTTATAACCAGGACAGTTGTTTGGTGGCATTATTTCTCTGCTAAAGCACAGAAATATGCCATTACTTGCTTGATTTCCATACGAATAACAGCGGCTGTGTACATACATTGTTACACAGTTTATCTGTATGCTAACTATTAAAACTTTAATACAATATGACTTGAGGGTAGCTGTACTTTAAATTGCCATAACTTTTTAAATATAGTTTTTCAAATAATCATCTTACAAGTAAACTGATGCAGTATTGAATTATAAAAATTGTTATCCTGTCCACATGCTTACACATTTTTAAAGAGTGAAAAAATTCAGAAAGTGTATTTGAGAATAAAGTTGATGTGCAATAACATGTTGATGCACATTTTGCATGAGAATCTCTGTGATACTAAAAAAATGGATGGATTCACTAAGCTGCATTTAACGTTTTGGCAATTGCATGCGACCGAAAACATTCTGACATATTGCAAAATCTGTGTTTGTGTAACAAAGATGAAACAGGAGCATTTGCAGTTCAGGTGCAAGTGTGCCTCATGTAGATGCAAATGTTCAATCTGCAAGCAAACCTGGTTCAATGGCCAGTGAATACCGTTACCAAATAATGTTTGAGTAGTTTTTTGGTTTGAAAATGAGTTTAAAAGTAATTTCAAAATGAAATGATCCCATTTTACCAAATAATGTTTGATCATTAATTTTTTTAAAATTAGTTTTTAAAATGTAAAACAATTGCTCTCCAAAAATGGGTGGAAAATGATTTTGATACTGTTAGCAAATAATGTTCGATCTTAATTAGTTTTCAAAATGTAAAAAAATTGTAGTCCCAATGTTCGATTGTAAATTGTTTTAAATTAGTTTGCCAAATGTTGGCTCGGAATAGTTATAATAGTGTGTTTTTAACAGATAAGAACACCACCAAGTGACTGGCCAGTCTAAACAATGAGTACCGACAAAAGTCACATAATTTCACAATTTATATGACTGTTTTACTAACGAAAATTAAAATAACATTCTTCTCATTCAAAAACTTGAAATAAAACAATACAAACGGTATAATGTAGTCTGTCTTCTTATCATAACAAATCAATAATGACATTACAATGTTTAATGATGTTTAAATATAATTGTAATCTTGTGGAAGGAAATTAATCTTCCCTCATGTGTTATTAGATTAAATTTACGGCATTCATATAAATTATTTTATTCTTAATATATATTTCCATTGTCAGCAAGTTATAACCTGTGGACTCATTTTAAGAAAGGTAAGATAGAAGGAAATCATGAAATACTTTATCTTTACTTGTAGTAAATCATGCTTCTTGAGTGCTGTGAATACTTTGCGCCCAGTGTGTAGTGCTTTTAGGAATATGCATACCACCAAAAGATACGATCAAAACATTTAGGAACTTGCAAAAAAAATGCATATTGTCAATTAATGTAATGTAATATTTAAATTTATGTAATTTGTAGTATATTTACTCAAATTCATTGTATTTTTTTTTTAGTTTGGTATGTAAATATTTACATATGCACTGTCTGACTATCTTATTTATTTTTTGGGAGTTTAAGCACTTTATTAGAGATTTTATTTAAAAACATAAACATTTGAAATAACAGTATATTCTATTAGTTATAAACATTTTTCTAATTAAAAAGGTATAATTTATGGCTGTCAAGAAATACATAAGATTGCTAACTGCTATATATATATATATTTAAATTATTAAAAAAACACAGAACTAATATATATATATATATGAAAGACAAATGGAAACAGACTAATTTTAAAGTGACGTCAATTTAAATGCAACAATCTATTTGCCAGAAAGTACCACTTATCCTTACAGTACCAGATAATATAAGGCTTAATTTACTAAATACCTTCATAAGCCAGAAAATAAACGTTAAAACATCTGGGACAATAAGGATAACTCTTGTTTCATTCTTATAGATTTTCTGATATAAAGAAAGTGGACATTACTTTAATATTCGTAGCACATATTAAAAATTAGCAGACGTCTATTGTTTTAAATATACATACATTATATATATATATAATAAATTAATGTGATTAAAAAATAAATGCATGGAGAGATGTAAGCTCAAACATAATGTTGTTAAATGATTGTTATCTGGGTTGCTATATTTTGTTGTAAAAAAACAAAAAGACCAACTGCCCTACCTCAAGAACAACTTTTTATTAACAGCTATCTTGGAAGGTCAATAAGCTATCCACCATATTCTCATTTTATTTTAATAAGAGTGGTATGATATTAAAACAATATTCTGCAATGGATATACTTTCTATAAATTTACTTATTTCAACTATACCAGCAAGAAATTCAGTGTAACAGGACTGTATTTTTGAATCACTCAATCAAAGATTGGTGATCCACCGTATTCTCATTTTATTTTAATAAAACTGATATGATATTAAAATTGTATATTATGCACAGGATATACTTTCTATAAATTGATTTACTTTAACTATTTCAGCAAAAAAAATGTAAAATAACAGGACTGTATTTTTGAACCCCCAATCAAAGATTTATGATCCACCACATTCTCATTTTATTTTAATAAGAGTGATATGATATTAAAACTGAAAATTCTGCATGAGATATACTTTCTATAAATTGACTTATTTCTTTTATACCAACAAGAAATGTAGTATAACGACTGTATTTTGAACCCCCAATCAAAAATTGATGATCTGCCTGAATATTCTGTATTGAATATACTTTCTATAAATTGACTTCTACTATACCAATAAGAAATATAGTGTAACAGGACTGCATTTTTGAACCTCCAATTAAAGATTGGTGATGAGCATATTGATGAGCATTACCAGTTTATATGCCTATCTTTATTATTATAATTTCAAGACATAGCTGTAATAGTGTGGGTGTGAGGTTAAAATGCATTTTGACAAACCAAGTAGATATGTTCATTTAGGTCCATTTTCACATAATTTTTCAAATGTATATACTTTATGCAAACTTATTTTATGAAAGCTCCTTTTTTTAGTAAGCATTGACAGAAATCACCTTTTAGTAATATTTACTTATTATTAACTTTTGTTAGATAATGGAACTGTGGCTGATCAACATTCATTGTGTCAACTGCTATGTGCCAATATTGCATACTGGCACTTAATTTATCAGCTGTTAATTTAAAACATATGTATTATAGGGTCAGAAATGATTGTTTACCTTCTTACTATTGTTAGACTCAGAGACTCAATCATAGGCAATATTCTGTAGAGTTTAGTTTTCATTATATATCTTTGTGTAGCATCTAATACTGACATGTAGTATTAGTAACTAATTCAAATTTGTGTTGAATTTTAATTATCAGATAAATATTTAAGACTACATATTAAATGCATAACAAAAAAAAAGGTATTTATTTCCAACTATATATTACAAGCTGAGCATGCTTTCGACCTTATCTGTCAGATTCATACACTAAATAATTTTGTAGCTAAAAATTCCCGCACTTTTATAAATTCATGCATTATTTAAATGAACCTATTTTAAATATTCTATTTTTTTGATAATGGAATGATTGCTTCTTTTTTATTAATGAAATGGGAATCTTTAGTAATTGTGCATGCATTTTTAAATTTGCGCTTCCACTATTAAAACAAATGGAATATTTAAATAAGTTCAGTTAAATGATACAGAAATTTATAAAAGCGAGAATTGTGAGTGGAATAGTTGATTGCTCTGAATCTGACACATAATATCAAAAGCAAGCTTACTGCATAATATATAGTTGGAAATAACTACATATTTTTGTTTCACATTTAATACATAGTCTTGAGTATTACAATTGGCACAAGTAAAGTGAAATTAAAGTTTATAGAATTGTAAAGTAAATGTAATTTTTTTTGTAAAATATTTGCATTTCTAATTTTTTTGGTGGTAAGTCCTTGTGAAAACAAACAGTTTGCCTCAAATACATTAAAAAGGCATGTCAAATTGTTAAACCATTAACTAAGAATAATAGTTTTTTTAAAAACAGTATAATAAATTTATATTTCTTAAAACTTCATTTAAGAAACATAAAAGCGTTACTTAATTTTTATTAATAAAATAATATATAACCTCAAAAATGACTACTTTATTGGATACTAGGTAATTAATTTGTTGGCAGTATGTGATGTGAGCAGATAGTAACTATGTAGTATTTATTGATCATAGCGATGGATGATTAAAAGCCATTAACAAGACTTTCCTCCATAGCTCATAGCTATGCAAAAGTTTTACTTATAATTTCCAGAAATATAAATAAGACTGTAAGATGAGTAGAACAGTAATGTAAAAAGATGGAGATTATCATGAATCTTCAAAAAATGTATAGTAGTAAATCTATTTTTTGGACCATTAAACATAGAATCATAACAGTTCGATGAGGTTTGATTTAAAGAAAGCATTTCCATCTTGGAAGAAAAATAAATTAAATGAGGAGCTTCAAAACTGACATATATTTAAAAGCAGAAGTTCCATAAACTTATAAAAAGGCTTTGAAATGAGTTGTGTACTAAAACTGTAAAGGAGTTACGGACATACATTCATAAAACCAGATCACTGTAAATTTTTCTTGATGCATTGGAATTAGCATACCAGATCTAAACCAAGACATAATCCTGTTAGGCTGATCAGTGATATGCCCTTATATGATGATGATGATGATAGTTTGAGCATATCAACCATCTTTTCCACAACAATACTTGAATTGAGATGATGATTTCAATTGTATATTCTTTCTATCTATTCATTTGCACTTAGACAAAGACATACAGTTTAGTGAAGTTAAACCAATTTTCTGCAAATCACAAAATGGAAAGTCTGCAGATTCTGGTGAGATGTTTGGAGAAGTTTCAAAATATAGTTGTGATACATTAGATTTAAAAATATTGGATTTTTTTAAAAGAATATATTAACTCATAATGTTGGGCTGCTTGATTTTAGAGGTGCTTCTATCATTCCAATTTATAAAAATAAAGGAAATAGACCAGATTGCAGTAATTATTATAGCATATCATTATTATTCATTACTGCAAAGGTCCTTTAAAAGAATTTTATTGAGGAGTTACTTCTAATTATAAATAGGTGATTATTAGAGTTAATTATATTTACTTTTATTGATTTAGTTATATCATTTGATTCAAGTACTCAAATAGGTCTATGCCTGTGTTTGAAGTGAGTTGGTTGTTCTACAAAGGTTTACTCCTATTATGCAGCTACTATATAATGGAATGAAAGGAAATATATAAGTGAGAAAGGACACAGATTTGTGGAGTTCTCAAAAAAAGACAAACTTTATATAATGAATTCTTTCATTGAAGAAAATTCTGAAAGGAAATGGACATGAAAGCATCCAAATGAAAGTATAGCAGTATTGGATTATATTTTGATTATCAGGAAATACATTTTCAAGATTGCAATGTTCTTAATAAATTCAACACAGGATGTGATCATGATTTATTCAAATGTAAAATGCATGTTAATGCAAAATAAAGAGACAACAATTAGTATTAAGAAAACAATCCCTAACCTTCAGAAATATTCTACTGAGTTTAAATCAGAACTTACAAGTCATTTTCAAATGCTAACAGATTTTTAAAAAGGTTCAGATTTGAATGAAATCAATAGAAAGATAACTGATACATTATTAAAAAGTGTAACAGAGATATAACTTTATCTTTCTTATTGCATTGCCAAATCCATATTATATTAATATCATTTATGTTCCTTTTTACTTTTATGATGCTTTTTTTACAACCCAATGTGTATATATATAAAATGTAAAATTATATTTCATGTATATTTGTATTCACGTATTTATATTGAGTTTGTTATACTTCTGAAGAAGATTGTTGGGACAATCGAAACAGTCAATAGTGGGTTGTAAAAAAGCATTGTAAAAAGTAATAAAGAACATAAATGATATTAATATTATATGCAATAGAGATATATAGTACAAGAAAGCAGCAATTGATCAGTAAAATTTCTTCTGAAAAGAGAAGTGTGAAAATATATAAAAATGATGCGTTAATAAGGATTGAATATCTATAATTTTGTAAACTGGTACAAAAAAGAGTTTATAATGATATAAGAAAATATAATTCTGAATTAGCAAGAAAAGCTATGGAAGAGAATAAAAGTCTCAAAAATATAAAGCAACATTTTTATATTGATAAGAAACTGATTTCTTTAATAAGAAGGAAAGATGAAACAACTATTGAAACTAAAGAAATGATATCATGAAATATGAGGAAGAAATATATGAAGAATTAAATAGCAATAAAGAACAAGAAAAAAATATCTTTATAATTATTATATATTTTGAATTGCCCATGATTTTAAATAAAAAAGTAAGATATTCAAATTAATCATTGAAAAAAAAGGAAACATCCAGATAGTGATAGAATTATAATCAATGTCTTAAAGGAAACAGGTGAAGAAATCGAAAAATAGGCAAAGTAATATACTAAATGTCTAAATGATAAAGATATACCACATGATTTGAAGAATTCAGTATTAATAATTAAAAAAGGTGTCAATTAAGATATTAGAAAGTACAGAATGATCAGCCTTTTTATCATACAAATTTTTTACCAAGATAATTACTGGCTTGTCTACAGTGATCTTTGGATTTTAATGATCCAAAAGAACAAGATGGTTTTAAAAGTGGTTTTAGTACACCATATAATACTAAATCATCCATGCACTTTACTACCGTTACACAATGCTTTATTTACCACCCTCTTTTACAGTTTACCGTTTCGTTTGCCCCAGCAATTAAGAGATAAAAAATTCTGAAGAAAATTGCTGGGGCAATCAAAACTGTAAAAGAGAGTGGTAAATAAAGCATTGCGTAACAGTAATAAAGTGCATGAATGATTTAGTATTATATGGTATACATTTGGCAATGCAATAAGAAAGAGTGGTTTTAGTACAGTAGATCATATCCAAGTATTGAGAGAATTTATAAAAGGCCAATAAATATGAGTTGCCATTATGCTTTGGATTTGTAGATTATAAAAAAGCATCTTATTCTATAAGCATTTCTACAATAATTAACGCAATAACTAAACATTCGTTATTGATCAATGATAACAGAGGTAATTGTATGTATATCTTCTCATTGCAAATAACTATAATAAATATTTTAATATTTATTGTATCGTGTAGTACTATTCCAGTAGCATTAGAGATATAGTAATTTGCATATTCCGGAGAATATTTATTAAAATGCAACGACAATGATTAGATTATGCAGAATTACTAGGAAGATTAACATTGTGAAGGGTTTATGATAGGCTGACTATATCATCAAAACTTTTTACAGCAGTTTTGCAAAAAATATTTTTTGGATTAAAATATAAAACTAAGGGAGTAAAAGTAAATAGAGATTATTTAAATCATTTAGATTTTGCAGGTGATGTAATTGTTTTTGAAAATAGTGCTTTAGAGCTGCAGGATATGTTTGCAAGAGTTATTAGATGAAAGTAGAAAAGGAGTAAAAGCAAATGCCAACAAGACTAAAATAATGCTTTATGGATTTTCTCAAAAGAAAAAAAAAGAAAATTGATAATTTTAAGTTAGAAGAAAGCTGCAATTACCTTGATCAGATTATGAATACATATAAAAACATAATGGATGAAATTAATCATAGAATTAAATTTGGATTGAGCACTTTTGGTATAATTAACTTAAAGTTAAAAAACAATATTGTTTGCAAAAAAAAGGTTGTTACTAAATGTGTTTTACCAGTTATTACTTATGGATCTGAGACTTGGACACTTGAGTGACTTCATACTATTCAATGAAGTATAGATAAATGTATGTTAAGAGTAATAAGAAATCAAAAAATACATGGATGAAAGCATAAACAGGTGTTAGTGACATCACTGAAAGAATTCAGAGACCAAAGTGAAACTGGGCAGGATATGTTTTTAGAAGAGGTGACAATATATGACCAGTTGAAGACTTAAACAGGTTCCTATGAGATATTTTAGAAAGCGATCACATGTGAGATGGATGGATAAAATAAAAAAATGTGGTGCTAGGTGATATTAAAGAAACTGGAATCAACTTGGAAAAATATTTATCCTGCAATGGATTGATAATAGCAGAAAATAATGATGAGAGTACATATATATATAGTATTTAGATCTAGTTTCTAGTCTTCCAACCCTTCACTGACATGAGCCAACTAGCTCAAAACCATGGTCTGGAGGTGGGACAACAGAGATATTGAATTCTATCTCTCTCTGCGTTTATGTAAACAAGCTTGTTAGGAGCTATTGGTAAAGCTCCATCTAGTGATCATATATATATATATTAATATATATATATATATATATATATATATATATATATATATATATATTCTGTATATAAATTAAAATGATAGACCAAATTCATCCTATAGTTTAAAACTGTGTCAAAAACTAAACCTATATAACAACAGAGCTAAAAGATGGATTCATTTCATTCTACTTTTTCATAGTTGTTGATATTATATAACTCAGTAGGATATATATAAATTTGTTGAATGCAAAAATTCCTATATGTAACTGTCAACCACAGAAAATAAGTCACTTTTAGATGCAAAGGACTTATATGGGAGACAAGTTTGAATAATGGTAACTATTAAAAGGAAGTTGTATTCATTGAAGACATGAGTCAAGTATTATTAAAAATGGCTTAGCTCAATATCCCCAAGATAGGATCCTAAATATTCATTTTTAAACACTTTGCAATTGCTTGAAGTCTTTGTAAATATTCATATTAAAAATATACTATGTAAAATTTTATGTAAATGTTTGAAATCAAAGATCTCTACAATAGTGTTTAATTGTTACTAAACAAAGCAAAACTCTCCATACAGTAGTGACACCCTGTGCCAACCAGAGTAATCAATGGATGCCAAAAGGCTTGTGCATAAAATCCCTATCTAATGCCTACTCATCCAATATCCCCAGACTAGTTTGTGGCTTGTGGCCTTCATCAGTGAGGAGCTTTGGATCTGAGAGCACTGCACCTAAGCCAGAAACTAGTCTGGGGATATTGGACGAGTAGGCATTAGATAGGGATTTTATGCACAAGCCTTTGGCATTTCATTGATCACTCTGGTTGGCACAGGGTGGCACTACTGTATGGAGAGTTTTGCCTTGTTTAGTAACAATTATGTGCTAGTATAAGAGATGATGATCATGTGATGTTTAGTGTTTAATTGTCAATCAAATAAAATGAGTTTTATTTTATTGTAAGATTATAGTGTTCTTTGTGTAGCATTTGTAGATGTCTTTGCTTTCAATAAATTTACATTATATTTTATATCATATATTTCTAATATTATATATTTGTGACGAATTTGAACATTTTCAAGGTTATTAAAATTAATATTTTGTATTTCTTGCTTGGAATATTATATTGGGCCACATTCAATAGGGATTTATTTACATCTATAGTTGGAAAAAATTCATTCTCACAGTTGACTTGTTTGAACTTGTCTCTTATAAAACATTTTTTGGATTTCAGACAAAGTGAGATTCATTTTGTTTATTGACAGTTAGATAAAAGAGTTTTGTGAGATTTCGACATTGAGTAATATGGCAGTTTGAAAGATCTTAGTTTTCAAAAAAATTTGATATCTTGTGTTATTTCTACCATTTGTAGCTATTAAAGAATAATCTATATTCTTTAAATATATCTAATTTTTGTTTGTTTGTATAGTTTATAAAACACCTTAATTTAAGTGCCTGTCATCATCATCATCATTGTCAACAATTATCAATCTACTGCAGGATGAATGTCTCTCCAAGTTCAACCCATTTTCCTTCTCAACATCACCCCTGCACACTTTCTTATTTCATACATCGATCTGACATGTTGTTTCTTTCTGAGTCTTTTACAATCCCTTGAAAGCCAGTTTAGATTTCAATTATCAATCTATTATTATCTCTTCTAACAATATGTCCAGCTTAGCTCCAGTCTTTTAATTTTTTAATGAGGTCAGTAACACCTGTTTGTTCTCTTACCATATAATGTGCTTTCAATATCTTCTTGTTACTCCTAACATGCATCTCTCCATACTTCTTTGAGTGGTCTGAAGTCTCTGCACAAGTAAAATCTGGTAAAACATATTTATTAAAAACTTCCTTTTCAAAAGACATAGGCATATTTCCTTTTAGTATCAAATTATTTCTACCAAAAGCACTGTAACCAAGTTTAATTTTATGATTAATTTCATCCATTAGGTTTCCATCAAGATCAAGTAAGTTCTTGTGGTTATATTTATATATTGGCCTATTTCCATCATCTATCATTTACCATAAAATTCAATACTTAAGAATCTAAAGGTCCAGGTTCGAATCCCATGCTAATACTGTCACTGGTCAGGTCAGCAACAGCTGAAGAAGAGGGGAGAATAATACCTCTCAAAACGTTGTGCATATACTAACCTATATGCTATTACTAAAAGTTGAATGTATTTGGAATATTTAAATAAAGTAAAATTTTTCTAAAGACATTCAATATTCATATTAGATGGTGGAAATAGTTCAATATAAAAATACAACTAAAACACTATCATCACAAATCTTCAGGAAAACATTAAGTGCGAATGCTTTATTTATTTAAGCCTAAATTAAATTTTGAATATATATTTATTGAATATAGACTAACTTCTAATACTACAATACATATATAACAGAAAAGCCTAAAGGATAGAATGTTATAATTCTATCTTTTTTGTGATTTTTGACATTATAAATTTGGTGGGAGAAACTTACCTTTGTTTTTCCATTATAGATATTTAAAAAAAGATTATGATTATTTATTATTACATTTATTGAAACGAATGGGTCATTTAATGTTCAGAGGTTGTTAAAAGTAAGACTCTGTCTTCATCCTCTCTATATATTAATGAGGATTTCAGAGTATCTAATATGTACATAAATTATAACCAATAGACAAAATTCACTGGTATAAGTTAAAAACCAGTGTTAAAAACTAAGCTTATATAACAATAGAATGTAAAGATAGCATAGTATATAGAATGGTATCATTCTATCTTTTTTGTGGTTTTTGAATTTACAAACTCAGTGGAAGGTAGTTCCTTCTTCTTTTCAATTACACACACACACACACATATATATATATATATATATATATTTGTAAATTATATCATCATCATCATCAACCATAATCGCTCCATTGCAGGATGAAGGTCTCTTCAAGTTCAATCCATCTCCGATCTTTAGCTTCTCTTCTCCACATCATCCCTGCACACTTTCTTATTTCATTCATCCATATCACATGTGGTCTCTTTCTGGGTCTTTTACAATCTCTTGGAATTCAGTTTATTTCAATTGTCCATCTATTATCATCTCTTCTAACAATATGTCCAGCCCAACTCCACTTTAATCTTTTAATTTTTTCAATGAGGTCAATAACACCTGTTTTTTTTCTTACCCATATATTGTGTTTTCGATCTCTTCTTATTACTCCCAACATGCATCTCTCCATACTTTTTTGAGTGATCTGAAGTCTCTGCATTGCTCTTCTATTAACTGTCCAAGTCTCAGATCCATAAGTAAGAACTGGTAAAAGATATATGTTAAAAACCTTCCTTTTCAAACATGTAGGCATATTTTCTTTTAGTATCAAGTTATTTCTACCAAAAGCACTCCAAACAAGTTTAATTCTATGATTAATTTTATCCACTATGTTTCCATCTGTATTAATAATCTGACCAAGGTATTTGTAACTGTTAACTTCTTCTAATTCATCATAATCAATCTTTATTTTCATATTTTGAGCAAATCGATTAAACATTACTTTAGTCTTTTCAAAATTTATCTTTAATCCTACTTTCCTACTTTCATCTGATAACTCCTGCAACATTTCCTGCAGCTCTGAAGCATTATTTGAAAAAACAACTACATCATCTGTAAAATCTAAATGACTTAAATAATCTCCATTTACTTTCACTCCTTTAGATTCCCATTTTAATCCACAAAATGCTTCTTGCAGCACTGCTGTAAAAAGTTTTGGAGATATGGAGTCACTTTGTTTTACACCTTTCTCAATGTTAACTTTCCCAGTATCATTATGTAATCTAATTGTTGCTGTTGCATTTTTATAAATATTTTTTAAAATATGACAATATCCTGGATCTATACCTTGATGATCCAATGCTTTAATCACTGATGAAATGTTTTGTCCTTTCTATAACTTCTCTCAATACCTGGATATGGTCCACTATACTAAAACCACTTTTAAATCCAGTTTGTTCTCTTGGTTGGTGGAAATCCAATGTTCTCTGTAGATGAGTTGCAATTATCTTGGTAAAAATTTTGTATAAAACTGATAAAAGGCTGATAGGTCTGTAATTTCTAATATCTTCTTTATCACCTTTTTTAAATATTAATATTAATACTGCATTCTTCCAATTATCTGGTACTTCTTTATCATTTAGACATTTGGTATATAATTTTGCTAAAAAAAAATTCTATTTTTTCACCTGCTTCTTTTAATATATCAATTATAATTCAATCATTACCTAGAGCCTTTCCTTTCTTCATACATTTAATTGCATGTCTCACATCTTCATTTAAAATTCTGGGCAATTCAGAAGATGTAATACATATAGGACGTACTTGTTCTTTATTACTATATAATTCTTGATAAAAGTCTTCTACCCATTCCATAATGTCATCTCTCTTTTTAGTAATAATTCCATCTTTTTTTCTATTGCAGATATAAATTTCCTACCAATAACAAAATGTTGTTTTACATTCTTGAGACTTTTATTTTCTTCTACAGCTTTTCTTGCTAGTTCACAGTTATACTTTCTTATATCGTTTTCAACTCTTTTCCACACTATTTTACAAAACTCGAGATATTCAATTCTTTTTAATGCATCAATTTTGTATATCTTCATATTCCTTCTTTTCTTCATAAATTCTCTAGCCTCAGTAGAAATTTTATTGGTCATTTGCTGCTTTTTTCTACCAGCTATCTTTGTTGCAGTTTTTAAAAGTGTATCAGTTATTTTCATATTAATTTCATTCAAATCTGAATCATGTTCAAAATCTACTAATATTTGAAACCGATTTGTAAGTTCTAATTTAAATTCATTGCAATGTTTTTGAGGATTAGGAATATCAGCTGTAAATATTGCTTTTCTTAATAATTTTTGTCTCTCTAGTTTTGCATTAAATTATATATATATATATATATATTGTAACCGGACCACCATACAACCCTTTTATTACTTCAGTTGTAACAATTTCCTGATGAGCATGTTGCAGGAAGGAACTATCAATTGGCATTCCCCAATGCAGATGTTACCCCCCCCCTACAACAATATTTCCTGCTCATTAGAGGATGTAGTACCATAGAGGCTGGAAGCATCTAGACATTTATATGTTTGGTTTTCCAAACAGCGCCACTAGAGTTCCATCTCACTACAACCTGACTTACCTAGGTCTAGTTATGCTAGACGTAGCTCAGGAGGCATGAGATTCTCATGAACAAGTGCAATGACTGATGAGTGATGCAATAAAAACAAAATAGAATTGGACAACTGGATAACTAAATTTAATTTTTAGTAACAATAATTTTATTTAATAACAATTAATTTGCAAGTTCTAATAAAGTTCATTCCTATCCATGTGATGACTCATTTTCATTTCATTTATGAAAAGGTTAGAAGCAGTTTGTTGATCAATAGTTCATTTGCAATTCATTTTAATAAAATTCATCCTTCATTTCAAATGAAGTCTCATTTTGATGTATCTTAGGTAAAGGATTCAAAGGGTCTTTTATCTAGTAGACGTCTACCAATACTGCATGAATATTTTGCCACTCTTTATTCCATATCTGTACATCTCTTTTAGGTAGGTAAATAGTAAGATGAGCTATTCCAGATCTGTAAGGTTTCTATAATTCAGTCAAGTATCAATGTACATTGGTGCTCATAAGTTTCATTATTTTCTTTGTATACAATCGAAATTCATGTAAGCATTTGTAATTTTTATAGTACATTATTTTATTCTATTTATCAAACAGGTAACGTGAACAAATCTTGGTTTGTGGACTATTCATAGTCCAGTCAGTGTAAATGTGCATCTATGTGCATAAGTTTTATTATTTTCTTTCCACAAAATCAATATTCAGATGAGCATTAAGCATTGGTCATTTTATGTCAACATGCAGATGAGCATTTACAGTCCATATAATATTTCATTAAATTTATCAAATCCAGTAATGTGGTTTAAATTACTCCCACAAAATCAACATTCAGGTAAGTATTAAGCATTTGTAATTTTATATCAATATGCAGATAAGCATTTAGAGTCCATATAGTATTTCATTACATTTAACTAATGTGGTTTAAATTACTCCCACAAAGTCAACATTCAAATAAGCATTAAGCATTTGTAATTTTACATTAATATGCAGATAAGCATTTAGAGTCCATATAGTATTTCATTTATACTTTATCACAAATAAATGATTTTCATAATTTTAGTTTCATTCATAATTTTCCAGTAACAAACGTATTTTCATGCAGCTACATTTATTAATAATTTTTTTTTATATATATATTTATAATAAAGACGTTTTGTTTGTCTTTTGAAACATATATAATTTTAGTTTAAGAAATACGTTTGTTTATCTTTTAAAAACACATATAATTTTAGTTTAAGAAATACATTTTGTTTATCTTTTAAAAAACACATATAATTTTAGTTTAAGAAATACGTTTTGTCTTGTCTTTTAAAAAACATATATTGAATATTTTTATAAAATCATTACCTTCATTTATCCAGTTGTCGCTTCAAAAAGGGGTCATCGCATTTCAGCTGAATGGCATTATTTCCTTTCTATGATGTCTATCCAGGCAAATCTAGAAAAATCATGGCTTAGAATGGAGAGGAAAAGTGGTTACGTTAGCCCTCCATCGCTATGTTTTCGTTAATGTTTTCTTTTTCCATTATTAACAGTGGTTGTAAAGGTTATATTCCAAGGTGACGAAAGTCAGAGTTGAGTAACACTTAAATAAGAATTTTAACTTTTTAATTCTTCACTTTTCTTACTATCTTTTTCTCAAAAAAAATCTTCTTTAAACATACACTTTAAAAATCCAATCTAATCTGCACTGAACTTGCAACTTGACTATTTATATTCTCACCTGTGGATTGATTAAGCAGCCTTTCCCACTGTACCTAATTTGCATACTGCTCTCATTTAAGCCTGATTGCCTTTCTCTTTATAATGATTGGATAATCTACTTTTTTAGTGGGATAGATAAGAAATCATAAGAATTAAGCCATGTTTTTCAATTTACTAACTTTGCCTCAAGTGATTATTACACTTTATTCGAAAACATCCAAAAATTAAAAATGTAATCAATTTAATACATGCCAGCTTTAAATAAATATGTGATATATTTAAATTATATCGTAATCCAAAACTATAAAATCAATAATGATTTTCTTTATTATTTTCTTTTCTCAATTATAGAAAATAATAATTTTCTTGTAACGTCATAAACTAAACTTTTTTATACATCTGCTGTTTTTTAAGGTGGGAGGGTAACTAGCTCTTAGAATAAATATACATGTGAAACATCCTTCTTGTTTCAATATATATATATATATATATAATTTACAAATAATATAGGGGATTTGAAGACAGACTGGGCACATGCATGTGAAAAAAATAAAGGATCTGGAAATATACATATTTCATGCTGAACCAGCACTCATCAGTTGGTCCAAATCACCATCTGCCCAAACATATATAATCCATACTCTGTTTATATTAAGATAGCAAATCTTCATGCTCTAAATGACAACTCTACTCTTAAATTTTTCAGCCATCCATAGAACTGAAAATCTGATGATGGATTACCCAAATCCCTTATAATGCTAATATTATTCTCATGCTCATGTTGACTTTAAATCAATCTGACCCCAAGTGTAAGATCTTGTCCATTTAAATACACAGAAGAGGGATGCGCAGGATACAGGCTAAATTTGTAATGTTTTAAACACAAGTATATTTTATATATCTGGATTCCAGCACGAGTGGTTAGATTGACTTAGAAGTCAACATGGGTATGACTACAATATTTGCATTAATAAGGGACTTGGTCATTCTATCATCAGATTTTCAGTAGTATGAATGGCTGAAGAGTTGAAGGATGGAGTATATTGAAGCCTGTCCATTAAAGCATGAAAGTATGCTATCTTAATATAAACTGAGCATTGATTATATATTCATGTGGGAGATGATCTGGACCAATTGACAAGTGCTGGTTCATCATGAAATACATATATTGGAGACCATTTATTTTTTTCACATGTGTGTGGTCATGTGTATCAGTTATATAAGATAGAGTGGGTGGCTGAAGGGAGCTTGAAAGTTTACATTCAAATCCTCTACATATCACCTGGCCTCCAGGTATATAAATAATACTTATATTTAAAACATTATAATTTATATATGTATATACGTAAAAAGAAGAGGAAAGGATTGAGGTTTATAATGATTAATATATTAATCTTTAACTGTTTAATAATCTACATCTGGGATAGAAAATAAATAGTTGAGTGGCTCATATTGCTTCAGAGTTTACAAGATGTTTGAGGGCCAGAAAAACTCCAACTCGATTCAATCCAAAGACCATACATCTCATAATCTGAAAGTTTATTACTGTATTAAAACAGATTTGGCAATATCTGGGATTATTAATATAATAATCTCAAGTATAATAATAACATTGAAATAATTATCCAAAAATAGTAACTCATTATTTGAGTTATATACTTGTTGATTAAATTCTAATAAAGTTTAATGGACAAAAAAAAAGAATTTATTTAAGATAACTTAAGGATTTGTGCCAACAGATGAAGCTAACCCATCCAGAAATATGTTTTGGGGTATCCCTTCTCTTTTTCTGATGTCACTGTTTTCCGTTTAAAAAAAGTGTAAGTTGAGAAGTATATTTGAAAATATTGGTATGTAGTATAGATGTTTGTCTAAAGAGTTCTTGCGTTGTTAGCCGAGAGGTATCGCAGCCGCCATGCAAGCAAATAGTTGGTTGCAGACGGTTGTGGGTTCGCGTCCCGGCCGATGCTATGACATATGAAAAAAAAAAAAAAAGAGTTGCGTTAATGGATCTGTTAACAACATACTTTCAATACAGTGTGGATGTTTAAATATTGGTCACTTCGATGCAGAATGAAGGATTCCCAAGGAAAAGAGAGTGTCATCATGTAGATAATTGATTTAAAGAGGGAATATATATATATATATAATAATCATAACTTATTTTATCCATGATAGAAACAGAAGTAACTACTTCCCATTAAGTTAAGAGATACCATTATCTTTTTCATTGTTTTGGACATCACATAACTCATTGAGAGATATTTACTTCCATTTCAATTATGTACTTATCACATGTTCACCATTTCATATGGTTACACATACTGTTAATAAGAATACCAAACTACCCATACAGCCATGCTACCAAGTGCAACCTTTCATAATCAATGGATGCAGGAAGATTTGTGCATAAAATCCCTATCTAGTGCCTACTCATCCATGATGAATATGTGATGTTGTAAAGGTTGTATACCTATCCTGCCCATAGAATAATGGTGACTGTGGTTTTTGAAAAACCAAAGATGGCAAAAATGCATAGATGCTGAACTGAGTTCAGGTCTATTTGACTATGTAAGCAAATGAGTATGGGTTGTAAACACTGGTATCTTCATCTTGGTCTCCTAGCTTTATAGTTAATCAAATAGGTAATAGGTGATTGCTGGAGGGTTACATTAGATCCTAAGATCTGAGTGCAGTGCTCTCAAATCCAAGGCTCCTTACTGATGAAAGCCACATGATAGAAACTAATCTGGGAATGTTGGATGAGTAGACCCTAGATAGGGATTTTATGCATAAACCTTCCTGCAAATATTGATTACAAAGACTTGCACTTGGTGGCACTACTGTATGGGGAGTTTGGTGGACAGAAAAGGAGGCAATTCAAGGAGAAATGGGATGGTCAAGTTTTTATATGAGAGATGCAAAAAGTAAAATGAAAATGTTTGGTAGGTTGCAGTTTATGGATAGTGGAAGAATAGCCAAAATAGTGTTTAATTGGGTTATGAGTAAAGGGCAGGTAACAAGATGGGTGAGAAAGGTAATGCGGTATGCAAAAAATTTGGATAAAGAATTTATATCAGTTTACTTGTATAAAAGGTGAGATGATTGTGTTAGGAGGATTGTTCAGTGTTATAGTGGTAAGGAATGGGATAAAAAAATAGAAGCATTAATAAAAAATAGGGAGTCGGAGAGATGGAGAACTAGTATGGAGGGTAAGAAGAGTTTAAATATATATAGAAGTAAATGGAACATTGGATGCGAGGTAATTTATGATAATAGTAAGGAAAGTAGTTATTGTTTGAGGCTTGAATGGGATCTTTAGCAACAAGAGAATATACATGTAAATGGAAAACTATGGATGATTTAGTGTGCAAATTGTGTAAGGAAGGTATAGAAGACATTAGGCATCTGTTAATTGAATGTAAATGCTTGAAATCAGAAAGGGTAGTGATAATGAAGTTATGGGAGAATAGATATGAACAAAGTAAAGTAAGTTATTGGTTTTTATGCTGGGGTTGTGAAAAGATAAGGGGGATGTAGACATAAAGGCTATAGAGTTGACAAAGATTATACTGTGGAAATGGGATGGGGCAGAATATGGGAAGACTTAGAGTGGGAAATGGAAAATAAAGTGATAACAGCTTTATCTAGGCACAATTACTGAGATATTCTTGACTTCGTTTAAGGAGAAGCCAAAGTCCATCGCATCACATCACATACTCTTATGTACATATATCTCATAACCTTTAATTCTATATATATACATTGTAATAATAATTACTATAAACTTTTTTTTTTTGAACATGTGAATTTATAAAATTATTTCTGGAATCTTTTGAGCCAAAAATGAGCTACCTATAAATTTGAGTTTTTTTTTGTTTAAAAATGAAAATAGAAAATTTATGCCTGAGAAAGCAAATATTGCAAATTATATTTTGTATATATTACAAAAGAATTCAACTAGCTTTATAGAGTTTTTAAAATAATACGAATAAAAATAAATTTATTTTTAGAATCTAGGAGCAGTTATGACAAATTTAATATTCATTAATTCACGATATCTACATTATATTATTTTAAAAATTGGAGATTTGTAAAAATTTGTACAAATGAACTCTTTTTCCATTCTTCTTTATATATATGTAATAAAATTAGATAGCATTTTCCAACGTTATATATATATATTTTCCTGTTTTATCGAATTAATTAAACGTTGTCGAACCAGTTTTCAGCACTTTTGACCAAATGAAAATGATCATTTATATTTTCTGCCTCTGATATATTTGTATGTGTGGAGAGCTAGCAAATGTAACCTAATTTTAAGGCAAAGTTAAAATCCATTACATACCAGATGTAAAATCTGAAATTACGTAAAGGATATTGGAAACGCGGTATTTAATTATATTACAAATAACAAGGCAAAACTCTCCATACAGTAGTGCCATCCTGTGCTAACCAGAGTAATCAATGGATGCCTTGTTTAATAACAAGTATGTGCTAGTATAAGAGATGGTGATCATGTGATGTTTAATGGTGTATTACAAATACTTGACTTTCTAATTCTATATTTATTTTGGTTTTAAAACACACTTTTCCACGTGAGTGCAAATTTAAGCCTTATTTTAAAAAGGTTATGTTCATATCTGGTATGCAATGGGTTTGCTCCTTGTTTAGAATGCTTTTTAGACGAACTACCTCTCTCTATATATTAAGCAGAAATTGTAAGAGTTTATTTTGTATTTGTTTGTATTTGGTTTAGTAATCTAGAAAGGACAAGGGTGTTGAAAAGTGATAGTATTTAGTTAACTTGTCAAAACTCAAAATTACATTCGCACATACATAAATACATGGTGGAGAAAAGAAGGAAAGTAAACTATTTAATCAAACTAAGTTATTTCTGTCATGTCTAAAGATTGAGAAATATACTTGTAAAACTATAAAATGGAGTTTGCAAATAATTTTGACATATTTAGACATTCAATGTACAATTGATTCTCATTCAATGAGCATAGTTGATTCCCTAGGAGGTTCTACTAATTAATGTGCTCATTCACAGGTACATTGGGGCATGGTAGGGTGGAAGACTTTACAGCTTAAGTTTTATAGACTGTGCACAGTTCTGACATTTCTTGCATTTGAAAGTCTTATAAACTCCCAAGCAATAAAGCATTTGGTTATGTATATATAAGAGTATTAAACCATCAAACATCACATGATCATCATTCTTGATGCTTACACAAACTATTTTTTGCCTCTGTGAAAAACAGTTTGTGTACGCATAAAGAATGGTGATAATGTGATGTTTGATGGTTTAATACCAATCCTGCCCGATAGTATTATGGTTAATGTGGTTATTAAAGAACCAAAGACATCAAATAGTATGGATGCTGAACTGAGTTCAGATCTGTACAACTAGACAAGCTAATGAGATTAGTTTGCAAACATTATTGTGTTTTTATTTTGGACTCAAAGCTTTATAGTTATCTAAAAAAATAAGGAGTGGCTGCTGGAGGGTTGTATTAGATCCTAAGATCTAAGTGCAGTGCTCTCAGATAGAAGGCTCCTCACTGATGAAAGCAGCAAGCTAGAAACTAGTCTGGAGAGATTGGATAAGTAGGCACTAGATAGGGATTTTATGCACAAACCTTTTCACATCCATTGATTACTCTGGCTTGTACTGAGTCGCACTACTGTATGGAGAGTTTTGCCTGTTTTAACAGCTTGAGCAAGCATAAGAAATGGTGATCATGTGATGTTTAGTGGTTTAATAATGAAACTAAACACTAGAATAAAAGATATTTAAGCATAAAAAAAGAAAGAAAAACATTCTTGAAGATTTGGGGCTTACTGCTAAGAAATGAAAGAGGTAAAAGATTGGCCATCTTTACACAATAAAAATAGTAAAAATATACTATTATTAATTTCAGTTGGATTAATTCAACCCCTTTTTTTCAAACACTTTTATATCAGTTAACATCGTATTGAAAAGACACATATGGACTACAATTATTGCATTATTAAAAGAAAAGGAATTGTTAAAAAAAAAGTCTGAATTCTGAATGCTATGTGAATAGATATATATTCTCTATTATATATGACAGATACAAATAAAACTTTTAATTCTGTGTTAAACATTTATAATATTTACTAGGGCAATAAACCTCAAGAATGTGCGCTTGAAAACGCGAAGGTAGGGACCTTTACAGGTCTTAACCACAAGCTTACGCTATGGAAGAAAAGGAGGGGAACCTTCTTTACTTCAACCAATTTTCTATATAAATAGGTGAAGCTGAAGCAGTTAGATCTGAGAGTGTGAAGCTACTCAATACTTCACTGATTAAATCCACAATTCCTATTATACATTAGTACTCTCGAAATCTTTCGATTTACAACGAGTCAATGGAACAATCTTATAGTTAGAAATCTATTACGATAATTTGTAATTATAAGTAGTAATTATAAATTTATTTAAAGCACATTGAATCCATAAGAAATATTTACTAAGGCAATAAACCTCAAGACTGCGCACTTGAAAATGCGAAGGTAGGGACCTCTACATTTATTTACATTAATTTATGTGAAAATAAAACATTAAAATACAGCAGTTATTAATGTTATATCAGTATACAAACGTATTGGATATTGGCTTAAGAAAAGATTATTCTATATTGATTGCCTAAGACATGCTGTGTCTGCTTTTGACCAGTAAATCCAGATTCCTCACACAATCAACAAAAAAGAATATAGTGAGCAGTTATTTAAGAAAGTGGAATATTTAAATCAGCAATTTACATAATTTGCATTCCAATTAAATTCCACAATGCTTCCTACAGTTCATAAGGGTTATAATTCTGTTTTTATCAGCATGTCTTAGGAAATCAACATAGAATAATAATCGTTTCTTAAGTCATCATTTAATATGTTTGTATATTGTTATTAAAACAGTCAAAACTCTCCATACAGTAGTGCCACTCAGTGCAAGCCAGAGTAATCAATGGATTCCAGAAGGCTTGTATATAAAATTCCTATCCAGTGCCTACTCATCCAATATCCCCAGACTAGTTTTTGGCTTGTGGCCATTGTCAGTGAGGAGCTTTGGATCTGAGAGCACTGCACCTAGATCTGAGTGACACTACTGCATGGAGAGTTTTGCCTGATTTAATAACAGTTATGAGCAAGCATAAGAAATGGTGATCATGTGATGTTGTATATTGATATTACAATTAACATAGGGAAAGATAAAAAATCATTCAGAATAAATATTATAGTACTATTTCTTTAACAGACATTAAAAAATGAAAATCAAGTTATATACAAAATTTCCATCTATCTGCATAGTCTAGGAACAATGAAATTACAAACCTACACTAAAAGTTTATTCTGAATAATAAGTGAAAGATAAAATATGACTACAGATTTTATTGTCAAATTCCTACTCCTTTAGATGACAATGAAAAAGGAAAATTATGTGGTCAATGTTTTATCTGATTTTTATAAAAAAAATTAAACCAACTCTCAAACTATACAATTTTTTTAATGTTTACATAATGCACAAGCAAAAATACTATGATTCTACACGAAAAGGTTATTTTGAATAACGAATGAAATACACAAATTTTACACATTTCCAGCCTTTTATGTCAGATTGAGAAATTATTAGAGTAATCAAGATTTTAAAAAATATGCTCATAATAATATCTACAAACAAAGGCAAAACTCTCCATCAGTAGTGCTACCTTGTGCCAAACAGAGTAATCAATGGATGCCAGAAGGCTTGTGCATAAAATCCCTATCTAGTGCCTACTCATCCAATATCCCCAGACTAGTTTCTGGCTTGTGGCCATCTTCAGTGAGATAGGGATTTTATGCACAAGCCTTCTGGCATCCATTGATTATTCTGTTTGGCACAGGGTGGCACTACTCTATGGAGAGTTTTGTCTTTGTTTACAACAATTATGTGCTAGTATAGAGATGGTGATCATGTGATGTTTAGTGGTTTAATAATATCCATAACACATTTTTCTAAAAAAAAAAAATTATCCACAAACTGTATCAAAACCTCATTTTTCTACATAGTAAATTTTAAAAGCAATAGATTACATATTTTCTATGTTAAAAATTAATTTTCAAGATAAGATACCAAATGTTTTTCAGAAGGTTTGTGATGATAGTGTTCTAGTTATATTTTGATAATACCTCTCAAAACGTTGGGCATATACTAACCTGTTGATGTGATATTACTAACAGTTGAATGTATTTGGAATATTTAAATTAAAATTTTTCTAAAGGCATTCAATACTTATAGTAGATGATGGAAATAGTTCAATATAAAAATATAACAAGATACCAAAAGTAGATTACTAGAGTAAGTTGGAGGATAGAGAAGGTTAAAAGAAGAAAATAAGATCTGATGCAGACTGCATCGTACAGTCGAAACTGTAATGAATAATAAATGTTTTTTTGCTGAAAAGTGAAAAGTGTAAGATATTTAAAATTCAAAGATACCAAATGCTTTTACAATTTTAATCTGCACAACATTAACACAGCTTTTTAGCATAACATGATATAGATAAAAGAGTCAACATATAATTTTTCTGAAAAGGTTAAATTTATCTGTAAGTGTATAAATATACATAGTCCATTATTCTGTTCTTTTATATAAATTATAATAAATAATATATTTATTATTATAAATAGTTAATGTACTATTTATTCGTATATTGTTATGTTATATAGACAATTCTTTGAATTTATATTGAATCTCTATATTATAATTTTATTCTGTTATTGTTGTTATTTTACTTCCATTGTGAAACACTAGATGGTGTTCTATCTGCAATAGTTGGTTAGTGTTAATTGAATGTAAATGCTTGAAAACAGAAAGGGCACATATAATGAAGTTATGGAAAAATAAATATGAAAAAAGTGATTATACAGAAAGTGAATTATTGGTTTTTATGCTGGGTTTGGGAAAAGATAAGGGGGATTTAGATATAAAGGCTGTAGAGTTGATGAAGATTATGTTGTGGAAATGGGATGGAGCAGAATATGGGAAGACTGCGGAATGTAAAATTAAGTAGCTAACAGGTTTCTCTGGGCATAATTGCTGAAAGATTCTTGACTTCATTTAAGAAGAAGCTACATCACATCACATCATCATCAACATCATCATAGTGTTAAAATACGTGCTTAACATTTGAAAAGTGCACAAAAACAGGCTTTTTATATAGACTTATTAATAATATATTTATATAGCTGGTGTATATAATTTTTTATTATTTATTCTCAATGGTGTATGAAATATAAAGCCAAAATGTTAACATTTTTGCCCTAAAAATTTATCTTCAAAATGAAAACACCAAAGGAAATTTCATAATGAAGTCATTTTTGAATTATCATACAAATATGCTTATACTTTTATTATGAATTTTTTTATCAATTTCAAGTAAATGTGAGTCGATGATGGATTTAAATATATATTTTTCCTAATTATTTTTTAAAGCAATACATGTACTCACTAATACAACAAATTAAATGCTTTTTAAACAGTTTTTATTTTACCATTTTACAAAATAGGAAAAAGGCAACATTACAGTTCTTCATAATTCATCATTATTATCATTTTGGTCACTATTGATCACAACAGGATGAAGATCTCTCCAACTTCAATCCATCTTCTCCAATCTCTAGCCTCTATTTTTCATATCACCCCTGCATACTTTCTTATTTCATCCATCCATCTCATATGTGGTCTCTTTCTGGGTCTTTTACAATCTCTTGGAATCCACTTTAATACTTCAATTGTCCATCCATTACCATCTCTTTTAACAATATGTCCAACCCAATTCCACTTCAGTTTCTTAATTCTTTTAGTGATGATAGTAACACCTGTTTGTCGCCTCACCCATGTGTTTCTTTTTCAATCTCTTTTATTTACTTCTAACATGCATCTCTCCATAATTCATTGAGTTGTCTGAAGTCTCTGTATTAGTCTTTGGTTAAATATCCAGAACTGGTAAAACACATTATTAAAGACCTTTCTTTTCAAACACATAAGCATATTCTCTTTTAATATTAAATTATTTTTTACCAAAAGCACCCCAATCAGGTAGAATTCTATGATTAATTTTATCTATGATGTTTTCATCTGTAGTAATAATCTAAGATATTTGTAGTCATTAATTTCTTTTAACTTATCATTATTGATAATTCATCATTAAGTAAATATAAATATTGAATTTAAATTTAATTTTTTATTAAATTAATCTTTTAAAGAAATATTCACTAAATTTTTTTGGTACTTTTCTGTTAGCTTGTGTCAGCTGCTTGATGGCATTGATGCTATGCAAAAACACAAAAATATAACATTACTGGGCGACTGGAATAAAAATTAATTTTTGATATCTTTATGTATTAATGTATGTTAGTGTATCTACAAAATCAACAAGTTTGTTTATTTTTATTTAGTTGATGATGTGGAATATATGTATATAAATGAGAAGTTGGATGATAGAAATTAAAATAATTTCAAAACAATTTTTTTTTTCAAATTTTACTTTCACCCTGCTATGTAAGGTGTAACTCATTTAAATAAATTAGACAAGTTATATTTATTATATATGTATACTTAATCAAACCAGATATGTATTAATTAATTATATATTAGAAGGCCAATATTTATATACACATTTGCTAATTTAATATAGAGAGGTACGATGCGATCTTTTTTATAGATTTAGATATTCAATAAGAATCAGATCTATGTGCATAAATAGTTCAGTGACAATAGCTATTAATAATTACTCATGCTAAGAATAAAATGCTGGTATAATACCCACATCTAAATTAATTAAATGTCTGTAAGGAAAAAGGGTTTTTATTCATTTCATAATGGATTGTTTTTTTTGTAGCACAGTAATATATGGGATGATATACCTATATATTAATGTTAATAAGATTGTTTGACTGTATCTACAATACTGTGTAGTACTTGGTATTGTGTGACTATGTTCTTTTATTGTTTTCCCAAATATTTCATTGGCCAATCCTAAAATACTGAAGATGCTCAGAGTGAACTCCTCCTAAATGGGCAAACAAAAGAAATGGACATAAGCTACTAAAGCATGCTTTATTCCTGAACCTTTCTCACACTAAGGTTTTCAAAATGAATGGGATTTTGGAGCTGTCAAAGCAGGTCTCCTTTTGAAGAGAACACTTTTGTCAACAGGAACAGGACTTGCATCTGAAACTGTGAGATGGTTTTGGATATCTCCAATCTCATCATTTCATTGCACACACATCTCATGGCATGTAGGAGTAAGTTTTTGTCCTGTAAAAATGCCACCATGCCAGCTTCTGTGGATGGCAGTTGGCACAATTTGAATGGCTCGGTTTTGCAGTCAGCCATTTTATTTGTCATGGACATGTTCTCACACAAATGTGAGCTGGTCAAAATCTTGTTTGGACGTACCATTTCCAATTTTTTTGAAAGTTTCATGTTGAATATGGAAGCATGGTGACAGCTTTACAATTGTTAGGAGGTAATAGTAGGTCAGATGACTTGTAAGCCAATTACTTTGACATGCATATTTGAAGAGTTGTAGCAGGCTGAAGTCCAGACACCTTCACATGATACTGTAGTGAATTTTGAACTGTGAGCATTGGAATTAAGTGCACAACACAAAGCAGCAGGCTGGCCACCAGAACAACATACAAAATGGCCTCTTTTTGTGCTTTCGCATAGAAATAAGGCTGGCGGCGGCCGTGTAAATGGCATATTTATGTGTTTTTGCATATAAATAATGCCATCAAGCAACTGACATGAGCTAATATAACAGTACCATTTATTCAAGTTATGCTTATATATTATATTTAATTTTTAAACATTTTAGATTTATGTTTAAGTGAAATTTGTGTTATTTTAAAAATAATCAGAATTTAAACTCAGCTTTAAATCCAAATTGTCAAATTAATGATCGTCTATCTAATAATTTAATGTAACATTGATTTCAATAATTATAATAAGCGCATCTACACTGAAAGTCTCTAAATAATAAAAATAGATATTAACTAGATTATCTATTAATTAAAATTGAATTTAGTATTATAGTATAAAAAGTTCCGTTATAAATATCTGACCTCAATTTTCTAAGTATATATACAGTGTTACAAACAAAACGTTTTTAAAAAAATGAAGTTACATAATATCAGAAAAGTAAAAATTATTAAAAAATTGAGTGCAAGAATTAAATATGTCAACAAATGTTTATACCAGAAGATTAGCATTATTGACATAGGAAGGTATGTCAAATTATTTCCAATGTCAAAAAAGGTGGATTGAAGTAAAATAAAAAAAACATTAGTATAAATATTGAGAATCGATGAGAATATATAAAAAAAATTATGAAACTAGTCATGTATTAAAAAATAGAAAAAGTTATTTGAACAATATGTAAACAATTGCAACAGTATAAAAGGTTAATAGTAAATTAAAAAGACAAAAAGTAATGTTAAACAAGCATGGACTTCTATAAAAAACAAAACGTAATGGTTTGAGAAGATAAAAGATGTAAAAGGAATGGAAAATCCTCCATACAATAGTGCCATCCAGTACAAGTCATAGGAAACAATGGACGCAAGAAGGTTTGTGCATAAAATACCTATCTACTGCTTACTCATCCAATATTCTCAGAGTAGTTTCTAACTTGTGGCTTTCATCATTGAGAAACTTAGGATCTAAGCGCACTGCATCTAAACCTTAGAATCTAGTGCATCATCAGCCATCTTTAACTTTTTAGTTAACTGTAAAGCTATGAGTCAAAAATGAAAATAGATGTTTTCAATTCAAGCTCTTTCACTTGTATAGTCATATACTTCTGAACTCAGTTCAGTATCTATACATTTTGATGCTTTTGGTTTTTTAAAAACCATAATCACCAACATCCTATGGGCAAAAATAGTATTAAATCATGAAATATCACATGATCATCATTTTCTATGCTTATGCAAGCTCTCCATACAGGAAGTTTGTCACTGTTTTAACAGCTTGCACTAGCATAGGAAATGATGACCATATGATGTTTGAGATAAAAGACGCAGATGAAGAGATAAGAAAAAGTTTTAAAAAATTTATAAACAAAAATAATAAATTTCAAGAAGCATAAATTAAAAGGGAAAATAAAATCAGTAGAGAGAGAATTATCTGAAAATAAAAATAAAAAACATTTGAAAGATTTATGGAATGAGTAACTAATATTCAAACATGGTACATTCATAGTTGAACTTCTATTATTTGTGAAATATTTGAAGAAGTTGTAAAGAGTATGAATAAGACTAATAATTTTTAATTAGCCCATAAATAAATTATGGACATTGAGAATGTAGTTATATTTATATATTGGACTATTTCCTTCATCTACTATTAAGTATTGAATGCTTTAGAAAAATGTAACTTTATTTGAATTTTCAAATTACATTCAACTGTCAGTAATAATACAGAGATCAGTACTATGCAACAGTTTGAGAGCTATTATTCTTCCCTCTTTTTCAGGTGTTGCTGGCCTGACTAATGACAGTACTAGCATGGGATTTGAATCTGGGCCATTAGATTCTTGAATATTGAATTTTAAGGTAACACACTAATCAAATGAGCCATCCTGCCAAAGGCAATTGTCAGTATGGTTCACTTGGTTAGGGTGTTACCTTAAAATTTAATATTTGAGAATCTAAAGATCCAGCCTGATTACCATGCTAATATTGTCACTCATCAGGTCAACAACATCTGAAGAAGAGAGGAGAATTATATCTCTTGAAACTTGCCTATACTAACCTGTGGGCTATTATTTTAACAGTTGAATGTAATTGGAAAATTTAAATAAAGTTAAATTTTTCTAAAGACATTCAGTACTTAATATTAGATGATGGAAATAGTCCATTATATAGGTACAAGTAAAATACCATCACCACAAACCTTCAGGAAAACTTATTAAATATAAACTTATTCACAGAAAATCCAAAATATGTTTATTATAATTCACAAGGCAGAGTCTCAAAAAATCATGTTGTTTGAAAACAATATCTATTTTCACATATCAATGCCAATTAATTTTTCCATGAATAAATTTATATTCTCAATGATATGCATATTTAATTGCAATGTTAATTATTGATGGGGTTATTAAAAATTATTAGAATTCTCGAATTGATTGCTATTTGAAACTGGAAACTAGATTGATTAATAATTAAGAAAAAATGCCATTAGCATTGAATTTCGTTGTTTTGAAGTACCGATACTTGATTTATTTACTATTTAAAAATGTGGGGGTGAAATACAAATTGCCATATTTTATTTGGCCAATGATGCATGATTGTGGGTTTTTGTTTGCATGTTTCTCCGTGAATAAGTTTCAATACAACTAAAAATAGGAAAAATGCAAACATTTATCAAATTATAATAGAAATATTGTAGGCAATAGGCAAAGAATGAAGTAAAAACTTAATATTTTTATAATCAACTTTAAATACATGTTTATAGGCCATGTATTAATTTGTAAAAATCATGTATAGCCTGAAGAAAAATGATAATAGAACTAAATATTAAAAGTTGTGCAATATTACGGAGATTACTTGAGAGAGTTTTTTTGGAAAAACCAACTTTTTTTATCTCAGAAATTAATATTTCCAAAAATTTTATCGTTTTCTTTATCAATCACCCTTTCAAATAATTAAACCCATTATTATTTAATTCTTGTATTTAATTTTTTTATTCTTGACACTCTTTTTCACCTTTTTAGTTTACTTAGTCTTATTTTATTTGAAACAAAATCTTTTAGTTTTATATTGTAAATGTTTTCTTCTCCCTACTTTTCATTTTCTTATCTTCTGATTGGTTAATCTCTTTTGAAATATCTTTGATAATCTTCTGATTGGTTCATATTTTTTGAAATATCTATAATTTTCTGATTGGTTGATCTTTTTTGAAATATCTTTGATAATCTTCTGATTGGTTGATCTCTCTCTTTTGAAATATCTTTTCTCATCTTCTGATTGGTTCATCTTTTTTGAAATATTTTTCATAATCTTCTGATTGTTTGATCACTTTTGAATGTCTTATACACATTTTTATTTATATCTAATATTTTTCTTCTATTGGTTAGTAATGGGACAGTAATTTTTGGATGTTGTTTAATGCTTTTTTCTTTGCAAAGCTTCAAATTTTTTCTTAAGATTCACCTTATTCAAAGTTAAAATCTGATACCAATTTTTAGCTTTGGCCTGAATTAATAAAGACTAGAATTATGCTCATACACTCTGCAATCCCATTTTGTTGCTTTATACTACCCAAATTAATAGCCTGAAATAAAAACAATCTCAAAAGTTTTGAATCCAAGTGACTCATTTGGAAAATTATGTAGATCTGAAATCAGATCAAATATTTTAACGAATTCAGTTTTGTGTCACCTACTGATTCTTTCTTGTTTTTAATTAAAAAGATTAATATTAACAATAACAGATGACTTTCTTATTTACTTAACCCTTCAACCAGTGATTATATCATTCGCCGCAGGAGGTAAAACTCAAAGCTTTTAATTGGCCAATTCACAAACTGATGTATCAATTTTTCGAAAGATATTGACCATTTATTAAATATATTCACTTTAGTTTCATTTGTAAAAAGTATATTAATAATTTGTCAGATTATGAAAGTGAATGAAAGTTTGTTCAAAAATAAATTTTGATTTATAATTTAAAAATTTTTTGATTACGGCTGAAATGAAAAGAAACGTCAATGATCAATTCCACGTTATGATTTCTACTTCCCACTTTGCAATAAATAAATAATTCTTGCTAAAATCTTAACTATTTTTGTAAAATAATATTTATTTTTAGCATATTATATGAAAATAATTTGTATTTCATTTGTATTTCATCAAAAAATACTTTAAAATGCTCTAAAACATTCGTTTATCATTTTGATTACGGCTGAAATGAAAAGAAACGTCAATGATCAATTCCACGTTATGATTTCTACTTCCCACTTTGCAATAATTCTTGCTAAAATATTAACTATTTTTGTAAAATAATATTTATTTTTAGTATATTATATGAAAATAATTTGTATTTCATTTGTATTTCATCAAAAAATACTTTAAAATGCTCTAAAACATTCGTTTATCATTTTCAAAATAAAACAAAAACCGTTCGTAACTCTTTACTTTTTGACAGCCATATAAAAATTTTAACAGCCAATAAGATTCAAGAAAAGATGGTGAGAAGGTGGTGCTTTTCCATTTTCTTTTGTTTACAAAATTTCAACAGCCAATAAGATTCAAGAAAAGATGTGAGAAGGCGGTGCTTTTGTTTTGTTTGACATAAATGGTCATTTTATTGATTTTTTACTTGTAAAATAATTCAATAGATGGAAGCATCTTATAGAACTTTTTTTCTTCTAAAAAATGATGTCAAAACTGTAAACGTAGTACAAAAACTAAGCGATTTACAGTGATGTCAAGTTTCCTAGTTTAAAAACGAGCCGATCAGGTGAAAGATTTTAATCTTATGTTTGAAAAACAATACTGTGCCACCTGGTGTCCATTGAGTATTCAAGCTTATAATAAATATATGAGAAACTCGTGATAAGATTGTAGGTATTTTTTTCATAAATTTATATGATTTTTTCTTACTTTCTAATGGTTGTGTTTATACAGATAAGACATCCATTGACATCATAGATATTTTGGGGAGGGGGTAAAATTATCTAAGAGCCCTGCAATATTGTTGTTACCTAAAGTTATAAAAAATCATTATAATTAGAGGGGATTTGATCACAGACCCATAAGCCTCCCTCTCAGTCATCCAATCCATCTTATAAAACTGTTACATATGACCACAAACGTGAAAAAGACAAATGATCTCCAATATATGTATCTTGTGCATAAAATAACATAGAATCGTGCTATCAAAAAATATAAAAAAAGCTAGAATAATGATGTGTTTTTTTTCTTATCACACATTATAAATGGTATTATCGAAATACAAGTATAATGTATATATTTAACTCAGATGTAATTAAAGGGGATTAGAATCCAAATTTTCAAGCTCCCTACAGCCATCTTCTCTATCTAATATAAATGATACACATGACCACATACATGTAAAAATAAATTATCTCCACTATATGTATTTCATGCTGAATGAGCACTCATTCGTTGGTCCAGATCATCATTTGCATACATTGTAGGAGATGATAATCTGGATCAACTGATGAGTGCTGGTTCAGTAGAAAATGCATATATTGGAGATCATTTATCTTTTTTACATGTATGAGGTCATATGTATGAGTTATATTGGATCGAGAAGATGACTGTAGGGATCTTGAAAGTCTGGGTTTTACATCCCCATAAATGGTATTGTAAAAATATTATATCTTGTTAAGTGTCAGGAGAATATCATTTAATCTTTAACAAAAACTGCTTTTGTTCATTGTATATAGAATATGATTACTTTTAATACACATCTCCAAATCATCCATAAATTAAAAAATGTAGACTATCCCCTCTCATGTTGCATGTATTCCATGAACAATGCTCATTGTGTGATTTAAATATATCAGACTCCTGAGTATCTATGCTCGTGTTGGTAGCTTAATATATATATATATATATATATATATATATATATATATATACATACATGAAACAAAGGAAGATCCTAAGGTCCAATGGCTCTTATACATGACCATGATACTTTTTGTGATGGCTTTACTGCTGAATATATAATAAAATGTTTTTTTTACAATGTATGATTTATCAAAAGACAACAAATGGACTTAATATGCATTCTCATAGAAGGCATGTAGGTTTCATTTATAACATTTAAAAAAAATTATATCAACCTTAAGGCCATCTCTTATTTTATGTGCAGAATTTTGATATCTTGATATGTTATTTTTTTTAGTCTTTTCAGTGGAATCAAGTGCCTTCTGACGAGATAAAAAATTATGTGAAGTGAAATGTCACATGACTTTCCTAGATCACTTCTGTATTAGTGTTAGATATGAATCCAATGCTACTCACTGGTAAATGATAACAGATCGACATTAATCTGAAGATTTTAAAGTCGTAAGACTGTTTAATGTTCATTGATTATTTAAGCTTGCAGTAGGTAAGTTGTTATGAAATCATATTTTTTCACCTTTGGCATTCAAGACTACACAATAAAATATGAAATGATAAATAGTAGGATTAAGAGAGAAGGGTTGAAGGTAAAATACATAGGTCAAAGAATAAACAAATATGCTTGTGTTATTGGAAAAAATCAAAAGCTAAAACAAGAGTTAGGCTGGATATGTTATTAGAAGAGATAACACTAGATGGATTGTTAAAATTTTAACGTAGATTATGAGAGATTACAAAAGATTGGATAGGCAAATCAAAAAAATTTGCTTATGTAAAGTGAGAAAAAGAAACTATGTATCAGATAAACCATATTGAATTTGAAAAAAAATTTCCTTTTGCTGCAGAACAATAGTGACTGAAAATAATCATGATAATATTCAAGAGATGTGAGTAAAACCACAACCTAGAAGCTCGTCGGAGATATTGGATGCTTAGGCACTAGATAGAGATTTTATGCACAAACCTTTTTGCATCCATTAACTACTAAGGCTTTCATAGGCTGGTACTACTATATGGGGAATTTGCTACTGTTTTAAATGAAACAATGATCATGTGATGTTTGACAGTTTTACATGAATCCTGCACATAGAATTCTGGTGACAGTTGTTTTAAAAAAACAAATGATACTAAAATGTGTAGTTACTAAACTGGGTTCAGATCTATATGTCTATACAAGTGAATGAACTTGGATTGAAAACATTATGGTGTTATATCTTGGGTTCATAAACTTTATAGTCAACTAAATAGGTAAAAAATGGCTGCTGGAGGGTTGCATTACATTCTAATATCAAGTTGCAGTGTCCTCAGATCCAAGGCTCCTCACTGATGAAATCCAGAAGCTAGAGACTAGTTTGGGGATATTGGATGAGTAGGCAATAGATATGGATTGCATGAACCTTCTTGCATCTATTTATTAATAAGGCTTGTTCTGGGTGGACCACTGGGTACAGGGTTTGCTATTTGTTTTAATAGCTATTGTAAGTATATGAAATGGTGATCATGTGATGTTTTGGTGGTTTTATATAAATAAATCTTTATGAAACAATGATTTATCAGCATTGAGTTTATAGATCTCTACAAGTATTTATAAGATCCTATATAGATTTAGTCATTCCAATCTTTGATTTTTCTTTTGGATTGAATAGGAGGATATTGCATAAAAAATCTTTAAAAAGTATATATTTTTGTTTTAATCTTATAGATGTTGGCTTCTGAACATATTCATATATCCAATTTACTAAGCCTGTTTTTCACTTATTACATAATAGAGATGTCTGCCCATCCTTTATATATGTATTAAAATGGATTATGTCCTGTACATGAGGGGTCAGATTGACATTAGGTCAACATGGGTATGACAAGAATCTTGGCCTCAGTGTGGCCTTTAAGCATTCCATCATCAGATTTTCAACTGGATGGACAGTTGAAGAGTTGGAGTATGAAGTAGATTGAAGCTTGTCCATTAAAGTATGAAGATTGGCTATCTTAATATATATCTGAGCACTTATAGTATATATGTGTAGAGATGGTAATCTGGACCAACTGATGACTGCTAGTTTAGCATGAAATACGTATATTGGTGAATATTTATCTTTTCAACATATATGTGTTCAAGTGTATCAGTGTTATGAGATAAAGTGGAGAGTGGTGGGACATGTGGAAGTCTGTGCTCATATACCCTATATATAACTATTTTTTGTATTTTTTCTTTACATATATTTTTTTTTGAAGTAAAGAATAAATTTTTTGGTAAAGTTTTTGTTTTGACAAAATTAAAAATATTAAGTTCAAAAGATAAAGCGAATTTTATAAATTAAATATGAAATTTGCAAATAAACAAAAATGATAATAAAGATATTAAGCATTTTGGCAATGCAAAGTAAGAAAAGCTTAATAATCAAAACTTTTAATTCAATATGCTAAATGTGCTTTCAATATCTTTGCATTGATATCATAATCATGGCAATGAATGTATGCATTGCTGTGTTTATGTTATCATGCGTTGCTATGATTATGATATCATGATTTTTATGGTTATGATATCATGCATTGCTGTGGTTATGTTATCATGCATTGCTGTGATTGTGTTATCATGATTTCTATGGTTATGATATCATGCATTGCTGTGGTTATATTATCATGCATTGCTATGATTATGATATCATGATTTCTATGGTTATGATATCATGCATTGCTGTGGTTATGTTATCATGCATTGCTATGATTATGATATCATAAATTTCTATGGTTATGATATCATGCATTGCTGTGGTTATGTTATCATGCATTGCTATGGTTATGATATCATGCATTGCTGTGGTTATGTTATCATGCATTGCTATGATTATGACATCATGATTTCTATGGTTATGTTATCATGCATTGCTATTATATTATGATTTCTATGGTTATGATATCATGCATTGCTGTGGTTATGTTATCATGCATTGCTATGATTATGATATTATGATTTCTATGGTTATGATAGCATGCATTGCTGTGGTTATGTTATCATGCATTGCTATGATTATGATATTATGATTTCTATGGTTATGATAGCATGCATTGCTGTGGTTATGTTATCATGCATTGCTATGATTATGATATCATGATTTCTATGGTTATGATATCATGCATTGCTGTGGTTATGTTATCATGCATTGCTATGATTATGATATGATTTCTATGGTTATGATATCATGCATTGCTGTGGTTATGTTATCATGCATTGCTATGATTATGATATCATGATTTCTATGGTTATGATATCATGCATTGCTGTGGTTATGTTATCATGCATTGCTATGATTATAATATGATTTTTATGGTTATGATATTATGCATTGCTGTGGTTATGTTATCATGCATTGCTATGATTATGATATCATGATTTCTATGGTTATGATATTATGCATTGCTGTGGTTATGTTATCATGCATTGCTATGATTATGATATCATGATCTCTATGGTTATGATATCATGCATTGCTGTGGTTATGTTATCATGCATTGCTATGATTATGATATCATGATTTCTATGGTTATGATATTATGCATTGCTGTGGTCACATTATCATGCATTGCTATGATTATGATATCATGATTCTATGGTTATGATATCATGCATTGCTGTGGTTATGTTATCATGCATTGCTATGATTATGATATTAATACAAGAATATTAAAAGTATGCTTAGTATATTAAATTAAAAAGTTTTTGTTTTTAAGCTGTTTTTACTTTGCACTGCCAATCATTTTAAGAAAAGTAAAAAAAAAACAGAAAACAGAAAAATTATATAAAACATAAATTCAAATATTAAAACAGGCAAAACTCTTCATACAGTAGTGCCACTCAGTGCAAACCAGAGTTGATTTTCTGACTTATGGATTTTATGCACAAGCGTTCTGACATCCATTGATTACTCTGGCTTGCATTGAGTGGCACTACTGTATGGAGAGTTTTGCCTGTTTTAATAACTGTTATGAACAAGCATAAGAAATGGTGATCGTGTGATGTTTAGTGGTTTACTAAATTCAAATAACAATGTTTTGTTGAAATATTAAAAATCAATCTTTTTAATTATAAAAAAAAAAACACAATAACAAGTAATGAAAGTTGTTTTCTCTTTGACATAAGTAAATTTTCAATTAAATAATTTTCTATTAAAAATATATATTCAAATAAAGAGTAAATGTAAACACTGTTTGATTCTAAGTAAATTTTCAATTAACGAATTTTTTACTAAAAAATAAATATATTAAAATAAAGAGTAAATCTAAATACAAAATACATAAATTATGTGTAAATTTATTTTTGATTATGAATTCTATAAAAATTTATATTGAACAGCATAGTGATTACTTATCCTTAATTGAAAAGTATGTAGTTTGTTTTATTTTTGCACAAAAGCACTAGCTGTCATCATTTATGGTCTTTAGTTGAAATTTAAAATCTTAAAATTGTTAAAAATGTTTTTTTAAATTTAATTTTCTACTATTAAGCAAATGCAAATTCAATGTCTGAATATGACTGTAGTGCCTAAGAGATACTTTGCGTCAGAGTTTAGCAATCAGTGATTCTGTTATTACAGAAATGTTTTCACTCAAAAAAATTTTGAGAGGAGTGAGTTTGAAAAATTTATAGATTATTATATTGTTTATTTATACCATTATGTAATCACTTTTCAGAACTGATTGTGCCTTCCTGATAAATTTATTTTGATTGGAAAAAATATACTGATGTAGCAGGAAGTGGTGGTGACAAAAATTGTTTGCCATTTAATAAGAAAATAAATGTAAAATGTTTTAGATTGCAAATAGTTTATTTTGATAGAATTTGATACAGTAATTGCAAGATAATTCTGATCAGAGAAAAAGATGGTTGTTTTTTAGCACATCTAGTGGTCTGTATTACTACGTTCTCTTTTTCCAACATGTAATAGAGAATATGCCCATTTTTCATAAAATACTAAACCCAACATAGTTAACATAATTGTTTATATAATGTTTGATTGTAGATTCTTGATGCTGCAGATCATTTAAATAGTCATTTTGTTCGTATTCAAAACAAACATTTGCTTATTAAATTGTGGAAATTCATAATATGCCTGTATACCCTTAATTAACCACAATGGCTTTAAAATATTGACTTGGATATGCACAGCGAATGTAACATATTGACTTGGATATGCACAGCGAATGTAACATACATATAAGTATCATCATTAAACAAAAGAGGAAAAAACAATAATAATATATTAGAGATGAATTCTGTGTCGACTTTATGAAACATCCTAATTTAAAATTCGATTTATTTTATATTTTTCAAGATAGATTTTTAACTTGTGTTGTTATACCCCCCCCCCCGCAGGTTTTAATATTTTATTTGTAGCTCTGTATTCTATCCTCAGCCATAGTTTTTCAATGGAGGCAATCAAAGCATTTGTTTAGAGTATCTTTGAGACAATCTTTGTAATGCAAACAGGATCAGTCGCTCCCATCTAAAATCCACGCACAAATTCCCATAAAATGTTTTTATTTTTCATATGTCATAGCATCGGCCGGAAGGCGAACCCACAACCGTCTGCAAACAACTACTTGCTTGCAAGGCAGCTGCGATGACCTCTCGGCTAACAACGCTTCCAATTAAGACGTGATTTCATACTCATAGTCTCTTTAATATCACATCCACCAAGCGGCAAAACATATTAATTGATTTCAGGTTTTGATATATTTTAGACAAACATTTCCACGTGCATTAAAATCATACTTATAATAAAGTGGATCCTTTTTTTTTTTTTTGATTATTTAAACTAACTGATTGAAAAAGAATAAAATTTTAATTATTTTAAACATTTTTATTTAGAAAAATAACCACCATTTTAAAGATAAAAATGAATCGTTAATAAAATAGCACTTTTTTTTTGTATTTAGAATAAATTTTATTTTAATAGAAGTAATTCTGTTTGTCTTTTCCCCTCTATGTAAAGCAAACACGGAATCGCTTTTGTGTGTTGTATTTTTTTCTGATATGTTATCGCATTGCGTAAACTATCACTAAAAGATTTTGAATTGAAATGAGAAATCTAGACAGTTTAAATGGAATGTTTTTGCACAATTAGATTCCAGAGAGAGTTTGTTCACTTGTTCAAATACGCTTAGTTTACGAGTGATCTCTGATCTGCGTGCGTAACCAAATCTCAGCTGTATAAAATTTGACTGCATTAAGCTATTGTTTAAAAGATAAAAGGAAAAAATAAAGCAATATATAAAAAAAAATACCATTACTGATAATAAATGAAATATCCACGTTGTTGTTCGATTTGATTTCATTCTTTTCCCGTAAATGAAGTCAAAAAAATGCGTTAATTTTTTTTTATATAATATGAAACACATTCACAAATTAATTAAAAACGTATAGACTTTCTAAAAATAAAGAAATATTTTTTATTTTTAAATAATAATTTTATTTAGGCTAAACAAGGTTACATTGACTCAAAGCATAGATAAATCACCATGCATTACAATTGCGTATTAGATAAATCTTGTATTAGTTCATATGGTTTGAAGCTGATTAATGTAGAGATAATCCTTATTATATAAAGTTCATAGGTGTATGGAATAGCTTCCATGTCTCCTCATAAATGAATTTTGATGATAGTAATTTATCTCTTTGTTTTATTTTTTCATTGATTGCATAAAGCACAATCTTTCATCAGGGGAAGGCTGCAAATACATTTTCTTGCACCTCGCATACCAGATTGAATATGTGATGAAAATTGACATTCTAATGAGTGGAAATTGTTTTTTTTTAATGCAATCTTGTAATGATATAATGATGTAATAGTCTACTTTTATGTTTTGATAAATAGTAGATCTTATTGTTCCAAGTCCATTGCATGAATTGATGATATGATAGTATGTCTCATCTTCTCTTCTGCAGTTTGAACATACTGGGTCAACTTTGATGATATGCTGTTTAAAGTACAGAAACCACAGTGTAGGCATGGCATCCAGGTTTATTTTAATGATAAAGTCCAAATATTTGGGTTCTAGAGCCCAATATTTGAACAACGTTGTTATTTTATAATTGGTTATGGCTAATTTTGTATTTTGTAAATTTTGTTCTGGACTCATTAATTTCTGAGCACTCCAAATATTTATTTTGTTGGCAATGACATCTGGCATAATGTTGACATACTGATGGATGTTTTGTGCTATTTTATATATCCAGTTACTTTTCTTTGGGAGTGGTGTGTCAGTCGGCTGTATTAATTTAATTATGTGATTATACCCGTATTTAATTCCTAGGTTATAAAGGAGGGTATGAGTTTTTTGTAGAAGTAAGGCTGGAATAGCATGCAGAGACAAATCTGCAATGCTGTTGCATTCTGCATATGCTAATGGCTACTGTTTTATTTCTCCAGAATAACCTGGCACAAAACCTATTTATTTTTTTAATAAATGAATTTGGGGTAGACAGTATAGGTAGGTAGTACGAAATTCTGGACATAATCTTCATGTTCAGCAGGGCTACCTTTCCCTGTAGGGATTAATAGTTATAGGGAATATGAATGGGCATATTGAAGAGATTGATGACATGGATAACAAGGGGAATGAATTTGAGTATTGGAAATTTATCAAATATTTATAAGAGAAAATACACATGGTCTAGAAAGAATATTTTTCACACAGCAGATTATGTATTAGTAGAGGAAATGAATAAAGTACAGAAAATTAAAGTGTTTGATAATGAAGAGAAAGTATGTAATAGTGATCATAATTTCTTTATAATAGAAATGGTTAATAATGTGATGAAAAATAATAATAAAAGTAGGAAGGATAGTGAAAGATGTGGATGGAGCATGAATGATAAGAATATGTTAAAAGAATATAAAACAAAAGTAGAAAAAAATCATGGAATAAATTGTTGAATATAAGAACTGGTGAAGTAGAAAAAGTGGCAAATAGGGGTTAGGTGAGAATATTCAGAAGAATAAAAGTAATAGAAAAGTGAGAATTAGTAAAAGTGTAAAAGAGAGGGAATAGCATGCAGAGAATATAAATGTGTTATTAAAAACAAAGAAAGTGAAAAAGATGTTAATATTAAATGGAAAAACTATTTTTTAAAAAAGAAATTGGCCAAAATAGATAATTATATATAGAGAAAAGTGGAAGAGATGGGAGTAAAAAATTTTGGAAATATATTAAAAGAAAGAATGTAGAGGAGAGAGAAATAGTATTACTAAATGATGAATAAAAAGAAGTGTAGCTTTAGAGAAGAATTAGAGGAAATCTTAAATAGATATGTAACGGATATAGAAAAGATGTTAGATGTGAAGGATAGAATGATAACAAACATAAAAACACATAGTAATGGAAATATTAGTTTTACAGAAAATGAAATGAATGAGGCAAGGAAGAAATTGAAAACAGAAAAGGCAAGAGGTTTAGATGGATGGGAAGTACAGATAGTGATGAATTTGGAAAATAGGGCAAAATTAAACCTATTATCATGTTTTAATAAGATAGCACAGAACAGAGAATTTCCACATAGCTGAAATAATACAAGATTAAGGCTATTATTTAAAGGAAAGGGTATGGTCCATAGAGAGATAAACAATTACAGACTGGTAGTGGTAACATCAACGTTATATAAAGTTTTTGGATATATGGTGGCTGGAAGAGTGGCAAAATAGATGGAAGAAAATAATATAATGGTAAAAATGCAAGGAGATTTTAGAATGGATAGGCATATAGGACATACTTTATTTGTAGTTACACAACTTATAGATATGATTAAAAATACAGATAAGCAGTTATATATGGTTTTTATAGATACAGAGAAGGCATATGATAGAGTATATAGAAATAGATTATAAGTAAGTTTAGTAAATTTGAGAATGAATGGAGCTTTAGTGAATCTTATTAAGAGATTGTATGAAAATAAGTACTATATTTGTCAATTAGGAAATATAGAATCAGTTAAAAATGGGGTAGAATTAAGGCAAGAAGGCCCTATGTCACCTATTTTGTTTTTGTTATATTTGAGAGAAATGGAGAGAACAATAGAAAGACTAGGAAGAGGAGTAGAGATACCATTAATAGATGAAGGGAGTATATACACTATCAGGTTTTTTTGCTGATGATATCTTCTTGTGCACAGAAAGTAGGAAAGATATGGAAGTTATGCTGAAGACTTGCAAAAGGATGAGAAAGAGATGGGGATTACATTTAGTGAAGAAAAATCAAAAGTAATGATGATAAATGTTGGGTTAAGAGAATAGAAAGAATTTTTCATGGGGAGTATAAAGCTAAATATGGTAAATAGGTATAACTATTTAGAAATTATCTCAAGTAATCAGAGGAAATGCTTAGATCAGCTTAGATGAATGAGAGAAAAAATTGATAAATGAAACAAAAAAAAGAAATGGACTGATAAAGAAATTAATAGTGTTTTCATATAATAAATATAATAAATATGATATAGCAAATGGCAGTAGCAGAATTAACTTATGATAACGATATGTTATGTTAGTAAAAGGTTGTTAGATTACTTAGAAAAAGTACAAAGAGAAATATGAAGATGTGCATTAGATGCAGATGTGTGGATGTCAAAGGAAATAATTCAAGAGAAATGGGACGGTCAGGTTTTTATATGAGAGATGCAAAATGCAAATGAAAATTTTTGGTAGTTTGCAATTTATCAGTAGAAAAAGAATAGACAAAATAGTATTTAATTGCATTATGAATAAAGAACAGACAATATGATGGGTGAGAAAAATAGTATGGTATGCAGAAGATTTGGATAAAGACTTTATATTAGTATACTTATACAAAAGGTGGGATAATTCTATTAGGAGAATTACTGGGTGTTGTAGTGGCAAGGAATGAGATAGAAAAATAGGTGCATTAATAAAAAATAGTGAGGTGATAAGATGAAGAATTTGTATGAAGAGTAAAAAGAGTTTAAATATATATAGAAGTAAACAGAATTTTGAGTGTAAGTTAATTTACAATAATAGCAAGAAAAGTAGTCTATTGTTTAAGGCTTGAGCAGATTAGCAGCAAGGAAATATACACAATTGGAGAAATGTGGGTGATTTAATCTGAAAGTTATGTAAAAAAGGCATGGAAAATATTAGGCATCTGCTAATTGAATGTAAATGCTTACAAGCAGAAAGGATAAAAAGTGGGTTCTTGGTCTTTATCCTAGGTTTTGAAAAAAGATAAGGAAAATCTAGATATAAAAGCCATGAAGTAGACAAAGATGATGTTGTGGAAATGGGATGGAGCAGGATAGAGAAGAATATCGAAAAAGTTTAGAGTAGGGAATGGAAAGACAAAGAAAGATGGCTAACAGGTTTTTCTGGGCATTGTGGCTGAGAGATTCTTGACTTCAATAAAGGAGTACCCATATCATATCACATCACAAAAGCAAGATATCTCAGATTCTTACGTTATCCTAACACATAATGGTCTTCACTTTTGGATAAAACGTTTTTGTGTAATATTATTGCTTTTATACTTTTATTTAATAGATGAAAGTTTTGTTAAGAAAAAAATTATTGACACAGTAGGAAAGACGTATGTATAAAAGACAATAATATAGTTCTCTTATTCTAAAGAAAAAATATATGCTTGTTATTAAACAGTGGAATTGTGATAGTTTCTAAAAATGAAACCCGGGAAACCATTTTAATACAAATAACAATGTGTGAATTGAAACTCATAAACAGCCAAGCCTTTTACTGTCAAAAAGAGCAATAAATGCTTATTAAAAATTGTAGTTTATTTTCGAAGTTGAGATGCAAATTGGAAATGCAGTATAAAAACTGACATAATTTTAAAATCACACTAGAAAGACGAGATATTCTACATTTCAATTGAATAGGTATGGTTTATTTTAAAATATGCTCTAATAATTTATCCTTCATTACATACATGAAAATCTCTATTTTTAAATATGAAGTAATCATAATTAATCAATTCTCACTAAGTTCACCATTTCCATGTTGAATTAGAATAAGTGATTTGAAATTCTGGAATCCAAATGTCCTATTAGCGATTTTTTTGATGTAATTAAATTTATAAGTAAAATTTCGTATTAATAAATTCACTTAAAATAAAGATTTGAACCATAAGTTTTTAACTCCCCCATCTAGAATAAATAAGGTAAAGTATACTTGTTATAAGACATCTATTCAGAGGTCTTTTTTTAGAATAAAGATTGACAACAGCTGATCAACAGTTTGTCCTGTTTATTATTCAATTAGGTCTGACAGTTTTTCCAGGCTTAACCAATAGATAAAAATGCTCTGTTGCATATATCTTATTATTTTATTAGACATCTATTTATAAATTAAAAGATTACAGTTATATATAATTTATGTCATTTCTACAGTACTTAAAAATATAGGGTTAATATAATAAACAATCTAACTCTGCATGAATAGCACAGTCATAGACTGCGAGCACTTGATTTTTGATCTGTGTGCTTTAGTCCATTGGTAAGAATGGCAGATGCAAATTTAAAAGTTCCAGGATTGAATTTCAGCTGAGTAATATAAAATTAAAATAATCTCAACTCACATTAAGTGAATGAGCTTTTAATTGAACATTATGCCACTAGAGTTCTCAAACATTCCATGATCTTCCCATCAATAATAATAATAATAATAATAATAATAATAATAATAATAATAATAATAATAATAATAATAATAATAATAATAATAATAATAATAACAATAATGATGATGATGATGATGATAATAATAATAATAATAATAATAATAATAAACAAAAAAACAGGCAAAAACACTTCATATAGTAGTGTCACCTTGTGCTAACCAGAGTAATCAATGGATGCCAGAAGGCTTGTGCATAAAATCCCTATCTAGTGCCTACTCATCCAATATCCCCAGACTAGTTTCTGGCTTGTGGCCATCATCAGTTAGGAGCCTTGGATCTGAGAGCACTGCACCTAGATTTTAGGATCTAATGCAACCCTCCAACAACCACCTTTTATCTTTACTTCCCTATAAAACTATGAGAATGAAATTCTGGCATCCATTGATTACCCTGGTTAGCACAAGGTGACACTACTATATGGAGAATTTTTGCCTGTTTACTAACAGTTATGTGCTAGCATGAGATGGTGATCATGTGATGTTTAGTGGTTAATAATAATAATAATAATAATGATGATGATGATGATGATGTTTTATTATTATTATTATTTGGTTCACCTCTTATTATAGACATTGCATTTAAAATAATATAATTCCCTCCAATATATATACATCTCTTATATAAAATCCCTATTTTGTTTGTTGTCTGAATGTCGTCCACAATGCTGTTAAATTGATTACTTTAACAAATTACTTTTTTTAATTGATTGCTTTAACAATAAAAAAATTAATAAATAACTATAACTAACTAAACCTTAATTTATTTTGTGAGCAGTTTATGCAAAGAAAGTAATCCCACCTTTTTATTTAATAATTTGTAATTTTTATTATGAAGTTTATTTTATTCAAGGAAGTAATTTCACTATTAATAAAAACAGAAAGAAATCAGTACATGTGCTTTTAACTATAGAACTAAATAATATTTTTTTAAAACAACCAATTAAAAAAAACAATGGCCTTTCCGACCAGGAATAATGACCTTTCAAGCTGGTTAAGAGGTAATTCCACCATTGATAAACCTAAATTCAATCAGGTACATTTATGACATTTTTATATAATATTAAAATGTTTTGTTTAATTTACATTAAATCGTAAAAAAATTGTTAAAGTAACCAATTAAACATATAATTCTATAATTAAAACAAGTGGATATATGTACAAGAAATAAAGTTTTTGTAAAGAAAAGAGGAAAATGAGACTTTTAATTGTTTGAAGGGTTTTAATTATAGAATTATATGTTTATATGTAATGTATATTTTGAAAAGAAAAAAAGTTTGGAGTGGTGATTAGAGGGTTTTAAACAGAAGTAAATGGATTTGTAACCAATTAAAAAAACACAGCCTTTATAGGCCAGTTACATCTGGTGCATATATAATTTCAAGTATACTTATCTAGCTTTCTCATTATTCGTAGTAGAACACATGCACACATATAGAAGTATTTGATGTATTTTTTATCAGTAATTAATGCAAAGGTTTATTGCATTTAAATTTTAGTATAAGAACTAGATCAATAAAGATAAAAAAAAAGGAAAGCAAAAATTTTGATGATTAATTAATTGTTTAATAATTTAAAAAAATCTCTAAATCAGATTCCCTGATTTGGAAATTTTTTTGTAGTCTAATAAAATTAAAACTGAGAAATTTATTAAGTGTTTGAACAAGAAAAACACTGAAGCATGAAAGATGAGCAAAAACACAGACACAAAGAAAAGCATTAGATGTTTTTTTAAAAAAAAAGAAAAGAAAAAGCTAGTCGAAAAAACTTCTCTTAAATATTAACAAACTCGAGTGAGAACTTTTTCTAGATTACTGTCATTTATAATTAATACCTTAGAAAAAACTTCCATATAATAGGGGATTTGAACTCAAACTTTCAAACACCCTTTAGGCATCCACTCCATTTATACAAGTGATACACATGACCATATACACGTGTAAAAGATAAATAATCTCCAATATCCATATTTCATGCTGAACCAGCACTAATCAGTTGGACCAGATTATCATCTCCCACACACATATATAATTAGAGTTCAGTTTATATTGTTAGCAAATCTTCAAACTTTAATGGACAGGCTTCAATCTTCTCCACACTCCAATTTTTCAGTCATCCATATAATTGAAAATCTGAGGATGTCCATTAAAATTTGAAGATTTGCTATCTCAATACAATCTGAACACTGATTATATATATATATATATGGGTGTGTGTGATAATCTGGATCAACTGATAAGTGCTGATTCAGTATGAAATACATATATTTGAAATCATTTATTTTTTTCACTTGTATATTGCTGTGTGAATCACTTGTATAGGATTGAGTGGATGACAAAATGGAGCTTGAAAGTCTGGGTTCAAATCCCCTCTAATTACATCTAGTTTAAGTATATATTATACTTGTAAAATTTAAAATATTTCATATATAATAATAAGAAGTTATTTTATGGAAAAACACAACAACAATTAAACAGAAAGATCAAAATAAAACTGGTTTAAAACAGGCAAAACTCACTATACATATTGCCACACACAGCAAGCTAGAGTAATTAATGGATGCCAGAAGGCTTGTGCATAAAATACCTATCTAGTTCCTACTCATCCAATATCCCCAGACTAGTAAAGTGAGTTTTGCCTGTTTTAAAACAGTTATACACAAGCATAAGAAGTAGTGGTCATGTGATGTTTATTGGAATAAAACTGGTTACCACAAATGTCCGCAAAAATATTTTTGAGATCATAATTCACTGAAGTCCTATATCTTAAGCAATCCCATAGTTATAAATAGTTACATATATATAAAGAATAAGTCAATATTATTTTTTTTTTTTTTTAAAAATGTAAAGAAAACTTCATTAATGAAAAATAGTAATAATTTTGTTATAAATATGCATTATATACTTTTAGAATATTAGTACAATATAATTTATAAGAATTGGCACTCATAAATTAATAACAAATATGAAAACATGAAAAGATTGTGATCTAGGCCAACAGAGGTGCGCTGGTTTATGCAGAAATGCATCTTAGGGTTTATTTGCTTTCAGATGTCTTCATTTCTATGTTTAAAACATATGTAGAATTATGGACATTTCAAATTTTCACCATCATTTTAATTATCAGCCTACTGTGATTGAAGATCTGGTCAAGCTCATTTCAGCTTCTCATATCCATAGGTTTTTTTTTTGCCTATCACATCAATAAACTTCTTTATTTCATCCATGCATCTTATATGTGATTTTCTTCTAGTCTTTTACACTATCTTGGAATTTGATTTAAAATTTCAACTGATCATTTATTATAATTTCTTCAAACAATGTGTCCACTAGAGCCCATTTCAATTTCTTAATTCTTTCAAGGATGTCAATAACTCCTGCCTGCTTCTTCATTGGTGTATTTTACATTTGATGCCTTACTGTTACTTCTAACTTATATAATTTGTCCATACTTCATTAGGTGTTCTGAAATCTCTTCATTCCTCTTCCATTAAGTGTACAACTATCAGATCCATATGTAAGAACTGATAAAAACATATGTCTTAAAATATTCCATTTCAAGACATTTTGGTTGTTTATCAAACTTTAATTCTGTGATTAGATTTCATTTTTATTTTTCATCTATTTTAATGATCTCACCAAGTTATACAATACTTTCTTCTAATTCATAATTATCAATGTTTATTATCTTGTTGGGAAAATCCATTGAACATTATTTTCATCTTTTATAATTTTATTTATTTTTTTGCATTCATCTGATATCTTTTGCAACATTTTCTGAAGATGTCAGAAGCAGTGTTTTCAAAAACAATTACATCATCTGCAAAATCTAGATGCTTTAAAATAAGATCTATGTATTTTTTTCCACTCCCATTTTAATTGACAAAATACTTGTAAAACTGCTGTGAAAATTTTGAATATATAGAATCACCTTCACTTATTCATAGCAATGTTTATCTTTGCATGTAATCTCATTATTGCTATTGCATTTGATAAATATTCCTTACAGTATGATAATATCTTACATTTGTATTTCGGTAATCCAAAGCTTTACCACTGGAAAAATACCTACACACATATATGTATAATATCGGGGATTTGAACACAGACTTTCAAGTTCCCTTCAGCTATCAACTCTATCTCATACAACTGATACACATGATCACAAATGGTCTTCAATATATATATTTCTTGCTGAACCAGCATGCATCTCTTGGTCCAGATTATCATCTCCCACACATGTATATAATCAATGCTCAGTTTATATTAAGATAGCAAATCTTCAAACTTCAAAGGGGCAGGTTCCAATCTATTCAACCATCCATACCATTGAAAACTTGATGATGGAACACTTAAATCCTCTTATTGATGCCAATATTATTGTCATGCCCATGTTGACCTTAAGTTATTCGGACCCCTCATGAATAGGACCATATTCATTTAAATACACAGAAGAGGGATGGGCAGGATACAGACTGAATCTGCAATATTTTTTTTTGAAATACAAGCATAATACATATACTTGGAGTTTAAATGTAACATATGGGATTTGAACACAGACTTTCAAGCTCCATTCAGCTATCCACTCTATCTCATTTAACTGATACACATGAACATGGTCCTATATATGAGGGGTCAGAGTGACTTAAAGTCAATATGAGCATGACAAGGATATTTGCATCAATAAGGGATTTGGGTGTTCCCTCATCAGATATTCAATGCTATGGATGGCTGAAAAGTTGGACAGTTGAGTAGAATGAAACCTGTCTCTAAAGTTTGAAGATTTGCTATCTTAATATAAACTGACCACTGAGTATATATATATATATATATATATATATATATGTGTGTGTGTGTGTGTGTGTGGAAGATGATGATCTGGATCAACTGATGAGTGCTTTTCAGCATGCAGTATGCATATTTGGAGATCATTTATCTTTTTCACATGTGTGTGATCATGTGTATTGGTTGTATGAGCAGCTGAAGCGATTTTGAAAGTCTGTGTTCAAATCCCCCATATTACATTTAAACTCCAAGTATATGGATTACGCTTGTATTTCAAAAAATATTATATATATAATAACAATTTACTTATTAAAAATGCACTATATATAAATTTTGAATTATAATAACAATGGTAGAGGGTAACAATATATATGCATGCATTATGAATCTTATCTCCCAAGCTTGGCAGTCTTTTTTTTTTAATTATACAGTTGCAGGGACCTATGATTATTATTTTTTTTTTTTTAAATTTTATTTTACCAAATGTACGTTAATTATGCACGTTAATTGTTAAGTTAAAAAAAAATAATAAATCGATTATAAATTTCTTTCAGAAAGTTTATGTCAATATATTTATATTTATATTATAATGCATAAATGCTAATAGATTCCAAATATTGTCATAGTTTTTTTACGTTTACAGCTTTCTTTTTGTCACTACCATTTTGGAAAAAAGATAAAAAGTTGGGATTTTTCATTGACAGAACAGTATGTAGAGGAGTATTTACAAAGATACAAGATCCTGCCCTCTCGAAAAATTTGTGCTAATGGTCATAATAGGATACTTTACATTTCTTATATTTTTATATTAATAAATTTGATTTAATACAAAAAAAGTAATAATAAATAAGTGGAAATATTATAATTAAATTTTGCAGAAATTTGTTCTTTTTTAAGATACCAACAACAATAATGAAGAAAACTGTAAATATTAAATATGATCACTTCCTGTCAGCCATTTTGTTTTATATATTTATTATGCCCCTGAAACTGTAAAAATGGCTGCCAAGCTTGGAAGTTAGGATACCATATAAGTTCCATATATTAATTAAATAGAAGTGCTTTTAATTACCTTGTAATCATTATCAACTAAAGTAAGGTAGACAAAAAGAAAGAGCAAACATCACATGATATCCCCAAAACTGTGTATATTGATATTAGCAGATTCTCTATTTATTATACAATCTTCAAATTGGTTTATATAGATTGCTTCTTAAATTTTTCTTATACTAATTTAAAGATTATATAATAAATAGACAAACTGCTAATATCAATATACATTATCCCTGGAAAATCATGTGACATTTGCATCTTTTGTCTATGTTACTTCACTTGATAATAATTCTAACATAATAGTATTTCTGTTTATATATATATAATTAAATACATGCATAGTGTTTATATTTAAGCTACATGTAATTGGAGGGAATTTGAACCCAGACTTTCAAGTTCCCTTTAGTCATCCATTCTATCTTAAATAACCAATGTACATAACTACATATATGTGAAAAAGATAAATGATCTTCAACATACATATTTCAAGCTGAACTAGCACTCATCAGTTAGTTCAGATTATTATCTCTCTCACACGCGCGCGCGCACACACACACACACACACACATATATATATATATATAAGCAGTGTTATATTAAGATAACAAATCTTCAAATTTTAATGGATAGGCTTCACTTTTCTCAAACCTCCAAATCTTTATCAATCCATATCATTGAAAATCTGATGATGGTGTGTTCAAAGCCCTTATTTGGCAAGGTTTGTGGTGTCATACCCATGTTGACCATATGTCAATCTGACTCCTCATATGTAGAATCTTACGGTCATTTAAATATACAGAAGAGGGATGGCAGAATACAGGTTGAATATATAATAATTAAAATTTACATATTCAGCCTAAATTCTGACCATCCCTCTTCTCTGTATTTAAATGACCTTAAGGTTCTACATATGTGGAGCCAGATTGACATATGGTTAATGGTACAACAAAAATGAGCAAACAAGGGCTTTGAACACACCATCATCAGATTTTCAATGATATGGATGGCTGAAGAGTTGGTGAGAGAAGAATGTTAAAGCTTATTCATTAAAGTTTGAAGATTTTCTGTCTTAATATAAACCAAGCGCTGATTATATATATATATATGGGTGAGACATGATAATCGGGACTAACTGATGAGTGCTGGTTTAGCATGAAATACGCATATTGGAGCTCATTTATCTTTTTCGCATGTATGTGGTTATGTGTATTGCTTGTATAAGATGGAGTGGATGACTAAAGGGAGCTTGAAAGTCTGGGTTCAAATCCCACTAATTAAATATATATTATTATTCACCATTATTATAATTTAAAATGTATATATATATATATATATATAGCAACTCATTGGTTTTTTTTAATTTAATAAAGGTATCACTTAATTTTAATTATTATAAAATAGATATGAGTATGAATGTATATAAATTTTTTTTAACTCCGAATTATTCTGATTGTTTTGAAAGACTCTGCATTAAACTAGAATTGAAATCTTATTTTCTTGTACAAAATCATAGAGATAGTACTCCCTAATCAATATTTTATTAAAGTGAAATCAATGAAATATGGAATATGATTATTCTCTTGAAAGTGTTGGGATTTAGTTAGAATTTGAATCTTGCTATTTTCATGCCAAATCTCTGAAGATGAATAAAATGAATCACATGGGAGTGTATATTTGATGGCATATTTAATTGGGATGATTTAAAATAATAGACCTTTAAAGGCAATATTTTTCACTAGATTTTATTAATTTCTATATGTATAGTAGAGGGAAATGATTTACTTGTCTGACCATTTATAATTCAGAAAGTAATATTTTTTTTACCATTAGCGCTATTTAATTTTTCCTGTTTTACTATTAGAGGCGGTATTAAGACTAAAATACGACTTTCTTCCACACAAAATGAAAAAAAAAAAGCCTCAGCATGCCTTATGCACAAGCATTTATTAATGTTATAGGACTTTTTTAATTTAAAAAAAGAGAAAAAGAAAGCAAGGGAGGGTAATGAGAGAAGAAAATACGAGAGAGAAAAAAAGCTAAAAAAGGAAAAGAAGAGGATAAAGAGAAAGGAAGAAAGAAAGGAGAAAGAAAGAGGAAGAGATGGCAGAAGAAAAAAGAAAGGGAGGAGAGACAGAAATAAATAGAATAAAAGGAAAAGAGAGGAAAAAAGTAAAAAAGAGGAAGAGAGAAGAAGGAAGAAAGAGATGAAGAGAAAAAGTAAGAAAAAAGAAAGGAATGTCTGAGATAGAAGATAATTTGAATTTGTTTATTTTCACGCTATTTTTTTTACAATGAGTGATTATTACTCTTTTGAAACTTAATTTTGTTTTGCATTACTATGAAAAATATAATATTTTAAAATGAAAACTTCTAATACGGTATTTCAAACGTTATAATTAGGACTGTGGAAATTGGATAATATTAGGCACAATTTTTTACATGAACAAGCAATACCAATTACATTTAAACTTTCTTGACATTTATTATTTATGTTGAAATAATTTCAATATATATATATATTGATTTTTTTTTTTTTTTTGAAAATTAGGGACTCCTGCTCTTTTGCAACTTCAATATAATTTATCTTAGTGCTTTTAGAGTCGAATCCATTCCACAGGAAACAGTGCGTAGGAAATATAGATTACAACAACAGTAATTTTATTTTATAACACAGATTAGTAATTTATCAATTACCTTTGTTATATAGCATAAGTCTCAAGGAAAGCATTATATTACCTTGCTTGGTTTAGTGCAGTAGTGGAGGGTCAGACTCTTGGGTAAAAGATCCTCATATTGATTATAGTTGTGGCGCTTTTGGTGCTCAAACGTCTTATTAACTCTCAAGCAATACAGTCATTTGATTATATTTCTTTCATGGGAACGTATGGGATATTTAATGCATTTGTTTAACAGCAGAGGGATTCCCATGTTTAAAACATGCATTTAGAGGGAATAATGCATGACAAATTATCTATATGCAATGACGTGTGAGAGCAAGCATGTTGGTTTGTGTTATTTACAACTAAATTACTTATCACATAATCACCATTTCCTATACGTATACAAACTGTTAAAAAAGACACCACAAAGTATAGATCCTGAACTGAGTTCAGATCTGTATATCTATGCAAGTGAATCAGCTTGGATTGAAAACATTATTGTGTTTTCATTTTGGACTTATAGCTTTATAATTAGATAAAAAGATAAAATGCACCTTCTGGAGGGTGGCATTAGATCCTAAGTTCTAGTTACGGTATGTTCAGATTGAAGGCTCTTCCTGATGAAAGTCACAACCAAAAAACTAGAATGGGGATACATGATTAGGCACTAAATAGGGATTTTATGCCCAAACCTTCTTGCATCCATTAATTACTCTGGCTTGGATTGGGTGGCACTGTGCTTTTGCTTTAATATTTCAAAGTAAAATAAACCTAGTAGTCCTATTTTTATTTTGGCTACAACTTTTGCTATTTCCATTATTCCAATAACTAACAGAACCTCTACAACTAAATTTTATTAGTCATATTCTTATTACTATTATTACCTTTTTATTATTGCAATCACTAATATTATTTCTGTTACTACTACTACTATATTTAATTTCTACTATCATTTTTTTAGTAGAAAAGAGGAAATGAATAAAGTATGGAAAATGAAGGTGTTTGATAATGAAGAGAGAGTATGTAATGGTAATCATAAATTCTTTATAATAGAAATGGTTAATAATGTGATGGAAAATAGTAATAAAAGTGGAAAGGATAATGAAAGTTGTGGATGAAGAGTGAATGATAAGAATAAGTTAAAAAAGTATAAAATAAAAGTTGAAGAAACCATGGAAGAGTTGATTGGGGGTGAGTATAAGGCCTGATATGGTGAAATAGAAAAAGTGGCAAATAGAGTTTTAGGTAGAATATTCAGAAGAATAAAAGTAATAGGAAAGTGAGAGTTAGTAAACGTGTAAAAGAGAGGGAAAAAGCATGCAGAGAATATAAGGGTGCTATTAAAAACAAAGAAAGTGAAAAAGATGTTAATGCTAAATGGAAAAAGTACTTAAAAGAAGTTGACTAAAATAGATAATTATAGAGAGATAATGAAATTGAATAGTAAATCGTTGGAAGATATTAATAAAAGTGGAAAAGATGGGAGTAAAAAATTTTGGAAATACATTAAAAGAATGAATGTAGGGGAGAGAAAAATAGTATTACTAAATGGTGAGGGAATAGAGTGTTACTCTAGTAAAGAATTAAAGATAATCTTAAATAAGTATATAATGGATATAGAAAAGATGAACTGAATGAGGCAGGTAAGAAATTTAAAAGAGGAAGGGTAAGAGCTTTGGATGGATGGGCAGCAGAGATGGCAATGAATTTAGAGCATAGGGTAAAATTAAAGGTATTATCATGTTTCAGTAAGATGGCACAGAAGAGAGATCTAGGTAGTTGGAGTAATACAAGAATAAGGCTATTATTTAAAGGAAAGAGTATGGATAAAAATTTTGGACTGATAGTGGTAACATCAGTGCTATATAAAGTTTTCTTATATGTGATGGCTGGAAGGGTTGCAAAATGAATGGAAGAAAATAATATAATGGGAGAAATGCAAGGAGGTTTTCAATTAGATAGGCATACAGGAGATAGTTTATTTGTAGTTATATAACTTATGGTTATATAACTTATGGTTATATAACTGTTTACAGGTAAACAGTTATATATAGTTTTTATAGATATAGAGAAGGCATATGATAGAGTAAATAGAAATAGATTATGGATAAGTTTAGTAAATTTGGGAGTGGAGCTTTAGTGGACATTATTAATCAAATACAAGTCGCCATGAATATGGGACTATAAACTGTCCCGAAAGTGCTTGGCGGTAAATTTTGAGAATTTTACATACATTGAATAGCTTCATTATCTGTGTGCAGAGCACATATATATTAAGAAATTATATTAAAATGATTGTTATGCATATCAATTAGGGAATATAGAATCAGTTAAAGTTAAAAGATGGGACTAAGGCAAGGATGCCCTATGTTACTTACTTTATTTTTCCTGTATTTGAGAGAAATGGAGAGAGAGCAAGAAAAAGACTAGGGAAGAGGGGTAAAAATATTATTAATAGGTGGCAAGGGAGTATATACATTATCGAGTCTTTTATTTGTGGATGATGTCTTTTTGTGTGCCGAAAAAAGGGAAGATATGGTAGTTATGCTGAGGACATGTGCAAGGGTGGGTGATGAGATAGGGATTAAATTTAGTGAAGAAAAATCAAAAGTAATGATGATTAATACTGGGGAAAGAGCAGACAAAGAATTTTTACTGGGGGATATAAAGTTAAGTGTGGTGCATAGATATAACTATTTGGGAATCATCTTAAGTAATCAGAGAAATTGCTTGGATGAATGGGAAAAAAATTGATAAATGAAGCAAAGAAAAGAAAGGGATTGATAAAGATATTAACAGTGCTCACATATAATAAGGATGATGTATCTAGAATTGTGTGGAAGGAAGTGGTAGTAGCAGGGTTAACATATGGTAATGATGCATTATGTGTTAGTAAAGGGGTATTAGATTATTTAGAAAAAGTATAAAGAGAAGTAGGAAAACATGCATTAAATGCATATGTGTGAATGGCAAAGGAGGCAGTTAAAGGTGAAATGGAATGATCAAGTTTTTATATGAGAGATGCAAAAACAAAATGAAAATGTTCAGTAGTTTGCAGTTTGTGGATAATAAAAGAATAGCCCAAATAGTATTTAATTGGGTTATAAATAAAAGGCAGGCAACAAGATGGGTGAGAAAGATAATGTGAAATGCATAAGATTTGATAAAGAATTTATGTCAGTATACTTATACAAAAGGTGGGATAATTGTGTTAGGAGAATTAATGATTGTTATAGTGTTAAGGAATGGGATAGAAGAATAGATGCATTAATTAAGAATAGGATGTTGGAGAGATGGAGAACTAGTATGGAGAGTAAAAAGAGTTTAAATATATATAGAAGTAAACAGAATATTGTGTGTGAGTTAATTTATGATAATAGCAAGGAAAGTAGTTTACTGTTTAAGGCTCAAATGGGATCTTTAGCAACAAAGGAATATACGCATAAATGGAAAAATGTGCATGATTTAGTCTGAAAATTGTGTAAAGAAAGCATAGAAAATATCAGGCATCTGTTAATTGAATGTAAATGCCTGAAAGCAGCAAAGGTACAGATAATGAAGTTGTGGAAGAATAAATATAAACAAATTGATTATACAGAAAGTGGGTTATTGGTTTTTATGCTTGGTTTGGGAAAAGATAAGGAGGATTTAAATATAAAGGCCCTGGAGTTAACAAAGATTACATTGTGGAAATGGGATGGAGCATGATAGAGAAGAATATGGGAACCCCTATGGTGGAGAATGGAAAGGGAAGTTAAATTCGCTAACAGGTTTCTCTGAGCATAGTTGCGGAGAGATTCCTGACTCCATATAAGGAGAAGTCACAGTGCATCACATCACAAAATTAAAAAAAATTATTTTGGATAGTTTTAAGGAGCTGAAATAGTATTAAGTAGGTTAAAAAGATTTGTAATATTTATGATTTATAGTTGTAATACGAACTTAATTTTAAACTTTGCGTGTTTGCTTAATATTCTGTAATTCAATACTAGCACAATAGACAGCAATGCCATCAACAGACAAGAAATGTGTTGTTCTACATCCAGGAAATAGAATACTTGAACTTTGCATAGATTTGCATGACATTAGACAATCAGTTACTTTACAAAGAGCTATGATTATGGAAGCCATGACTCTCGAAGGTGCTTAGTCTATGGTTTAATAAGATATTAAATATTAGCTTTGTGTTTATGCATTTATAGCGCTAGTATTGATTTATAGTTGTAAAATAAAATGGTAAATATAAAGGAAAATTATTAATAACATAAGATTAAATAAAGAGAATGGTAAATATTATCTATTATTAAAAATAAAATAAAAATATATTTTTAATAAATGGATCAGTGTTAGACAAAGAAACATATAAAGATAAATTCATATTATTTTTATTAATTTGGGGATAATACAATTACAATTTTATATTGATTTATTTCATAAGGAATAGTAATAAATAGAGGATATTAAAACAATAATAAAATGGATAATATATTTAAATTATTGTTTGTGAATGTATCTAAAGACAGTAATATACATATTTAATCTACATCTATTTTATATTTAAATTTAGTGTTGTATATTTTATTTTGTATTATCTGGATTATTTTATTTAATTGGTTTTAATTCATCATATTTATTGAATTTTTATTATATGTTGTGTTAGTTATTTTTATATAGTTTCTATTTTTTTAATTACCTTTATACATATTTATTTTATCATTATATCATAGTTCTGAGGCAGATTGTAGGACAGTCAAAATACCAGATTGTTTGTGCATATATATAATTTTTTTTTTGCTATAAAGTATTGAAATAAAAGTGTACATATTGTATTTATAATATATATTAGTACTGTCTTTAATTTATTATTCTACTGTCAGACTTATCATAGTTAAACTATAATAACAAATCATTTGTAAATTATGAGTTCATAAAAAGTTCAAATACTGGAAGTAATAGAACTAGGCCATGATCTGTGGATTTTGAGCTCCAAAATCTGTCAATATACCATTGCACCTAACCATATAGGTCTATAAATAACTATAATAATTTAAAAGGTAAGGATCTTTCATCAAACACATGTGCTGCACCGTTTTTTAATAATATCTTAACTATGCCTTGTTGAGTATTGAGGATACTCTCAAACTAAGACCCAAAATAGAGATTTTTGAAAAAATAAGAGTGGCTGTCTTATCTTTAAACCTCCTTTAGAATTATATATATCAATCTAAAGCATCTCAGTTTATAAGAGTGTGAAGATGTTTTCTCTTCACTTTACTTCCATTATTTTTCTTTCTGTCTATCAACTTTTGCAAAATTGTGTCTTAGTTCAAGAGTTTTCTCATCACATGACATCACAGAGATTTTATTAAAAAACAGTACAGCACATGAGTTACGATGAAAAATCATTACTGTTTACATCTGTGCTTGCAAATAAAATCAAATGCTACATAACTATAATAAATAACAAGCACACATAATGCCCTTTGTATTGAAAATCTTAAATTTTACTTAAATATCATTAGTAACTACAATCTTATAAAACAAACAACCTGTGATTTAAATACAAAATATCTCCAATTAAACTGCCATTTCGTCAAACGTTCTAGAATCTAAGATATGCACTTTGTCAGTAGATAATTCTTTATATAAATATATACAATATGCGTTAATATTAAAAGTAAGTGTAATGGTACATCACTTTTTTAAGTTTATTATACTTTGTAAGTATGGGCCGAAACAATTTGTATATTTTAAAACTAAACTTACATTTCACTATTTATAAGCAGAGTTACTACTGTTATTTTACTGTATTGAGGAGTATTTTAAGCTTTATCACAATTGATGAATTAATGGTCTAATTAGAAATATACATCTTGCAAGCATTTGGTTGGTAATATTAAAGTAGGCAAGACTCTCCATAAAGTGGTGTCACTCAGTGCAAGCCAGAGTAATCAATGGATGCCAGAAGGCTTGTGTATATAAAATCCATATCTAGTGCCTACTCATCCAATATCCCCTGACTAGTATCTAGCTTGTGGCTTTCATCAGTGAGGAGCCTTGGATCTGAGATCACTGCATCTGTTTTAATAATAGTTATGAACAAGCATAAGAAATGGTGATCATGTGATGTTTAGGGGTTTAATATTAAAGTAAATATTACATGACTACAGCTTACACACATTCATGTTTCAGCAGCATATTCTTTATTGTTCACCACAGCTATGCCATCTAGTGAAAACTTTAGTAACTAATAGAAGCCAGATGTCAATGATTAATAAATCTCTATATAGTGCTGTCCTAAACAATGTCCCCAGATTAGTTTTATAGCTTATGGCTTTCATATTGAGGGGCTAAAGATCCAGACACACTGTTCCAAGATTCAAAAGGTCGGCACTGACAAAAGTCTTAAGCTAAAAACTAATCTGGGAATATAGGATTGAACTGCACTGATTAGAGACTTATTAATCACTATCACGTGACACCCATTAGTCACTACAGCTCACATTAGCTGGCATAACTGTGATGAAAGAGAAAAGGAATACTATTAAAGTACAAGTAGACTGACCATTAATTAGAAAAAGTCTAATTAACAAAACTTCTATTGTCTGGACAAAATTACAAAATATTGCTTTGTCTACTTACTTAATTATTGATATATAAAATTATTTGTGGTGATATAGATATAAATAATAAATAGTTTAGATTATAAGTAACTTAAGCTTCTAATGAGTAATATAACATAAACAAGCACATGATCACCATTTGCTATGCTTGCTTATAACTGTTGTTAAAATAGGCAAAACTAACTATACGTATTGCCACACACAGCAAGCTAGAGTAATCAATGGATGCCAGAAGGCTTGTACATCCAAGGCTCCTCATTGACGAAGGCCACAAGCCAGAAACTAGTCTGGGGATATTGGATGAGTAGGTGCTAGATGGGGATTTAATGCACAAGCCTTCTGGCATCCATTGATTACTCTAGCTTGCTGTGTGTGGCAATACGTATTTGCCTGTTTTAACATAAACAAACTTTTAAAAGATAGATGATACCATCTGTCTCTTAGAATTTGATCTTATATATGCTTAGTTTATTTAATTATTACTTAGTTTATTTAAGTAATTTTAAATGAGAGAGGGAATTCGATCTATTGATTATTTAAAATTATTAAAAAATAAGGAACAGTTTTCTATTTTAAAAATAGCCCATTAATTTCAATATATATAAACTACAAACCACACAAACTTTTTCTTTATAAATCTTGATTTATTATATGAACTATTACAATGTACAAAAATATATGCCAATATTTTGACTATATTCCTTTATAGTGTTCATCAAGGAACAACTAAAAAATACATAAACATCAATATATTCCATAATACATATAACTGATACAAATACCTTTTACCTTAAAACACTTCTAACAAGAAATCTTAATTTTTCATTACATTTGTTTTTAAAATACCTTTTTAAAAATAATCTATAATTATTTAATTCAATCAACCTATTATTCTCTCTCTTTTTTTCAATTAACATCCTATTCATTACAGGTTTCATTTCATTAATATAAATTCCTTCTTTTATAATTCTTTCATAATATAATCTAATACATTCTAAAGGTTCCATTTTAAAATCTTTGTTTAATTTTATTCATGCTGAAGAATTTTCATTTTATATGATAGAATGTTTAGATTGTATTAAAGACAATAAAGAAATGTCATATGTTGTCAAGCATTGGTGGTCGAGAGATCAGCGACAGCTGCTTTACAAGCAGTTGTCCTGGGTTAGTGGGTTCACTTTCTGGATGATGCTATGACACATGAGAAAAAAAAAAGAAATACCATATGTTGGAACTACAAAGAATAAAATTGGCAAGAAAATTAAAAGAACATTTATATGGTAAAAATTCTGTAATTTATAATCATCTGAATAAATTTAAATATAAAGATTTTAAAATAGAACCTTTGGAATATATTAGATCTTATTATGAAAGAATTATAAAAGAAGGAATTTATATTAATGAAATGAAACCTGTAATGAATAGGCTATTAATTGAAAAAAAAAGAGGATAATAGATTGATTTAATTAAATAATTATAGGGGATTGTTTTAAGAAAGGTATTTTTTCCATATGTCAAAGCATCCGCCGAGAAGCGAACCCGCGACAATTGTCTGCAAGCAACTGCTTGCTTGCAAGGTGACTGCGCTAACCAAAGATATTATTTAAGAAATGAATATAATGAAAAGCTAAGATTGTTTGTTAGAAGATTTTAGGGTAAGAGGTATTTGTATTTGTTATATGTATTATGGAATATTTATAATTATTGTTTTTTATGTATTTTTTATTTGTTCCTTGATAAAGGCTATAAAAGAATATAGTCTAATTTTTATCATAGAAAAGAATATCATCAAAATGTTGGAGTATATTTTTATACATTATAATAGTTCATATAATAAATAATCAAGATTTATAAAGAAGAAGTTTGTGGGTCATTTGTTGAATATATATATATTTAAAATATATGTAAGATAAACTAAGGGTCATTTGTTGAATATATATATATTTAAAATTATGTAAATAAACTAAGCATATATAAAAACAAATGCTAAGAGACAAGTGGTATCATCTTTCTTTTGAGAGTTTATTTAACATTATATATCTCACTGAAACTTCAGGAATTTCCTGTTAAGTGATATAGGTATAAGAATATTCCATAATTTAAAATATCATTGTAAAATTTGTCACCATTAAGATTTGTATGGCTTTTGCGATATATGATGATTTTGTCCAATCATTTCATTAATACTAGTGAAAGCAATATTTTAAAGATTTTAAATATCTTCCAATAAAAATTAAGATGATCTGGACCAATTGATGAGTGCTGGTATAGCATGAAATATGTAAATTGGAGATCATTTACCTTTCTTTACATGTGTACGGTCATGTACATCGGTTGTATGACAAAGATTGAATAGCCGATGGGAGCTTGAAAGGCTGTGTTTAAATCAAATTAAGATTTGTAATGTGCCCTCAGAAATTACGTGACTTATGGATTACATTATAAACTAAAAGAAATGCACATTTACTGTCACATAATTATAATTTGAGACCTAGTTCTTAGATAGTGCTACATTTATGTACTTATATTGACAGGCATGCAAGAAAAATAACAATAAGTTATGAAAATGCATGAATCACTGTACCTACTAAATGTAATAAGTTAATATCTGTGGTAACTTTGAAAAAATGTTTGTTGCTATATATAAATTTTATTGCATATAGTAAAATACATCCATTTTAAAAATAAGCTAAAGGTATATGGTTTGCAAATATTTTTCAATATATACAAAATACAGATATTAAAATTAGTTTATTTAAAATTTTAACAGACTTTGGTTTTATAAAAGAGGACAAAAAGGTCTATTGTTTAAATCTGAAAAATCCCCCCCCCCCCAAAAAAAAAAAAAAAAACCACACTGGGATCTAGGAACATCAGGTTGATGCTAATCTATATAATATTAATATCATTTGTGTTCTTTATTACTTTTGCAATGCTTTTTAAACCCACTATTGATGGTTTCGATTGTTTTAGCAATCTTCTTCTGAACATTTACTTATATATAGATTTGGCAATGCAAGAAGAAAGATAAAATTTTAATGGCAACCGACCTACATTTATTTGAAATTTGATATATATAAAATATTAGGTGTATTTCTCATATATTATATAGCTTTGCATAATTTAAAGTAGCAAGCTCTGGAGTTTAAGGTTCGAGACGTTTACTCTGGTCTTCATTTCCAATGCCCGTACGTCATATGAACTCTTGAGCTAATTACCATTCGATTATTTTTTATTATTATTATTACATCCGAATAGTAGATTTATTTTCGTTTTAATTATATATATTAAAAAGTCTAGTAAAATTCAAATATTAATTTTTTTTTATAATAAAAGAAGTCTGAATGCAGACAATAATTATGAAAAACGAAAGAATTTTCTTCTATAGAAAGTAGGAAATTATTTTTTTTTTCAATTCGGATATTAAATAGAATGTTAATTAAATTTTGAAAAGTTGATGATATCTAGTTATTGATTAAGAAAAAAATTAGAAAAAAATGTGTCTGTAATATATATATATCTTTAACTGAGTTTAAAGTCTATATCTGATTTAGAAATGATATGATAATCTCTAGTTTAATAAATGATCAGAAATAATCGTTAACGTATTAATCTGAAGCGGATGATATCCAAGATGTGAGTGTAGAAAGTTCGACACATGTAGATCAGATTTTAACAATAAGGTGTATTTACATGAATTCATAGACTATATTAGTTATTAGAAAATATTTTGTATGTGTTGTTAACTTTGTTAGTTTGATTATAAACAAACACACACTTATAAATAATGTTTTATTGGAGAAGATATAAGTTAATTAATATTAATAATAGGCTTAATGTTTTCGAGGATCCATGCCTCATAATCAATGCCGTAAGAAGATACATATAAAAAAATGTATGCAAAAATATTTAAATTAGCGATGTATTATGCAGTCCATTTCTTGGAAATCTCGAAGCATGTATTTTTTCTATTAATAGCCTTGATATTTCTGTGAATGTAGAATGCTTCTTTGATTTTTTTCCTGTGATCATTAGCCTCGATGCATAGGATTATAGGATTGGCAGGTGTGAAGTCGTAACCGGCATTTTGACATGTTCTAAGAATGCAGCCGATGTATTATTGGACTTTTGAGCTCTGCTATAGGTGTACAGGTGTTGAGCCAATCTAGTGTGGATGGTTGCTTTGGTTTCCACCATAATATACAACAAATGCTCCTGGATCTTAGGTACCTTGACTGATGATCATTAAATTAAAGTTGGTAATAAATAAATAGCCCATAATTTAATCCATTAAATATTAATTACAATTAATTGATAAAATTTATTCATTACTACCAGTTATTTTTGTTATTCTTTTTGGTATATATATATATTGTAACATAATAAAAAAATGAAAATTCTTTTTGGTATATATATATATTGTAACATAATAAAAAAATGAAAAGAGACTTAACTTAAATAAGTCTAATAAACTATATTACTACTATAAATAAAATTATTAATGAAGGAATGGCATTGTAGCCAAATAATATCTAAGATCAAAATGCTTTTCTCAAACATATTAAGGAGACTAATAAGTTGTAACTATAATAGTCATTGAAATTTATTAATGATCAAAATATTAATTAAATATTAATTATCCTTCAAAATATCAATCAAAATATTTACGGCTTAATTCATCAACTTCTACTTAAGATTTAAAATAACATCATAATATCAATACTTAGGAACTAGTCATTTCAGTTATCTGGTATCAGGCCTATTTCAAACCCTAGTTAGGTCACCATTGTATCATCAATAAACAAGTAGAAATTATAAACAAATTATTAAGAACAAACTATTATAACTCTGGAAATAACATCAAGTAGGTGAGTACACTGGTAACTCAATAAAATATCTTCTCAATAAATCCAACAATAGATTTTACCCACTTTCTGGTCTTGGTTTGATATCAAGTGCATATTTAAGTGAACAACACATGAATATGGTCTAGCAGGGCACCACTAGGCTATCTGAACCTAGACAAAGTTATATTTTATAACCTTTTTAAATATACTGGGTTTGAACCCTGTTTGGTACTTTATTTCTAACAAAACTGTAGGATTTTGATTTTAGACTCATATCACCATATGCACTAACCTTTAGGTAAACGCTAAACATCCTTAAACTAAAGTGGTGTATATAAAATTCATCAGACCGAAATCATCACCTAGATCTTAACATAATAAATGTGTTTCAATATCTTTATAAGTTTTACTAGCTTATATTATACTATTACTTTAGGATGGCAATTCACTTATTCTTGCATGATGTAGATGATGGAATGGTGGTTATTATGATTCACAAATATCAACTAAATACCATGAAATCACTTATTTATTTATGGCCTTTAAACATTTATCTAGCTCATTAATTAAAGCGTGATGATGATGATGATGATAATGATAATGGTTTCGACCACAGCTTTAGAAACAAGCCTAACCTAAAATTTAGTTTTTAGAAATTCATAACTATTGGTTAATCTTAGTATATCTAATTTGGAACTTAAATAATTAATATTCACCATTGATGATGAATGATCACAACTAAGCAAGAATACCTTAATAAAAATATATGCCTTGTTTAATAAAACAAATTAACATTTATTACTGCATTTCTAACATATACATGAAAATTTCTAGATAGACATGAAAATTTATATGAGTAATAATAATAATAATTGACTATTTTGGAATCATAATATTCATTTTTAAGTTCTTCCCCCTTTCCCATTAAAGATATAATGCATATTAAATTGGATACAAATTTGCTAAGATTTTCAATCCACAAGAAAAGATTTCATATAAATAATAAACATTCTTTTGGCACACATACTTTTATAACCTAACATGTAAAGCAGAATGATTAAAGAGAAAAATGTTAGTGGAATCAAAAGAAGAAGATTTCCAGAAACAAGTTTTTAAATTGCTTCTCCACCTTCCCTCTAAGCTACTCTTAAGATCACTATTCCTTAAATCAAAGCAAAATAACCTAATATTTTTAATGCTATATATGTCTGTTATTCTCACATTCACACATCATTATATACATGTAACCAGTTAATATATTACTGTGTGTGTTTATCCCCATTATAACTAAACATTATTTAAAAACAAAATAATAATACAAAAAAAACTTTTACATATTAACAAACATTTCATAATTTTAGATTATTATACAATAATACCCTTTAGAAAATAAACTTCATTAATAAGCGGAGTATAATAGTTCTAGCATACACAAAATTATTACTCAAGGTTATAGCTATTATCATTGAAGAAAATTTTGGTTTCAATCGATTTTGGTTGTTTTAAAGTTCTGAGAAAAAAATATAAAACTTTACTGCTCAAAATTTTTACCAATAGTCTCTAATATCATAAAAGAAAATGTATAATGAAAATTCATATTACCAATCCAAGAGTTCAAGCTCAGCTTGTTAAATGTCCATACTTTTGCAGCAATCAATTTCCACAGTTCACTGGAACAGTTTTTTTCCTGAGGCTTATAATTATTTAATGGTGATGATTTGCTTCAGCAGGACCCATTTGGCACTGGAACTTTCTTCCCTTCCTGTTACACATAATTCTTTTAATAAATGGAGTATATCAGTTGTTCTCCCATTTATAATTTTTCTTGGGTTTAAATTCAGTCACTGGAATACTGGACTAGCTGATTCAATACTTATTAGTAGATTAATTTTTTTTCTTCAGCCTTCAAATGCAGGTGAATGTTTTCTTTTACTTAAAATATCGCATTTCTCTCAATCAGTCACAAGGTGTAAAATATTTTTTTTATTTCAGACAAGACATTTTTCCTTTCCTATATGATATGAGGGCTCTATGATGGGTTATGGGATTGCCCCAGATGAGATACATATAGATTTTTAATCTGCCATTCTGTTTTCAATCTTCAAAAAAAAAACGTTATATAAAAAATAATTTTAAATTGATATCTGGCAGAATTAAAAGCTTGTCTTTTCCTAGTTTCAATATTTAAAATCTCTCTACTGATTTTTTTCAGACTCTTTTTATAGTTTATTTTTCAGCTAACTCATTCAATTAGATTCCTAGTGTAACTTTCTCCAGAAACATGTGAAACTTCACACTACCATGATTTTCAGATAAACCCTGTTTTGAAGGAAAAATTGTCTTAATCCTTTTTCTTCACATCGCCATCATAACTGTCTGAGCTTCAACATGACAAACAATTTTTATAGCACAAAATTGTTGAGTAAAAAAAAATCATCTAACAGATTTAACTTTTCTTCTTTTTCTTTTTCAATATGTAAAAATAAAAATGTAATTTATGTATGCAATATACACACACACACACTCCTATTATCCAAATCATTTATAAAAACTGGCCTATAAAATAATCTGAATGCTTTTTAGAAATTACAATTTTAATATCTAAAATTAAATCCTTAACCTTCAAACCGCAAATTACAAATATAGAAAAGAAAACAGAAACATAGAATAAAGTAGTAGAATCTAGTTTAAAGTGTAGACTAATTTTGAAGAAGGTTATTATTTGAAATATGACAATGACAAACTAAATAATTTACACATACACTGTCTATATATGCATTATAACCTTACTTTTTAACAAAGAAAAATTAACTATTGAATAATTAAATGTGTGTACTACTCTTTGTGAGTTTTTATCAACACACAAACAATTAAAGAACATAACTGTTGTCCCCACTCTCTTTCTATCTTAGGTTTTATATAACTTGACCCTGTAGGGTTTAAACTTGAGTGCCCTACAGCTTTCTTTCCTATATAAAAATGTGATGATGATTTTTGTTCCACATTTTCTTTCATGCACATTACTACAAATTTAGCTACTGACTAAATTGTAATGGCAATATATATATATATATTAAGTGTAATAATGCTTAAGGCTACTGACTAAATTGTAATGGCAATATATATATATATATTAAGTGTAATAATGCTTAAGGCTAGATAGACTTATAAGTAAATTCATAGAAATAAGTCAACACTTACACAATCCCAATATCAATACCCATCAACAATCTCAATCTGTTGACAATGCAACAATGCTTAAACAATACCAATATCAATAACCATCAACAATCTCAATCTGTTGTCAAGGCAACCTTCTTTTAACAATAAAGGTGGGATTTCAATCTTTGTAATCAATTTGCAATCTTTAGTGTTTATGTAAATTTATTGGTTCATAAATAAAGATGGAATTCTACATTTATTGTAAAAAGGAGGTTGCCTTGACAACAGATTGAAATTGTTATTGTTAATGGGATTCTATGAATTATATATATATCAGGAAAGTGTTTAGATAAATGTTATAAATATTAAAAAGGATCTGGGTGAAGTTTTGCATAGGGCCCAGAAATTTTAGCTACACCAGTACTTATTATTCTATTATTTTAAATTTATAAAGTTATGAAAATACTTTTGAACCCATACATGGTTGTTCCCTACTTTAATTCTTCAAGTATTTTAGAAACTTCAATACAATTTTTTTAAAAATTTACTATCTTTCAAAAACTCTATTACCTTAATTTTAATCACACATGTGAAAAGTTTTTTATTCATTAAGTCATAAAAGGATCAAATTTTTGGTTATTTAAATGAATAATTTAATGATCTGTGATTTAATGATATGTTGATTGTAAGATCAAGCACCTAAAACTGATAGGTTTATGTTTTGATTCAGGAATCTTTAGTTCTAATTTTCTAAGTGAATGATGTATTGTTGAGGAAGGTATAAGAAGATTGAATACCATAAATGGTAGAAGAGTTATATTCCCATGACTTTTAACTCAAGAATCTGCCATCCTACTATTGTCCAAATGTCACATGGTAATAAAAGTGATTAAAAACATAGTAATTTATATTTTAGAAACATATTTGGAATTGAGATGGATATAATTGGAATAGGCTTAATAGTCATATTACATTCTATGTAGTCTCTTATTTTATTCAGCATTTAAATTCAAAAATTTTAAAAAATTTAAAAAACTTTAAATCATTTTTGTTGTATTTATATATTGGACTATTTCCACCCTCTAATATAACTATTAAATGTCTTTAGAAAAATTTAACTTTATTTAAATATTCTAAATACATTCAATTGTTATTAATAGCATACAGGTTAGCATATACATAAGATTTCAAGAGGTATTATTATGCTTTCTTCTTCAGGTATTGCTGGCTGACCAGTGACAATACTAGCAAGGGAATTGAACCTGGACCCTTAGATTCTTGAATATTGAATTTTAAGATAACACATCCTGCCAAAGGCAACAGTCAATAGAAATTTCATATACTTAAATATGAGGTTTTTCTAAATTTCCTAAGAGCAAACTTGATTAATGATTTCCATACATTATGTATAGTTACACTAGATTGACTTATGGGATTGTTTGTCATTTTCATGTAAGCAGCTGCTTTAAATGTTCTTTGTACCTTTTCTTCTGTATCCAATATTTTTGAATTCATCCAATTGAACATATGTCCATTGGTATGCACATGGTCTGCTACCTTAGACACATCTGTTTTCTCTCTTCTAATCATCAGTTTGGGTTCTTGCAATTGTTTTTCAATGAGATGATTGTCTTACCAAAATATATTCTTCCACATTCACATGGTATTTCATAAAACATATTGAATAATTTTTATTTTAGACCATGCATTTAACATTAGACTTATTGTTAAATCATGTATCTATATTTATATTAATATACAATTGATCACTGATAACATTATGATCTATAAAATGAATCATAATATACCATTAAGAATGATTAATTAATTTCTACTCAATATTTGCCTGATTAAGACTACCTGTAATTTTGTCCAACCAAAGTCATCATTGGTTATGTACTCTTTATGAAATAATACAGCTCTCATTTGAATGACATTATTGAATTCAAATAACGGTAAATCCAGTTTATAAAGTTGATTATAAATTTCACGTATGATTTTTCTCTTAAAGACTATAATGCAAATGGTGATACTATATGGCATTAATTCCATCAATATATAAATGAGTTCTACTATATCTTATAAAACTATTTTAAATATATCAGGATATTTGTTTAATGTTATTTGCAAAATTAAACAATGATATTGTAAATATTACCTTGAACTTCAAATAATTTAGATTTTCATTTTTTTTATACCTTTAAGATTGGATTCATTGCTTTGTCAGCTGAACATTTTTATATCAAGTCAAATACATATAAGTACATCTCATTCACTTATTTTCTATTGTAATAATTGTTAATTAATCTTTAATCAAGAGTAAAGTTACCAAAGGATTTCTAATAAAAATCCTCATTGATCAGATATTTAAAAGCAAGCCTCTTTTCCCCATTTGTCATTAGTAAATACTAGTAAATCTTGTTTAAGGAAATGGCTATAAATTTAATTTTATGTGGGATAAAAAACAGATTATGGAGAGTGTTTATAGGAGTTCAAAATTCATCAATTCAAAAATTTCTAATATTAAGGTAGCCATTTTGAAATCATTTTATAATAAATGTTTGAATGTGCTTAAGCGCCCTCTATCACCACCTTATCAAATTAAGATTAAGAACTTATATTAATAGTCAAATTCTGATTTATGAACTAGGACAATACAAAGTTCATAAGATTAGTTTTAAGAAAACCCCTTTCATCAGGTGTGCTCAGTTCCAATATCACTAATTATTAATCAGAATAGATTTGAATTTTATTTATATTAAGCACATTTCACTCATTATATTTCAAAATATGAAACAGCAAATACATGCAATTATTAAATGTGATGCCCTTTATAGTTAGAAAGAATACATATAATAGTATTCTAGATAGATAGAAATTATAGTTATAGTTTCACTTCACTTTTTTTACTCATATACACACATATACATGGAATCAACAATAACTATATAAACTACTTAAAGAAAATATATAAATAAAAAACAATCGTTTGTTCACACAGCTGATATTTCAAGCTGAGATCTACCAATAATACATGCAAATGATATTAAATAAAAACTTAAACATTAAAAGTTAATTCCATGTCTGATAAAACAAAAAGTCTTTATAGGTTAAACATCTTTTTGTACAGAGAAAATTTAACCAATCAAGTGTTAATAAAATTTATTAAAAAAGAAATGGATGTTAAGTCAATGATTTATATGTTCATGCTGTCAAAACGTTTAAGATTTGCCTATATAAGTGATTTTGATTTGAAAATAAGGTGGTCATTCTTATTTTATCAAAGTCTTTACCTCGCGGCTGGAAGAATCCATGCATTTAACATTACTGATTTATATTATAGTATGGAACTAATGAAGAAGGATGATTACAATCTGATACTGCTAAACATCATATGATCACCACTTATGCTTGCTCATAACTGTTATTAAAATAGGCAAAACTCTCCATACAGTAGGGCCACTCAGTTCCAGCCAGAGTAATCCAAGGCTTCTCACAGACGAGACAAAGGCTACAAGCCAAAAATTAGTCTGGTGATATTGAATGAGTAGGTTCTAGATGGGGATTTTATGCACAAGTCTTCTGGCATCCATTGATTACTCTGGCTGGCACTGAGTGGCGCTACTGTATGGAGAATTTTGCCTGCTTAATCTGATACTGCAATATTAAAATTCATTGATTATTATAAGTAAGAAATATCTTACATATTTTCTTCCAAAAAGAGAGGGTTAATTATATTCTTATCAAACCTTTGCAAAAAAAATTTTAAGTAAAACTTTTTAAATAGATATTTAATTCATTTCCAATACTATATATTATTTAGATACTAAATTTTAGATGTAGTTAGAGAAAATTTGAACCCAGATGATCAAGCTTCCTTCAGCTATTCACTCCATCTTATATAACCAGAACACATAAACACACACCCATGTGAAAAAGATAAGGAGTGCTAGTTCAACATGAAATATGTATAGTGGAGATTATTTGTCTTTATATGTGTGTGGGCATGTGCATCAGTTATATAAGATGGAATGAATAGTTGAAGGAAGTTGAAAGTCTGTATTCGAATCCCTCTAATTAATTCTGCATATTGAAAATGAAGATATTTCATTTATTTTCTGAAACCACCACCAAATTTAAGTATTTTCTTACCCAAACTTTAAATACAACTTTTTAACAGTTATTTTATTAAAAGTAATAATAATTCATTAATTAAAAAAACCCAATATATATATATATATATATATGGTCAAAACAGTATGCTCAATGATGATTAGACATTGACTGCTTCAATATATATATATATGTATCATCAATTATTATCAATCCACTGCAGGATGAAGGTCTCTCCAAGTTCAATCCATCTTTTTCTATCTTTAGCTTCTCTTCTCCATATCACCCCTGCACACATTTTTATTTCATCCAACCATCTCAAATGTGGTCTCTTTCTGGGTCTTTTACAAGCTCTTTATATATATATAGGACTGTATAAAAATATATGTACAAAAATATAATAAATGTAATGAGTGTGGTTATATGCAACTATAGAGAAGCTTGTTATGTCTATAAATTAAATACGGCTTAGTTATTTTGAGAACTTATGGCATTCTTATATTCAGGGCAAAATGAACCATATTAAGAACTTATGGCATTCTCATATTTATAGTAAGATGAACTATATTATGTCATCTTGCTATGAATATTATATGCTTCATCTTGCTATGAATATGAGAACGTCATAAGTTCTTGAAAGTGCTAAGCCACATTTAATTTATATTTCTATAGGTTAAATATGACTTAACGCTTTCAATAACTTGTATTATTCTCAAAAGCACTAAGCTGCATTTAACTGATAGAAATAGGAAGTTTCTGTATAGTAACATGTAAGTGCACTTGTTACATTTATTACATTCTGTATAGAAGAAGTATAAATAGTTAATGTCAGTACAAAGAATATGTATACAAAAAATTACACGTGTATTAAAAATTGCTGTTTATTTTTATTAAATCTCAAATATAAAAAAATTATTGGTTAATATAATAAGTAATAAACATTAATTAGTGAAAAATACTCAAGCGTAGGGTATTAGGAAATTAGGTAATATAACAATGCTCATATTCATTCCATGTTGGTGAAAGGTAAAAAAAAATATTTTCATTTTCTTCCTCAAACCACAAAATGATTTTCTAGCAAGAATCACAACAATCAAAGAAAGATACAGGACAATTATGCCATCTCACATGTTCAAGGCCACTTGGTGCCTAATTTCCTTCCCCACCTAATAGAATAATAAGCAGTTGACTCCATAGGAAATCTAATTACATCTAACATGGACTAATGTTTAGATATCCAACACTCTCTTTAAAAACCTGCACACAAAGAATTATATGCACAATGTAGGAACATTGGTGTTGCAGTGTCAGCAGATAAACATTGCTTTGAATGGGATGGTGTACAACTGTTTCACTGCAACACTCAGGTGAAAGAATGAACAATTCTCCCATTCTTGGTAAATAGATAATAATTCTAACTTGTAATATCTATAATTTATTATAAATAACAGTATTAGTTTTGTTATTTGGTTATAACATATGTAAATAAGACTTCATAATACCTCAACCACTGTCATATTTAATCAAAGTATTAGAAAATAACTCTAAATAATGCATATAATCAATGTATATACCAATAATATAATAAAACCTTATTTTTAATAAGAAAAAAAGTTGTTTTGTATTACAACCATTCTTAAATCAGCAATGAAGTAATCAGGTAAATTGAAATGTTTGGAAATTGTTTTGTCTTTATTTTTTATGTAAAATGTCAAATCAATAGTTAATTATTTTAATATGATGACTCTTTGATGATTCACCTACATAACATTTTGAGCATCAGTTACATTCTATCAAATACATTATGTTTACCCTTTTGAAATTAACATAGTAATATCATTTTTGTAACAATAATATACTTGAATGTAAGATATCTTTTATCTCCTCATAAAGAACATTCTTCTTCTGATTCAAAATATGAGTACTAAAATTTGTTTTGACAGGTTTATACTTAAGTATTTCATGTCCTTGATACACAACTTAGGTATTTTTGGAAAATGGATTTTTAGATAATCTGTGAAAATTTAATATATTAAAATAATTCTGCAGCATGTGATTAATATCGGGTAAGCCAATAAACATCACATGATCACCATTTCTTATGCTTGCTTATAACTGTTATTAGAACAGGCAAAACTCTCTATACATATTGCCACTCAGTGCAGGCCAGAGTAATCAATGGATGCTTTCTGGCATCCATTTTAATATCGGGTAAGTCATTACTAAAAGGAAGAACTAATATCTGCACTTCTAATTAGCTCCTTTTTTTTATTAAAAAGTTTTTTTTTAAATTTCTTTTAGGATATTTATAAATTTATTATATAATACTTGTTATTTTGTTAGAAAAATTTATTATCATTGCAAATTCTTCTAAATCATAAAAGTTGACTGTAGGGAATATTTGTCTTTGAGGGTTTAGAATGGTTAGTATAAAAATGTAGATAGTTGTGGCTATCAGATGAGTTTGTTGGATATATTAATTTTAAGAATTTTATTACTGCAAATAATTTCAACATCAAAAAAATGGATTACTGGTTCAAAAAATTTAATTGTAAATTGATTATTTTTAATAAAATTATTTATGCAATCTATAATAGTATAACGTTATTCTTTATTATATGACCATATCTGAAACACAGGCTTATTATATATACACCTGTGTCTATATATGTAATATATAGGGTATATGAGAACAGACTTTCACACACCTCACCACTCTCCAGTCTATTTAATAACACTGATACACTCAAGCACATATATGCTGAAAAGATAAATAATCACCAATATCCGTATTTCATGCTAAACCAGCAATCATCAGTTGGTCCAGATTATCATCTCCCACACATATTTACCGTAAGTGCTCAGAAATACGTATATTGGTGATTATTTATCTTTTCAGCATATATGTGCTTGAGTGTATCAGTGTTATTAGGTAGACTGGAGAATGGTGGGGTGTGTGAAAGTCTGTGCTTATATACCCTATATATTATATGACCATATCATAAAGATATATTCTATATATCTAAATCAGTTGTAAAGGTTAAGCCTAACATTTCTACGTATATGTTGTTATATACCGTAAGTGTTCTGAAATACGTATATTGGTGATTATTTATCTTTTCAGCATATATGTGCTTGAGTGTATCAGTGTTATTAGGTAGACTGGAGAGTGGTGGGGTGTGTGAAAGTCTGTGCTTATATACCCTATATATTATATGACCATATCATAAAGATATATTCTATATATCTAAATCAGTTGTAAAGGTTAAGCCTAACATTTCTAAGTATATGTTGTTATAATAAGTACCATTTTTATGACAATTCTGGTATCTTATTTTGTAAATAATATGGAGAATTGAAAATAAAGTAGTTGCTTATTAAGATTAAATATATTAATTCCGTGATAGTTCTAAGGCAGTATATCATTTGTCTTATACTCAATGTTTCCTTTATATGTAAATAGAGGGATTTGAACTCAGGATTTTTCAGCCTATTTATCCACCACTCTACTTCAAGCAACCAATACCCATAAGTATACACATATGAAAAATATGCATAATGATATATGTATTTCGTGCAAAACGGTCCAGATCATAATCTCCCACATATATATAATATGTATTCGGTTCATATTAAGATAACAATTCCTCAAACTTTAATGGACAGGTTTCAATCTTTTCACCCTTCCAACTATTCAATCATCCATTTCATTTAAAAACTGATATTGTAATGCTCAAAACTCTTGTTACTATAGTCATACCAATGCAGACATTACATCAATCTAATCCCTCCCCCCCATATTATAAGTTGTTTAAAAAAAACTGGTTTTACGACATTATGCAAATTAGTCTTATTACAAATAATTGTATAATTTTAATATAATAAAAAAAAGATTGCGGATATTGAAATAAATGAAGTCGAAAAGATCGACAGATATGTTAGCCGATGTATTGATTTGAAGTTCTGGCATTAGAATGCTGATAATATAATAAATAGTTTGTTAAATATTTGTAGAAAGTTGATTTGTAAGGCTAATAAAAAAAATCAAAAGTTAAAACGTTATTAGCTGTTATTTAACATTAAAAGGAAATAACTAAACATAAGATTAACTTATAAAAATTAATCTAAATATTACCTTCTGTAGTCAAAATATTTGTTTTAAATAATTTTTCTACAACAATCTTTAAATTTAAAAAAAATAAATCAATTTAATATTTAATTTAGAGGGAATTTGAACACAAACTTTCAAGCTCTTTTTAGCTATCCACTCTATCATATATAACACATACACATGTGGAAAAGATAAATGATCTCCAATACACGTAAATCAGTACTCATCAGTTGGTCCAGATCATCAACTTTCACATATAAATGATCTCCAATATACATATTTCATGCTGAACCAGCACTCATTAGTTGGTCCAGATAATTATCTTCTACACACACACATATATATATATCATCATCATCATCATCATCATCAACCATTATCAATCCACTGCAGGATGAAGGTCTCTCCAAGTTTAATCCATCTTCTCCGATCTTTAGCTTCTCTTTTCCACAACACCCCTGCACATTTTCTTATTTCATCCATCCATCTCACATGTGGTCTCTTTCTGGGTCTTTTACAATCTCTTGAAATCCAGTTTAAAATTTCAATTGTCCATCTATTATCATTTCTTCTAGCAATATGTCCAGCCCAACTTCATTTCAATCTTTTAATTTTTTCAATAAGGTCAGTAACACCTGTTTGTTGTCTTACCCATACATTGCGTTTTCGATCTCTTCTTGTTACTCCCAACATACATCTCTCCATACTCCTTTGAGTGGTCTGAAGTCTCTGTATTGCTCTTCTATTAAGTGTCCAAGTCTCAGATCCATAAGTAAGAACTGGTAAAACACATTTGTTAAAAACCATTCTTTTCAAACACATAGGCATATTTCCTTTTAGTATCAAGTTATTTCTACCAAAAGCACTCCAACCAAGTTTAATTCTATGATTAATTTCCTCCATTATGTTTTCATCTGTATTAATAATCTGACCTAGGTATTTGTAACTGTTAACTTCTTCTAATTCTTCATAATCAATCTTTATTTTCATATTTTGAGCAAATCGATTAAACATTACTTTAGTCTTTTTAACATTTATCTTTAGTCCTACTTTTCTACTTTCATCTGCTAACTCCTGCAACATTTCCTGCAGCTCTGAAGCATTATTTGCAAAAACAACTACATCATCTGCAAAATCTAAATGACTTAAATACTCTCCATTTACTTTCATTCCTTTAGTTTTCCATTTTAATCCACAAAATACTTCTTGCAGCACTGCTGTAAAAAATTTTGGAGATATGGAGTCACCTTGCCTTACACCTTTCTCAATGTTGATTTTTCCAGTATCATTATGTAATCTAATTGTTGCTGTTGCATTTTTATAAATATTCTTTAAAATATGACAATATCCTGGATCTATACCTTGATGATCCAATGCTTTAATCACTGAAGAAATGTGTATAGAATCGAATGCCTTTTCATAATCTACAAATCCAAAACATAATGACAACTCATATTCATTTGTCCTTTCTATGACTTCTCTCAATACCTGGATATGATCTATTGTACTAAAACCACTTTTAAATCCAGCTTGTTCTCTTGGTTGGTGGAAATCCAAAGTTCTCTGTAGACGAGTTGTAATTATCTTGGTAAAAATTTTATATAAAACTGATAAAAGGCTGATAGGTCTGTAATTTCTAATATCTTCTTTATTACCTTTTTTAAATATTAATATTATTACTGCATTCTTCCAATCTTCCGGTACATCTTTATCATTTAGACATTTGGTATATAACTTTGCTAAAATTGTTTCTATATCTTCACCTCCTTCTTTTAATATATCAATTATAATTCCATCATTTCCTGGAGCCTTTCCTTTCTTCATACATTTAATTGCATGTCTCACTTCTTCATTTAAAATTCTGGGCAATTCGGAAGATGTAATAGATATAGGAGGTACTTGTTCTTTATTACTATATAATTCTTGATAAAAATCTTCTACCAATTTTATGATGTCATCTCTCTTTTTAGTAATAATTCCATCTTTTTTTCTTATTGCAGATATAAATTTCCAAAATGTTGTTTAACATTCTTGAGACTTTTATTTTCTTCTACAGCTTTCTTTGCTATTTCACAGTTATACTTTCTTATATCATTTTCAACTTTTTTCCGTACCATTTTACAAAATTCGAGATATTCAATTCTTTTTAATACATCATTTTTGTATATCTTCATATTCCTTCTTTTCTTCATAAATTCTCTAGTCTCAGTAGAAATTTTATTAGTCAATTGCTTCTTTTTTCTACCAGCTATCTTTGTTGCAGTTTTTAAAAGTGTATCAGTTATTTTCATATTAATTTCATTCAAATCTGAATCATGTTCAAAATCTCCTAACACTTGAAACCTATTTATAAGTTCTAATTTAAATTCATTAGAATGTTTCTGAAGATTAGGAATATCAACTGTAAATATTGTTTTTCTCAATAATTTTTGTCTCTCTAGTTTTACATTAACACATAACTTACACCTTACTAATCGATGATCACTTCCTGTGTTAAATTTATTAAGAACATTACAATCTTGAAATATGTATTTCCTGTTAGTCAAAATATAATCCAATTCTGCTGTACCTTCATTTGGATGCTTCCATGTCCATTTCCTTTTAACATTTTTCTCAAAAAATGAATTCATAATATAAAGTTTTTCTTTTTCTGCAAACTCCACAAGTCTATGTCCTCTCTCATTTCTATTACCATAACCAAAATTACCTACAGCAATTTCATCTTTCATTTGTCTACCAATTCTAGCATTAAAGTCTCCCATAACAATTTTAAAATGTTGTTTACTCTGATCAAAAGCCTTTTGTACATCCATATAAAAATATTCTACTACTTCATCACTATGAGAACTTGTTGGGGCATAAACCTGAATTATCTGCATTTGGTATCTGCTATTAAGTTGTATAACTAATCTTGCAACTCTGTCCGATACACCATCAATCTCCACAATATTGTTCTTCCACTTTTTATTTATAATGAATCCTACTCCACTTGTATTTCCAATATGTGTGCCTTTATAATAGACTATATGTCCACTTTTTAAATCAATTGTTTCTTCACCTTTTCTTCTAACTTCACAAAGTCCAATAATGTCCCATTTAATATAAGACAATTCTTCTTCTAATTCTTGCAATCTTCCTTCACTTGAAAGTGATCTGCAGTTGTAAGTACCTAAATAAAAAGTCGTCATCAAATGGCAGCCTGGGTTCACAATCAGGGGATTCTTAGCACCCTCCGCCTTCGGCCACCAACCGCTGCCTTGGTTGGTGACTTTACAGCCTCCTGGGAATAAGGGCCATGCTTTATTTTTGTTTGTCATAATTGTATATATGTATTGGAAAAATATTTATCATTTACACAAACATTCATTCTGCCTTATCAGGCACTGAGAAGAAAGACCATGGTGTTTCTCGATCTTAAACTCAGAGGTAAAAAGCCAATAAACTCACCACGCTGGCTAATGCGTGTTGGTGAGCAGCCCATCCATGTTCGTATACTATATCAATAATCACATAGTAATAACAGCTGCAACAACAAGAACGTATGGAGTGGACATTAGGAATTTGACCTGCTCGGTTCCTTTAAGGCCTCCAAGAGGAATCAAAGGGTCTCCTTTCAGTTAATAGCAAACTCCTTTCTGCAGCCATATATATATATATATGAGAGTTGGTGATCTGGACAAAATGATGAGTGCTGGTTCAGCACGAAATACATTCATTGGAGATCAGTTATCTTTTTTGCATATATGTGGTCAAGTGTATCGGCTATATAAGATGGAGTCAATAGCTGAAGGGCGCTTGAAAGTCTGTATTTAAATCCCTCTAAATAACATCTAAAGTTCATTACGCACATTATACTTGTATTCAATATAACATTTATAGCAAGATTTTCTATGAAACTTTTAATTTCAGTTTTATTCTTTTTTTTTTTTTTTAAGTTTTAATCGATGAAATATATTATTTTCTGCAAACGGAATAAAGTTATGTGGTGTTAAAATCTAATTCCTTAGACGTATTGCATTATTTTCGATAAAAATTGAAACATAAATAATCTTTATAAAAAAAAATAATGTGACCCATTTTTGAAATTCACTTTTTTTTTCAAAAAAATTTCACATAAATTACGAACTTTTAAAAAATAAAAATGAATTTGAAATTCTTGATTTTTCAGATCAATTGCGGAATTTGTGATAATATTGATTCTAAACTGCTTTTTATATAAAGAAGAAGAAAAAATTTACATCATATTTTTTTCCAATGTTTTTTTTTTTTACACACATACAAAATCGTGTTTTTTTTTTTTTATATGATATAGCATCAGCCGGAAGGCGAACCTGCAACAACCGTCAGCAACCAACTGCTTGCTTGCAAGGCGGCTGCGCTGACTTCTCGGCTAACAACACTTGACTACAAAATCATGTTTATAATAAGGTTTGCTTAAACAAACTAATTGCGTTGAGAAAAAACGTTCACTTTATCATTCATATATTAAAGCTTACTAAGATTACCAAACTCTCCATACAATAGTGCCACCTAGTACAAGCCTTCATAATCAATGGATGCAAGATGGTTTGTGCATAAAATTCCTATCTAATGCCTATTAATTCAACACCCTGAGACCAGTTTCTAGCTTGTGGCTTTCATCAGTGAGGAGTCTTGGATTTGAGAGAACTGCATCTAGATCTCAGGATCTAAAGCAAACTTCCAGCAATCACCTTTTACCTATTTGATTAACTACAAAGTTAGGAGCCCCAGATGAAACCACCACAATGCTTTCAACCCAAGCTCATTCACTTATATACTCATATAGTTCTCAATTCACTTCAGCATCTATACATTTTAGTGTCTTTGTTTTTTCAAAAACCACAGTCACCATTATAGAATGGGCAGGATAGGTATAAAGCCATCAAAATATCACATGATCACCATTTCATATGCTTATACATGCTATAAATAAGAGTACCAAACTCTCCTTACAGTAGTGCCATCAAGTATAAGCCTTTGACATCACATATGCTTACTCATGCTGCTAATACTTCATACAGTAGTCCCATCAAGTGTGAGCCTTCAACATTACATGATCGTCATCTCATATGCTTACACATGCTGTTAATAAGAATACCAAAATCTCCTTATGGCCACAAAATATGGCACTACTGTAGGGAGAGTTTGGTACTCATATGAAATAGTGATCATGTAATGTTTTGATGGTCTTAAAGGTTACATTGAAATGCATGTATTTAAGGATAATATATTTTAAGCTTATAAACTAGAACTAAGTTGGCATACAAAATAATCATTAAAACAGGAAGAAAAATATAATACAATATAAAAATATAATATATAAATGCTACAAAATGAATTGCTACACTTATTTGTAGTTTAATTTGAGTAAAAACTAAAATAAAACATTAAGAAATATACGATGACAAACGATGACAAACGTATGACAATCAAATTACAAATACAAAAAAAAGTGAAAATTTAAAATAATAAATTATAACAATAATAAATAATCTATTATAAAACTTCTACAGTTGATTATGTAGTGGAATATATATATATACTACAGTATGGATTTGAACCCATAACTAGAATATATTTTTGTTGAAAAAATGGTCTGAATTGATGCATGATATTGAAACCTAATTAAATAAAATAATCAAATGGTTTCTCAATCAGAAGATCACATGACGTTTTCGCACCAGAAGTATTGGAGTTAACTTTGATTCTGGAATTGTAGCTTGAATCCACTGCTCTATCACTAAATCCTACACAAAGCAAACTTATTGTATGGCTTGTTGCTTGGGAAGTCACATGTGTATGGTACCAATAGAGGTAAATATAGCTTTGATTTAAGATCTTTCAATTCTTAGTCCAACCCTTCCCTGCATTAACCGCATATGGTGAATATTTAAACCAATATATATATAGTTCAGGCATGCAGAATTAGTTTATTACGTTCAATAATTTAAAAAATTATATTTTTGCTTTCTGCACCGTAATAAAAATGATAACTAAAAATGTTTCGTGTTCATTCTTTTAATTTACTGAACCTTGCAATGAAATATTTTATTATTTCAAATCATTTAATCTAAAAAAAAAAAAAAAAAAAGCGGCAATGTATGCGCGTATGTGCGTGCGTGCTTTATTCTATTTTAGCGTTCAAATTAAATATTTGAACAAAATAAAAGCCTGATATTGTATTTAAAAGCAGGTTCTATAGACCTTCAATTTTTTTAGTATTTTTATTTTTATTTATATATATAAACATTAGTGTATGGATGACTTTTACTGGCATGCTAGAGTTCGAAGGTTCAATTCCTGATTGAGTAAAAACATAATAATGAGTGCAATTTTGTCCTGATATTTGAAATGCAATTGCTGAACTACAATATTGATAAGCTAGATGTTAATACAATCTCTAAATTAGATGTGACGCAATCGTAGAGTACTTTACTGGTATTCTAAAGTTTGTTGGTTGAACTTATGATCGAGTTAAAAAAAGATAAAATTTATTCTGCACTGCAATATCAATACATTAATAACAATTATTGATAGAATATTTCAAAACTAAATATCTTCTAGAATCGGAATTAGGCAATAAAAGCAAAGTGTAAAATCGATAATAGAGGGACTGGGGTGGTGGGGGGTAGTGATGCAATAAAATTATGCATGATTCAGGAGTATTAAAAATGAGTGTGAAAAACATCTACCCAGAAAAAAATATTTGAATCATATATTGAAAACAAATTCCATTCTGTATGAATAAGATAACAAACACACATACATATATAGAATGATAAAAAGTTTTTAATTAAACCACTGTAGATTAACGTCTCTCTAATAGGCTCTTAGAGGATAAGAGAAGAAAAAATTATTCACCAGGTTTACCAATATTCAGAAATTGAACTTTTTTTTATTTTCCAGTTAAGAAAATTAGATATCCAAACACTGACTACCATTAGATAGTACTTAGATTATCTATAATCTTTTCTTGAAAAAAAAATCTAATTCAAGCTTGAAAACATTTTCGATGGCATTGGCTATCTTTAAATCTATGCCTTAGACATGCAGATTATTACATTGTCGCTATTTCTTTAGGCTATGTTTACATATACGTACTCAATTTTCAAGGGTCAATGTTCTTGTGCTCTCTGATTTGATAGCAATATCTTCAGATTTTTAGCCCAAATATATACTTTAAATATAAAAAATTAATGTTATCTATTTTTATTAAATGCAATCATACAAAAGCAATAATTTAATTTCATCCACTTTTTCTCTGATGTGTATTATCTTAAATATACTTTAAAAGCATGTTTAACTCTATATACCTTACAAGTTATACAGGCGACTGCAAAATAGCAGATGACTCCAGCATGCAATTCTATTATCTTTAATATACTGTAACTCTATACACATTATAAGCTATAAAGATGATTGCAAAATGGCCTCCTCAGCATGCAATTTTATTATCTTAAATATATTTTAACTTTATACATAGTACAAGTTATAAAGATGATTGCAAAATAGCAGATGACCCGGCATGCAATTTTATTATCTTAAATATATTTTAACTCTACACATATTACAAGTTATAAAGATGATTATGGAAGATGACCCCAGCATACAATTCTATTGATAAAAACAATATTGATTAGGATTTTTAAAAAGTTGAGATCCAGGCCTGCTAAAGATTACTCATTCAGGCTGAAATGCATCTGGTAACTCATATACGTTTTTATGTATCTTTAAAAACATGTTTTAGTGTTTGTATAAATAAGAATTTTTATTGTCATCATCATTATTTTCAATAATTATTGATTCACTGCAGATGAAGGTCTCTCTGAGTTTATTTCAGATTTTCCAATCTCTAGTCTCTCTTGTTCACATCACCCCACTGCACTTTCTTATTTCATCCATCCATATCACATGTGATCTAATTCTAGGTCTTTTACAATCACTTAAAATCCTGTTTAAAATTTTAACTGGCCACCTATTGTTATCATTTCTTTTAGAAATACATTCAATCCAATTCCACTTTCATCTCTTAATTTTTTCAATGATATTAGTAACATCTATTTGTTCTCTCACTCATATATTTCATTTTTGATTTCTTCTTGTTACTCATAATATACATCTCTCTCTATATCTTTGAGTGGTCTGAAGTCTCTGTCTTTCTCTTTTGTAACTCAGAGGTAAAAAAACAATAAGCTAATCACAATTGACCGATTCTTGTTTGCTAGCAGTCCATCCATGCTCATATACTATATGAATAATATGCAGCTGCAATGACAAGACCATATGAAGTGTATATTAGAAATTTATCCTGATCGATTTCTGTAAAGCTTCAGAGAGAAATCGAAGGGTCTCCATTCTGTTAGTGGCCACCTTATTCATTGAGCAATTAAGTCTGAATATAACACTATAATAACAATTTACAAGTCAAACAAACACAGAGACATTTTAACAAACTTGTAAATTATATCTGTTTTTCATATAATTATTAATTTATCAATTATACAAAAGATGGCCAAATAAAGAGGTGAAGCTTAGATTAGTGGCTATTTTTGTAACATAGTAATCAAGCCAGCTTATAGTTTCAAATAATGAGTATAATAAAATTTAATAATTGGCATACGTCTATAAATAAGTTATTATTACATATATAGTCCTTATAATATATAATGTTATTTGTGGAACAACTAAGTCTCAATATACTACTATAACAATGTGCTATCTCTGTCTGTCTAACTAATAAATGAACATTGATTTAAGAAAGTTAATATTATTTACAAATTTGTTAAAATATCTTCCTAATTTTTTATTTGTGAATTATTATATATATTAGTAGTGTGTTATATCTTTAAATACCATAATTCATTTCCAAGCTTATAAAAACTATTAATATATATATATATATCAGATCAAATCGCTGTCATTATTGTAAATAATATAAAAATACTGCAACAGAGATACAAGTGTTGAGCGTATATAAATCAAATTACTCAAGCCAATTTTTAAAATTAACCAATAGAAGATAAGAAATGTGTTGTCAAGGGAATACTCAGACCTTGATAACAGATTTTTGACATTCTATTGGTTAATTTTAAGCATCAGCTGGTATTATCTGATTTATTATGGCAACAAAAAATCATATGGAACAGCTAATATAAATATATATTAATCATACATAAAAAAAAATTTTGGGCACATGGTTTAGTGCCCTTTTCAAATGTTAATAATCTATTTTTACATTAAGAATTACTACATATACAACACCATCTAGTGTTCCATAATAGAAGTAAAACAACAACAATAACAAAAATAAAACATTATAAAACTGGAACAAGACTTTCATATATGGCTCTCTCTATAAAAGTCTTGTTCTATTTTTCTAATCTTTTATTTTTGTTATAATGTCTTGTTCTATTTTTCTAATGTTTTATTTTTGTTATTGTTTTACTTCTATTATGGAACACTAGATGGTATTGTATATGTAGTAATTCTCTGTTTAAGAAGTCACAGTGCATCACATCACATCACATCATATCACATAACATAAAAATGGATTATTAACATTTGAAAAGGGTACAAAACCATGTGCCAAAAAAGCCTTTTTTTTCCATATGTCATAGCATCAGCCAGAACGTGAACCCACAACCGTCTGCAACCAACTACTTGCTTGCAAGGCAGTTGCAATGACCTCTTGGCTAATAACGCTTGACTAAAAGCCTTTTTATGTATGATTAACATATATTTACATTATGCTGTTTTATATGATTTTTTTGTTGTTGTAATTTATATTAAGTAATAGCATATTGGAATTCCTTATTTCCATTATTGATATCTGATATATATATATATATTGTAATGATCCGGATTTAGAGCTTAACGTAATCTGCACTACAGGGCGCCATCTAGGTATTTGAACCTAGAAAAATTTATAAAGTAGGCAGATACGTAAGTCAAAAAAAAAATTTTTTTTTTAAATTTTGATTCCGGTCATCAGCCCAAGTCACTAGCTCAGGGAGTAGCAGAGATTTAATAATATAATATCTTATCTAATTATATTTCAATATTAAAAAATAAATAAAATAAGCCACTGCCAGTAATTAACATACAAAAATTTATTTACGCATATATAAATCAATCAATAGTAGTCTGTCCAATAGACAGGTCCAGAGAATAGTCACTAAATCAGTTCATCCATTCTTCCATTCCATTCTCTTCCTTGCCCACTTCCTCAATTCCACATAACCCCTTCCATCTCGTATATCATCCAATAATGTCAATCTCTTCTGTCCTTTCTTTTTATTTCCACTCACCATTCCTTCCAAAACATCTTTCATTAAACTATAATCTTTTTTTAGTATATGTCCAATCCAGTTTCTCTTTCTCTCTTTGATACTTTCAATCAATCTTCTTTCCTCATTAACTCTTTTCAAAACTTCTTCATTTGTTATTTTATTCACCCAACTGATTTTTTCCATTTTTCTCCATGTCCACATCTCAAAAGCTTCCAATCGTTTCTTAATTCTATTACTCAATGTCCATGTCTCACAACCATACATTAATACACTCCACACGTAACATTTAATTAATCTTTTCCTTAATTCTCTTTCCATAGGTCCACAAAATATCTTCTTTCTTTTTACAAATGTCACCTTTGCCAATGCTATTCTTCTTTTAACTTCATCTTCACTTCTTCCATCCTCACTCAACCAACAACCCAAATATCTAAATCCCTTCACCTGCTGCACCATGTCATCATGGATTCCAATTTGCAGTCTTTTTGCATCTCTCCCTATCCATAAACACTTAGTCTTTTCAATATTAATTTTCATTCCATATGCCATACATCCTTCTTCCAATTTATTCAACATATTCTGAAGATCCTTTTCTTCCTCAGCAATAAGAGCCATATCATCTGCAAATCTTATACACTTTATTACTCTCCCTCCAACATTTGCTCCTCCACAGTCCAAATAATTATTTAGCATATCTTCTAAATAAATATTAAACAAAACAGGTGACATACTACATCCTTGCCTAACTCCACTTTCTATATTCACTTCATCAGTCTCATTACATCTAAATCTAACTCTTATTCTTTGCCCATTATACATATTCCATATCAATCTTCTTTCTTTCTAGAATACTCCTTTATCTCTTAAGATAGACATCAGTTTATTCCAGCATACTCTATCAAATGCCTTTTCTAAATCTACAAAACATATACCAATTCCTTTATCTCTTTCAATATATCTTTCTGCAATTGTCCTAACAATACCAATAGCATCTCTTGTGCTTTTCCCTTTCCGAAAACCAACCTTCCCATAAATCCTTTGAGTTAAAATCCTCAATAACACCTTAGAAACATGAGACAATACACTTATTGTCCTATACTCTTCACATTTAACAGCTTTCTTCTTTTTAGCAATTGGAATCACTATAGTTCGCATATATATATATATATATATTGTAGATATATATATAGTATTCAATTATTTAAAAAAAATTTTTTTTATTCTTTTATACATACAGAGATTTATATGTATAGATTTATTATTATGAATAAGCAGTTTTGTGATTTATTATATAGTATTTTTTTTATTAAATAATATGTGTTAAATTTATTTAACTTTCATTTTGTTAAAATAGAGTAAATCAGAAAAGTGTGAAATAAGGCAATTAAGATTGTTAGATAAGGAGATAAAAAAATTGTACACGTGTGAAACAATGAATAGATCTGTACAAACACAAAGATGCTTTTACACTTATTTCTGATGGCTATAGATTCCAGGTTTGTTGTTATCTGTATCTTAAGATTATTTTTACAAAAGAGGTGCTTTGATGTAGATAACGATAGCGATCAATTTTAAGTCTTTATTGATTGTGACCGACGTCAGACTTGGGAAGCTTTGATTTTTCTTTTAAGATAAAGATTTCCAGATGTTTTTTTTTCTTTGGTTGAAATTCGCGATATAAATGATTGAAACAATTTTTTTAATCAGTTAGTCATAAATTTTTTTAGAGAGATGATCAGTTAGTCTTAAATTTTTTTAGAGAGATGATCAGTTAGTCTTAAATTTTTTTAGAGAGATGATGAGTTAGTCATTAATTTTTTTAGAGTGAGAGTCACTCAAATTATTATTATTATTTTGAGACTCAACTCAGTCGGTCCTTCCTTGTTATTATTCTTAAGCAGAAATGTAAGCTCGGATTTTTTTTTAAAAGAGAGTGAACGCTTTAATTTTTTTTTCTCACTCTTTGAAAGTTGAAAAAAAAGAGCAAATGAAATGTGCGTTTATATAAAGCAATTGCCAGCAATATTAAAGAAAAGGAGAGAAATGGAACAAGATTGAATTTATTAGAAGTTGGTAATAATTATATAAAAATGATATTAACATATTTGGTTATGCATAATACTATGCCTCTGCATTGCTAAACCATTTTTTCTGCTTCCTGGTTAATACAGAATTAGTCAAAATCGCTGATCTGTCTATGAAGTCATGTATCCAGTAATAACCAACAAAATGATAGATTTTGAAGCCAACCACACAAGCTATATGGAATGCTTTATTTCTAGTTCCTGGCTTATTAAAAGCTCATTGCCTTCGAATGAATGGAGAAGAGGAAATAGGAGGAAAAGAAAATCTATAACAGCTATGTAGAACCAAGTTTGAAGCCATAAATCAAATTTTTGTTGATTTACCTCAATCATCTAAAGTGTCAACAGCAATTATTTTTTTTTAAAGGAGAGAGACAAGCAAATCCACCGGTACCTACTTATTCAAAGTACTTATAATAATAACTTTCTTTTTAATGGTAGAAGGAAGCCAATCAACAGTGAATAATAATGGAATTGAAGAAACAAGCAAAGTCAATTGATTCAGCATTATCTTAAAAGTATCTGCAATAACTTTCTTTTTTGTTGTTGTTGTTGTTGGTGAGCAAAGAAAAGCAGTCTGAAAATTCAAACTCAGGACATTAATAAGAAGTAAAAAGTAGACGGGTAAATATGAACTTTCTTTAACCGATTTTATTCTTTTACTTATTAAAAGTAAACCTTAATTTACTGGTCAAAGCAATTTTCTTTTTTGATACAGAAACATTAAAGACTTGTTTATCTATAGTTATTTGCAATATCTCACAACATAGCACAAACATAGTTTAAATCTTTAAACTTAAATTTTTCATTATTTTTTTATTATTATATATTGTAATGTTGAAATGTTTTTTTTTAATTGTTCTTCAGTTGTTAATGATAATGAGCAACCTATAGATATATGCATTTATAATGTTTTTTATTTTTATTTTATCTTGTTACATATTAAAAATTAATATATGTATTTTATTTTCTTTCGCTATAAGGTTGCAAAAGAAAAAGATATTTTTATATATGTAATTTATGGGTATATATTTTAAACATATATGTTAACATTACCGAATGCGTGAATGTGTAACTGCTTATCCAAACACATCAAAGAATAGGTTATATATGATTAGTTTAAAATGGTAAATTAAAAAGTAGGGCATTACATTTGAATGGAAATGAAATGACATATACAAGTTTCACCTGAAATTTATTTTATGATATGATGAGTAAGAAAAGTCTTAAATAAGCATTTATAGAATATGTATTTTTTTCTAATATTGATTTAAGTCAGCTTATTTTGAGATATCAAGAAAAATGACAAGCCTATATATTAAGTTTATTTGCTTATACTTATATAAATTTTTATATTAATAAGCCATTTATTTAATTGTCGATTTGACTTTAAAGAAGGAAAGAAAGAGTAGTAGTGTTAATAAAATATAATTATATATCTTAATTGGTTTCTGAGTTATTATTAAGAATATTGTGTTTTTTTTTTTTTTGTCTTAATTCTATCATTTTAATTCATCATCATTGCTCGCTGTTATTAAGTATTACCATTCGTATATATTGAGCAATCAGTTGCAAATATTAAGCGTCCGCAAAATAATAGGTAAACTAGAATGTTGATATTTGAGTATTTAAGGATTATGCTTGAGAATAACCAAATTTTGATAATTATAGTTCAACAAAGAAAGCTAAAATTGTGTTGTGTCCATGAATTTAGATCATCCTCATCAAAGATGAATATCATGTTATTAGTTAAAAATGTTTCAAATAATACTATATAAAAGTTATGATCGCCATCAATCATCATTAATAAATTATAATCATTAAATTTAATGTTTAGCGTAATGAATATATTTTAGTAAATAGGGGTTTATAGAAAATTGAATATTATGCAAAGAGATTCATGATGATCAATCATCACCATTAGTATTATTAAATCCCAGTATGAAATAGGATAATTTTAATAGATGCCTATAAATTTATAAAGATGAATTTATTGTTGTGAGTTTATTGATAAGCCATGGCTGGTATCATCATCACTATTATAATCATTATTATGATATCACTATTATTATCATTATTATGATATTATTATCATCATCATCATTATTACCTTTATTGTGATAAATAATCTAGTTGAATGGCCATCAATATCAATAATGGTCTTCACATGCTTGTTTGGAAGCCATTAATAGGATTATACATGTCTGTTCATCAATATACGCTAATGAGCTAGCAATGTCTATAAGAATCTTTGATCTATAGTATAAACTTTGGTAATATTGGGATCTTGTAATTTTATCAATATAGATAAAATGTAAGAATGTCATTTTTGTTCAATAGTCATCCAAGTCATGTGTAATAAATAGGTACTGAATGAGTTTGAACTCAAGTACACTATAAATAGATACTTATCTAGATTGAAAACAATCTAGTGGCGCTCATGGGAAAACACATGTACTTAGCTAAACTGAATAAAGAGTGTTATCATCCCTTTCCAACTTCATAATATTAGTTTTATAAAATATATTTTTTTATAAGTTGTCATGAATAGCACCCGTGTGTGCATATGACCATGAATGGTCTTATATATTTGGAAAGAAGAATAGAAAGGATTCTTTGTTAGAAGAACCTAGTATTGGAGATAAGCATAAGGCACTCCAGGAATCTCACAGTGGGTACTTTTATTCAGTTGCTATATTTAATATTATTTTATTAGATGACAATGGCCAGTATGTTTTATTGTTCAGATGACTGCCCCAATATATAAATAAATACCAAGAATCTTTAATGCTGATATTTTCAAGTGGCACAGTGATTCTATAATTTCTTTATCTATGCTATGATGAATTAATATAGTTACATGGTACAGATTGGATAGGCATATATCTAATAATTAATACTTTCTCCTATCTAAATATTTATTATGGTTACAAATGTGACATATTATAATAATTTATAAATATTGTTACAAATACATATTTATATTAATTTATAAATATTGTTACAATATATATAATTTAACATTTTTATTTTAATATGTTTATTTTAACATTTAACATTATTTTTACTTTTATTTTAGATTTTTAATTTACATTTTAAATTTTATACTATTATTAGTTCGCACAGATTTGTTTAAAAATGTTGAGTATAGATCGGTTACATAGATTCCACGGTCAAAAACATTTCAAAATAAACATGAACGATCAAAATACAAAATCATTGATACCGTCAATTGCAGAGGGAAATTTATAAGTAACCCAATAGCATTCACCATAAGATGCTTGCATTAACACCAATAACTTAAAAGACATCCGAATAAATACATTTTAGATACTCACCGTAAGGTATCAGTATTTACCGAATGTCTATATATATTTTGATCGAATATGAAAACCAAAAACATAATCAACCGGTCACGAACCCATGCAAGCATCTATACCCAACTTAAATTTAATGCATCTTTATTTAGAGTGTCGAGTATGAATAGACTACATAGATTTGCATTTGAAAAAAAAAATTCAATCCTTCTTTAACCTTAGGCCAAAGGTTCGCAGTCAAACCAAACTTCAATCTATCTGATATATCGATGTGTTCAATGTAATACAAATACGGCAGCACAATTAGGTTAAGAGAAGAAACTGCTTCTCGTCAGATAGGAATATTACATCTATCAGACAAGAAGAGCAATAAAAAAAAACTCCATTGAAAGGAACAGCATCCTACATCTTATAATCCCTTCCATAGGCAAAATGGCAGTGTGCGGTGTATAACAGCGATTCTGCCCATAGCGAATCTTGTACTACATCTACTAATTACACCAATATATCCAATACATTGACCTAATTCAACTACGAAATGAATAACCTAAGATTACCCTCCCCTAATATAACTTTACAAATCTATATAGCCATTCACGCCCGACTTAAGTTTAATATTTATATAACTAGTTTAATGAAAAACAGAAATCATAATAAAACTTAAAAGAACAAATAAATAAATAAATGGAAATGATTTTACAAAAGAAATACATTAAATAAAATTATAACTAATTAATAAATAACATTGGTCAGATAGGATTCTATTTCTTAATTATTTTAAATACGGAAAGTTTTTAATTTAATGTTCATTAATTATAAAGTTCTTACGGTTTAAAACAGTTCATCTTTATCTGTTGCTTGCCATTTGAACATGAATTCCCATGCGATCCTAAAAAGATTGGTTGAGTTAGCTGTTGTTTTTTATTTATTTATCCGGATGTCTTTTAGTTTAGTTGGTCCTTAATATAGAAAAAAAAAACGATGTCTATTCTCTCTCTTTTTTTTTTCAACAAAACTGAAGGGATTGAAGAGTGTGTCTTTTCAATCCCTTCACCTTCAACTCCACACTAACACATATAGTCACATCGTAATAACTAATTAACTCTTTTATTTTCAAACCTTTCCTTTTATAATAATTTTGTGGATTAACTCAACATTACGTCATGATGGTGAAAACCTTTTCGTTGAGGTCCGATTTCCCGATGGATTTCTTTCATTTGCTAAAAGTTTCTATTGTTTTCCTATCTGACTGATGCTTATACATTTAAATGCCCAAAGGCTAGTTTACTAATTAAAATAATCATTTCCATTTTACAAAAGATTAATTAATTTGTTTTCAAACTTAAACATATATTTTTATATCTAAATCTTTTCTGAAAATTTAGTTTTAAACTACTCTTTTTTTAATAAAGTTTTATTTTAGTAAATATTTGTCTGTGCGATTTTATATATATGCGAGTTTAAGATGATTTTTTAAAGTTCAGTTTTTAATTTTTAAAAAAGAAATTTTTATTGGCGAACTTTTTTTAAAAATGTTTACTAATAAAAAATAATGTAACGTATGTATGTGCCCATTACAATATATATACACGTACACATATATTTACAGTATGACAGCCAAAACTTAATCAATGAACAATCTCTTATTAAGACAATCACTATAGCTAAAAGATGGAATCCATGTTTTAAATATAGAGGTTGCCATGAGAACAGATTGTGGAAATTCTACTGGTCTAATAAGCATTGGCTGTTATGCTATGAATTACATTTGGAAAATAATTAGCTATTTCAAATTATGGGTTAATAAAATATCTTAAAACACACTTCTGTAAAAAAATCCTTTTCTAGTGTTTCTCCAAAAAGGGCCAGTGAAAAATAAGTTATCACTTACCAAGATAATGAATTGCAACTTGATGAGGATTTTTTTAAACGGATTTAAAAAAAAAAATCTTTGTCCTTAGTATATCTAATTTATCTAATTGCTCTCTACCTGAAAAAATATACTAAGATTGCTTAGAAATCTCATTTACTTAAAAATTGATTGTTATTCTGAGATGTTTGACTTAAAAGTGCTCAATACCTCTGATGTTTTAAAGATTTTTTTGTGATAGGTGACATAATATTTTTTCTTTGCTATTTTAGTTTTAATAGAATATAAAATTATTAATGGAATATCTTAACCATCAGAATTAATTAATTAGAGACCTTAGTGGATCCTTTGGTACAGAGATGGAATGGCAGAATTAAAATTCAAGATCCTTATTCATGAGTCAAGGCACAACATAGTTAAATTCTGAATAATAAACTATTCAATTATTTTATCCTACCTCATTTGGAACAATGGCAAAATGGCAGACTTTAGAGCTGATATGTAAAGGCTGATTTTTCAATCTCCAGTGCTTGAACTTGTTATGAACTCTGAAGTAATATATTATTTGTCAGTGTGGTTAAGTGCAGTTGTAGATTGGTGCAGTCTGGTGCTCAAGGTCCATTTTGTCACATCTAGTGTTCAATAGCCTATAAATTCACAAGCAATACATCATTCAATTATTTTGTTATGAATAAAATTACTTCTTAGCACTAGAATTTAAAGTTTTCTTTTATAACAGCTTTGGCTTTCGAAAATTCATGTTGGTCACTTTTGTGGTCACGGTAGTATTTAATTGTATTCAAATTCTCCAACTCAATCATTTCTTTTTACTTCCGTCAGTTAAAAAGTGAAGCACAAGCTATTTAAGACATCAGCAAATTACCTTCTCTTATAACAGAGACATATCGTCCATAAAATAAATTTAATATGGATATGTGTGCATATAATTGTTTAAGATCTTTATAATTTTTTTTTAAATATAAGTATTCTTTATCAATATTTTTAAGTATTATCAATTTAGAATAAAGGTTTGCTAAAGTCTAGCCTACTATCTTTAATCCCAGATAATTGTTTTTCTTCTCCACATCATTCTAGCAAAATTTCTTATGCCATTCATCCATCTTACACACGGTCTCTTTCTAGGTCTTTTTAAATTTCTTACAATCCAGCTTAAAACTTCAGTTGTTCATTTAATGTCATCTTTTCTAGTGACACATCCAGTTCAACTCTAATTATGTCTTCATTCTTTCCATGATTTAGTGATATATAACTACTTTTGACATAGTATTTCATTTTTGATCTCTTCTTGTTAATCACAACATTAATCTCTGTATATTTCGTGGCGTGATTGAAATTCTCTCAGTTTTTTTATTGTATACCCAAATTTCAAGTTGTGATGAAATACATTTAATTAAAGTCTTTTTTAAGCACATAGACATATTTTTGTTAATATTAAATTATTTCTCCTAAAAACATTTTATCCAAGTTTAATTCTATGATTAATTTTATCCATTATGTTTCTTCTGTGTATTTATAGTTAATTAATTTCTAATTATTCATATTAAGTCATATATATATACTTCTTCTTTATAAGTTGCTAAAAATATATTCTTTTTTAAAATTCCTTTTAAGTATCGAGTTTTTTTAAAAGTATATATAACATAATTTTCTTGCAGATTGAGCTATGAAATTGTGAAAAGAAGGATAAAATGATTTTGATATTATTTGAAATTACATTTTAAAGGAAAAAACTAACGCTTTTTTATAGTCTGAAATTTTTATTTTTATTTCAAACATATGATAAAGGGCAAATTCCAATTAATTGCCGGGAAAAGAAAAATACTAAAAATTTTGCAATATTTTATTACATATTACTCCTGTAGAGGTCGTGGCAAAAAAAATGTAGCACAGATGGCGCGTATCTGATATATGTATATTTATAACTAGTATATTATGGAACCATATAATAATTAATTGATGAAACACTATACATGATGAAACATTATATATGATGGAACATGGAAAAAAATTCAAATTTGCATTTATTATAGTTATATAATAAAATATTTGATTTTTAATTTGGGTACTTTGGGATTAAACCATTTGATATCAGAAAAAAATATGAAAATAAACACCAAATTAAACCACATTTACAATCTTCTAAAAAAATATAGGATATATGAGCACAGACTCTCACACAACCCCCCAATCTCCAGTCTATCTCATAACACTAATAACACTTTGATCACATGGGATGTGATGAGAATCTTGGCCCAGGATGGCCTTTGAGCATTCATTCCATCACCAGATTTTTAATTGGATGGATGGTTGAAGAGTTGGAGTATGGATGGATTGAAGCCTGTCCATTAAATTATGAAGATTGGCTATCTTAATATATATCTGAGCATTTATTGCAGATATGTGTAAAGATGATAATCTGTATCAACTGATGATTGCTGGTTTAACATGAAATATATATATATATATTGATGATTATTTATCTTTTCGATATATATGTGTATAAAGTGTATCAGTGTTATAAGATAGAGTGGAGAGTGGTGGGTCATGTCAAAGTCTGTGCTCATATACCCTATATATTACGTATATTGATACAGGTATATAATAAGCCTGTATTTCAGTTAATCCTCTAAAAAGAAAAATAAATTATTATTTACTTTAATATTACATAATCTTTCAATCAGGATGAAGTTGTTACTGAAAATCTTATTTTAGCTGCTAATTTTACATTTTAAATTATACTGTGATGTCATGCAAAAGTCCTGGCATGACTAAGCAATATCAGAACTACGAGCTTCCAGTTACAAACATTTTTGTGTACATGCAGAATATTGTAAAACTTTGGATGTTTGGAAAATGGCAGAATAAAAATCAATGACAAACCAGTGCATCAGCATCTCTATTTCTATTTGGCTGAATGTACATGAAGGAGACTGCTCAAATGGACTCTTTCATTTCCATTTTGGAGGACATCAAAAAGTTCCACCCACTCTCTGTAATTCTCATTATTTTGGTTACAATAAATGTAAGTCATCATTATAAGTTTTAGGTTGCCAGTTTGCGGTAAAGAAATTAATTAAGTTTGTAAGATCCTGTGCAAGCATTATTTGATGAGATTGCAAGGTTAGAGTAATTGTCACAGAACAAATATGTCACAATAATTCTAATACCAAAATACCTTAATTTGTTTTCAATTAAAATCAAAACAAAATATATCATTTAAATTAATTAATCAGAATCTTCAATAGTTGCCTTTGTAAAAAAGAATCATTACGGACCTTATCACTATGCTCAAGGCATAGATAATTCTCACAGTATTTTCAAAAATATTTCAACATGACCTGCTTTGTTTGTATGGCAACATCACATGTCCTTACAAAACACATATTATAATCAAACTGTCAGTTTAAATATTGTGACTTAAAATTAGTCACATACAAAGGTACAGTAAGTGATGACACTGAACTATGCATCCAATATATGTAATAATATTCACACCAGCAGTGATATTTCTAAGGTTAAAGTGTTGACTTTGTTATTGTGTAATAAATCTAAGTTATACAAAATACTGCAAAACAGGCAAAACTCACTATACGTATTGCCGCACACAGCAAGCTAGAGTAATCAATGGATGCCAGCTGGCTTGTGCATAAAATCCCCATCTAGTGCCTACTGATCCAATATCCCCAGACTGGTTTCTAGCTTGTGGCTTTCATCAGTGAGAAGTCTAAAGTCTGAGAGCACTGCACCTAGATCTTAGGATCTAATGCAATCCTCCAGCAGCCACCTAAGCAGCATTAGATCCTAAGATCTAGGTGCAGTGCTCTCAGATCCAAGGCTCCTCACTGATGAAGGCCACAAGCCAAAAACTAGTCTGGGTATATTGAATGAGTAGGCACTAGATGTGGATTTTATGCACAAGCCGTCTGGCATCCATTGATTACTCTAGCTTGCTGTGTGTGGCAATACATACAGTGAGTTTTGCCTGTTTTAACAACAGTTATGTACAGGCATAAGAAGTGGTGGTCATGTGATGTTTATTGGGTTAAAATACTTCACTTAACTCTTTAAGATTCAACCAAAGTGCTTTTTTATGCATTGCGTGAATAAATTGTACATAATATTTTTTTAAAAATTTACCAAGAACACATACAGAACCATAAAAATGAGCAATTTAATGTTATCATAGATATGCAATTAAATAAAATTACATTACATCTTTATGTGCTATCTAGATAGAGATTTTTTTATAAATAGTACTGTATTGATAAAATAAATTATCCACTCTTGCATAAACCTATATATTATAGGCTCCATTTTTATCATGTTTTTCATGATACAGCTTTTTGACCCCATTCTAAACAGGTGGCTTAAAAATGGTTAACACTTCATCAATATCACAATACTATTCTTATATAAATATTAGTGCTATGCTCAATTTAATGGGAAAGAGTGATTTTTTAAAATTACCAGTAAATTTAATAGCCTTTTTTTCTAACAGCCATTGTGGTCAGTCATAGTAGGTCAATAAATGAAACAGTCTGAATTACATGTCACACCAAGATTGATCAATGTTTTGACAATACAATAATATTTAAAATATTTTAAAGATTCCTTAGATGTTAACATAAGTTAAAACTAAATGTAACCCCACAATGCTTCAAATCATTTAATTGTGTACATAGGTAGTGTTGGGTTATGTGTACTGTGGCCTCCAGGTGACACTTCAGAAACACCAAGAAGCCTGCAAATGATAAATTTCTATACAAAAATCACTGAAATCGATGGAAAATTAAAATTGAATTGCCTAAGGCAAGATTTTTCCTGAGGCAAGTAAAAAATTAAGTGAAATAATACATAAATTTTAAAAAGTACACACACAAAATTGGTAAAAAATACAGAAAATAAACATTAAAATTAAAATGTCTAAGGCAAGATATCTAATGTAAGTATAAAATCAAATAAAAATTTTGTGGGTATGTACTTACACATATAACTAAGAAATTAGCATAGCTTACTGATTTGCAATTAAGAAGAACTACTCTCCCTCAGGCTATGAAAAAATATTTTTTTTTATATTTAGCAAGGATAAGCTTATAAATATCAAAAACTTAAAGAATAGGTAGTTCCTTCTATTTACAAATATATTGTAATATTGGGAACACTGACCAATTCTGGTTCATGTCAAATGCTACAAGATTCTTAAAAAATGCATTTAATTGATGGGGAGATACTAAATTTACTCTAGCATTGTGTTTTTTAAACAATAATCATAATAATTCATTTAATTAAATGTTTTCTTTACCAAATGATAATAGTAAAATTCTAGACATTGTTATTTTGAATAATAATATAAATATTATTATAATTTGTTAAGAGTTGTAAAAGAGAGAAAAGTATAAAATCAAATAAGTAATTTCTTTTATTGTCACTCTAAAGTGATTTTAATTATTTATTAGTTTTAAATTTTTTTTTAAAATAGTAAATAAGTAAAATATTAATTTCACTTTTGAAAGATAATAAAAGAGTTAAAGTTTTAAAAAGAAAGAAAAAAAAGATCTCAACTTTTTGTTACATTTTGTTTTAATTAATTAGAGTTGTTTATGCTTTTTCTCTTTATCACCAAAACAAAAGGCAATGATTATTAAATTATGGTAGTTAAAAGATTATATCAAGCAACTGAGAAAAAAGATCATGAGTTTCTTGATCTTAAACTCAGAGATAAAAAGCCATTAAACTCACCAAGTTAAAAGGGATGATAATAGATGGACAATTAAGATCTTAAACTGTATTCTAAGAGATTGTAAAAGACCCAGAAAGTGATCATATGTGGGATGGATGAAATAAAAAAGTGTGCATTGGTGATGTGAAAAAAGACAGGTTAGAGATTACAAAAGGTGGATTGAACTTGGAGAAACCTTCATCCTACAGTGGATTGATAATGGTTGATGATGAGTTAAAAGATTATCTTATTTTTTGCATAGAAAAAAACAACAGAAAATTTTTTTGTGAGTGGAATTTAATTTAAGTGTTTTTGGCTTTGACATGTTGTTTTGCAATTTTAATTTTGAAAGAGAGAAATAACATTTCGTGAAAATAAACTCAATTGGTAAGGGTTTAATGGGCAGTCATGTGGGGTACAAGATTATGATTGGATAGATATGATTGTTCCAAAAAATAATATTGAGGGAGAAATCAGTAGACCTCAGTATTTTGTGAAGAATAGGCAATCTTCATACAGTCATTGGAGAGGACAGAGGTGGATGTTTAGCTGTGTAGATCACTTTACAAGTAGAAAAGAATGTTTTGTAAAATAGATTTGAAGAAAATCATGTATGAAGATTGTCTAAAAGCTTAGTCATGTGACCTGCTCACTAGAAAAATATAAAGGAGAATAACCCTAGCTGTAATAAGCCTTGTTTCCATTCACTGGCATGATAGTCACATTATATGATTTAGTCTGACTACAAATTATTAGATTGCAAAAATGGATAAATCTAGCCTGTAAAATCTTAAAAATTGGTAAGGATTTAATGTGTAAAATCAAGTGGAATACAAGATTGTGATTGGATGGATATAATTGTTCCAAAAATAATATTGAGGGAGAAATTAAATCAGAAGACTTCAGTACCTTGTGAAGAACAGGCAATTTTGATATAGTTGTTGAAGAAGACAGAGTCAGAAATTCAGCTGTGTAGAGCACTCTACAAATAAAAAATAATGTTTTCTAAAATGGATTTGGAGAAAATCATGTATGAAGATTAGTTAAAAGCTGAGTATTATTAAACCTTAACCATGTAACCTGCTCATTAGAAAAGTGTAAAGAAGGAGAATACCCCTAGCTACAACAAGCCTTGTTTTCATCCAAAAGTATGATGTCTCATTATGTTTTGGCCTGACAGAAAATTATTCAATTGCAAAAATGGATATTTGTTTGTAAAATAATGCATAGTAAATAGAGTAAATTTAGCCTGTGAAATCTGACAATATTGGTTGGCAAAAAGGAATAAATTATTTTTGTCTATTTTAAAGTCTAAAAAAGGGTTGTTAAACTCAACAATAGAAACCAACAAGAAAGAAAATTGAAAATTGCAACCATCAAAGAAAAACTGAAAAGAGAATAAAACCATTGTAAAAATGTATTTTAATGAGGATATTATACGTACATTTATAATAATTTTTGTAGAAATAATTATGAATAATTTTATTGATTTAACATTTTGTTTTAAAATGTGTTTTTTTAAATTCATTTGATTTTTCCTTCAAAATAATAAAAAGAGTTTTAACCATTCCAGATTGCAGCATCATGCCCCTTACATTTTAGCATTTCTGATGTTTTTCTTTGTCTCACACATCAATGTAAAATATATGATAAAATGATTATTTCTTTTCAGAAAATAATAAATGTAACTTCATTTGGTAGATATTTTTATCTACTACTGAAATAAAATTTAAATGTTCACATTTTGTGTCTGTAAATATTAAAAAAATGAGGATGTAATCAAAACAAAGACTTTACACATCATCATTTCTAGAAAGATTATTTTCAGTTTATAAATATATGATAAAATGATTATTACTTACCAGAAAATAACAAATTTGAATTCCTTTGATAGATACTTTTGTTTACTACTGAAATAAATTTTAAATGTTCACATTTTGTTTCTGTAATATATTAAAAAAATTAGATCATAATCAAAACAAAGACATTACACATCATTGTTTCTAGAAAGATTATTTTCAGTTTATAAAATCAATGAAATATTTCTTGTTTCTGATTATTTTTAAAAATGTGAACGAATATTTATTTATTTCTCTTACATCTAATGAATTATGCTCTAAAATTTTAATTTTTTTGAATATTTATCACTAATTATGATATTTTCTTACTGTAAATATAACATAGATTGTTTATTGTCAAAGCTAGAATTTTTGAATTTGCTTGAGGCCATATTTATGTTAGCTGCTAATATAACATTATATTTTTGAAAATAAAGTATTTCAAGTCAAAATAAGTTATTAATAATTTATATTTCTTGATGTCTAATAAATATAGTACAAATTATTAAAAAAAAAATTAAAACTATAATAAATTTACAAATAAACACGTTTTTGCATCATTGGAAACTGCAATGTCATAAAATGCCAAACATTTTACAGCCTTGGCAAGAGACAGTGGCTGAACATGTCAGGGTGGGGCTTATGTCTATTGTAATGTGGAAATTTTGAATTTACCCCTTTTAGCACAGAATTTTCAGAAAAAATTATTATATTAAAATATACCATTTTACACACATTTTAACATATAATACTTACAAAAAAATTCACTAGGGGGTGAATTGTCCAAAAGACAAAATAATTCAGTTCAACTGGTCATAAAGTTAAGCTAATTTAAAATTTCTTATCTGTTATTGTTAAAGGTTGTTTTCTGACTTTAGTTGTTGAAAAGAAAATAATTAATTAATTTAACAAATAAAAATCAACTGGTTAATCTTATTTGCTATAACAAATATTTTTTGATAAAATATATTTAAGTTTGAATTATTATATCACATCATTTTTAATTTTTTATTATTAATCAGTTAGCTTATTAAATAATTGTTTTTTTTTAAAAAAAAACAGTGATAAAGTCTTTATTCCTCCAGTTATCTATTCTATGAATTAGCAGCGTGTGATTTAATTTTATAATAGCATAGTGTTTTAGGAGTTTATAAATTATTATAGCAAGTCTATTTAAATTAAGATAGATTAAGCATATACATTTATTTTTTCCTGTTCATAATCACAATTCCTAGGATCCTTGCTTCCTGAGCTAGTTTAAAGCAGTGATGATTAATTAATTTCTGTGTAGTGGTTTATGTTTGTGTTTGGACACCCAGATAGTACTCTGAATAGTACAAAAGTATTACCTTCATTTGTAGATGGCCTAAATACTCTTTGTACATATTGCAGAGTAGTGATGATAAACAGTATGTATCAGTCCCGCAGCATTATTTTTATTTTTATAATAGCCTCAGTATGTGTATTCAAATGATTGTATTATTTCAAGTTTGGCTGTGGCTAGGTTATTAGCCTGTTTATAGTATCACAAAGGTTGACTGTTGATTAATGAGTTAATTGTTAATGTAATTCTGGGTAATTTATAGTTTTAACTTATTATTAGTACAACTTCTTATACAGGGTGGTCACTGAAAGACTGACTGATATAAAACAAAAATAACTTTTACAAACACATTTTTTTTAAATTTTTAAATTTATTTGGAAATATAATTAATGGATTTTTTTTAGTATTATATGTGAAAAACGAAATCCCTCAAATGAGCATCTCTTTCCTGCTCATAAATATGAGCTCTTTCCACAACATTTCCATAATCTTACACAAGGTTTTACGTCCTAAATATCGGATTTTGTCTTGAATGTTCTTTTTAAATTCTTGAAATGTTCAAGCTTTATTTATGCAAATCTGTTTTTTCAAGTAGCCCCACAGAAAGAAATCTGGGACTATCAAATCAGATGAATGCAGAGGTCAAACAAATGCAATATTTTTTGGAATTATTCATTCATAGAAATTTCTTGCAGGAGATCCATCATTGCCCTGGTAGGATATATAGTATATCCCCATCCTATTGAAACCATACCTTCTTATTATCATTGATCACTAGGCATAAAATTTTTCAGGCATTGCCCTATATAGGACCCCATTAATTCTTTCTGTCTGACCTTCCTCATTTTCAAAGGGGCTGATAACTCTATGCTTAGTATCTTTTTCCAGAAGATTGATGACTGATCCAGTTCTTTCAAATTGAGCAATTAGATTCCAAGTCATGTTATCACTTGGAGATACTCTGACATCAAAATGTTGTCAGAATTTTCTCTGAGTTAGAATAACTGATGTTTCACTGGAGCAGAAAAACCCAATGATTTTTACTCATTACTGGACATCATATGTAGCCATTTTAATCCCCAAGTGATGCTCTATAACATACAAAAAAAAAAAAAGAAAAAAATGATTGAAAATGAAAAAGTTATGATTTTTTCAAACCCTTTAGTTTTTCACTGGGCACCTTGCATAATTTATTTCTGATCCTGGCTTATATATCCATATGATATTACTTTGAATATAAACTGCATTTTTTTTCAAAATTTTGAACCCCTAAGAAGGAGTGCAATTCGAAGTGAAAATTTTAACATCTTATTTCTGTGGACCTTTACTTTATGCTATACATGCACATAGTATATTAAAATCATTTCCTGAGTAAAGCAGCATGTTAAATCTTTTTAATTAATATTTTTTTGGATTAATTTCATAAATGGCTTTAACCCAATCTTACACCACTACTTTTTTTCATGTATCATAGCATTGGCTGAGAAGCAAACCCACTAACCCGGACAACTGCTTGTAGGGAAGCTGTGCTGACCACTCAACCACCAATGCTTGACCACTACTTTTAATGTTATTTTGCCCATATTATAGGTATTGCATTGAGAAAAGTTTATCGAATAATCTTTGGAATATTTTTACAACTAACAATTCAATATAACAACGATATAAAAGCCTATTTTCCAAGGTGCTGATTGGTTGTTTCTTGTTTTCTACACAAGAGAGCACCTGTCAAAAATTTTGATAATTTCACTGTTTTATTTTTAAAGTGATAACAAATGTTTCAGAATCATTTAACATTAGTTTGCTGTTGACAATTCCATTATTTTTATTTATTATTATTTATATCGCATTTTTACACGCATATTCTTGGGGTTAAAGCCTTAATAAATATTATTTTCATTTTGGTGCTTAATGTGAAAACAAAGGTTTTATAATCTTTTAATATTATTTCGTCAATTTTAGTTTTACAACTAAGAAATCAATATAACCAATAAGATAAGAGTTTGTCTTCTATGATGCTGATTGGTTGTTTGTTGTTATCTACACAAGCGAGTATCTTTAAAATTTTGACAGTTCCGATAGCTTCCTTTGATTTTTAAAGTGAAAACAATTGTTTTAAAATATTTTAATGTTATTTTGTCAATGTTGACAATTTCGATGTTTTTGTTTTGAATTTCATAGTGAAAATGAATGTTTTAAAATCTTTTTTTACGCATTTTAAATTTTTTCAGAAAATATTGTAAAATATAAATTATTTTAGAAGAATGATTCAGATTTTAACACAAAAATTGCACTTTTACATGAAAACAAAATGACAAAGAAATAACATTCGGCCACAATTTAAATGGCATGAAGATGATGTACTGATGGTATAAGGAAGATGAGAATTCAATTTCTCAAAGTAAAGATGTAGAAAGTGAAAGTACTATATATCTATAATAGATTCACAACAAATTAGGTGATTGTACTGTATTTATATTAGTTTTTAAGTACATAAATGTGGCTTAAATTTGGGGATTAATTTTTTCCTAATTTTGGGGCTTACAATCCTATTGCTTTTGGTATTGGACTAATTGAAATTGCAATGTATACTTTAGCTCTAATATACATGACAAATGAATGAGAACATATTAGATAAACACCCCTGTTATATCCCAACTTATCTTCAACTAGTAAATTGGTTCAGATTCCATCTTGTTTTGATCAGATTTATAGCAACAGACCGATATATAAAAAGATGACACATGTCCACTGGCAGTAATAGGCCAATAGGTGTCGATGCTTAGTGAATCTGATTGTTTTTATTATGGAAAGAGATCTGGCTATAAGTAGTCATTCCAGTTAAAGGTAGAGTCAGACAAGTGCAATTTACTGGCAGACCTGAATGCAGTATGGACATCCACAATATGATTAAAGCTATGAAGCAAATTCATGCTAGAACTCGGAAACTCCTAGAACCTAATTCAGACATGAAGGTAGCTGACACAGCTTAACTCGAAGTGTTACCACAAGGCAAGCCTTCACAGGACAACTGGAAGTAATAGTTAAATCTAGAAAGTTATCTAAAGTCCCTTACATTAATAGTTGTAAGATGACTAAATGCTCTACCAGGCCAACAATATTAAGTGAACATATAACAGTTGTATATATTGTAAATACGCATTTGTATATTTGTTTAATTAAGAAATATTTAACCATATTAAATCACTAAACATAACATGATCACCATTTCTTATGCTTGCCCATAACTGCTATTAAAACACCAAAATGTATAGGTACTGAACTGAGTTCAGATCTATATGACTATATAAGCTAATGAGCTGGGATTGAAAATATTATTGTGTTTTCAATTTTATTCTCATAGTTTTGTACTTAAGTAGAGATAAAAGGTGGCTGCAAGAGAGTTGCATTAGACCCTAAGATCTAGGTGCAGTGCTCTCAGATCCAAGGTTCCTCACTGATGAAGGCCACAAGCCAGAAACTAGTCTGGGGATATTGTATAAGTAGGCACTAAGTAGGGATTTTATGCGCAAGCCTTCTGGCATCCATTGATTACTCTGGCTTGCATTGAGTGGCACTACTGTATCGACAGTTTTGCCTGTTTTAATTTAATCGTATTTTTGCGAAAACAAGCAGTCGTAATTCGTAAAGGTGATGATGATTCCCAGATTTATGATTTTGCTATAGACATGAGACTTTTGACAGTAGTTCTGAAAAGATCCACCCGTGGATTATAGAAAGCAAGTATAACACTAAGAATAAAATAAAGTAATACTTTTTGGTGTTTTTATTACAATATTAAAAATAAATGATTGTATAAATAATCTTATGATTAATTGCTTAAGAGGTTTTTTACCATTAATCTTGTTCAAGTATATATTTTTTAAATCAAATATTATTTTAAACATTGTCATTACTAATGTTTAAGTACTTTATGCTTATTTTATTTTATAAGATAAATGCTTTTAAATAGGAAATACAGCATAGATAATTTTTTAAAGTAATGTAAATTAAATAACATTGCATTATATGATTTTTTAAAAACATTCATTTTAAACTAACCAAATTGAATGTTTAATGTTTAAAAGTAAACAGTGTGCTGTTTATTTTATTTTTTATTGATAATCACGCACACACACACACAATAATTTTTTTTTTTAAATAAAAATTTTGAGTCGAGTTTTCCATTTAATTAAAATTAGCATCGCGCGACAGCTTGGTTTAGAACCCTTTTTTTTTTATATATATAAAGCGTTTAAAAACAGATGCAAATATATTCGCTACTTAAAAAGATAATGAATTGATTTTATATATTAAATTTGAAAATTCAATTCAAATTTTCTTAGAATTTCAAACACTTACAGTAAAGTCTTGGTAAACAATATTTAGAAAGTAAAAAGAAGAAACATGTAAACAATCTAAATCAATAACATATATACGTTGAAAAGAATTGGTTAACAAAATAAACAGTTATAAATATATTAAAAGATGATTAGAAAATCAATTAGTATTTAAAAATGCTATGAATGGTTATATATTATCAAAAATCAGAATTGTTATATTTATCCATCATCATTAACATTCAAAAAGTATATGGCCATAAAAAGACAAATAATAATAATAATAACAATAATAATATGCACTAGAAACAATACGTCACCCAATGTTAACCACACAAAGAAAAGCTAACATTTCAATTGATTATTATAATAAATACATTTAAAAAAGGCAACATCCCTGCTATTCGTGCAGCAACATACAGCCTTTATGCCTACTGGTGTACCAGATGCACTTTTGCTCTTGCTAATAACCCTCGACACCACCCAGCAACATACTCAATAAAACTAGAACTGTTCAAAAAAAGAGACAGCATCCTAGCTCAACCAGATGCGTTTGCAGCCACATGGTCACACTTGAAACCAAGATCCAGTCTATGAAAATATAAGTCCAATATGATAGATGGTGACATTTTTCAATATCAGCAATTTTCAACATTAAAGAGATTGCAAGCATAAAATGAACTAAATAGAAGACCAAATTTAAAAACAAGAAAAAAAGTACACAGAAATGATAAAGACTTAATTACTGAAAAGATCTCTTAATTGGTCTCCGTGCATAGTTGTAATTTGTTTTGCAATTGTAACAAGTCAATATATTGCTAAATGTGACTGTAATCCTTTAGACTCAATAAAGTTTTGCTTTGAAACATCATCATCATCATCATCATCATCATCATCATCATCATCATAATAATAATAATAAACAACTCAATCTCAATGCATTACTCATAGCATACTTCTAGAAATAAGTAAAGGATATAAAGTAGATAATACATGTTCACTATGCTATAGAAAAAAGAAACCCAATATCATTTTCTCCAAGGATGCATTAACTGCACAAACTCACCGTTAAAATTGATATTATTTAGAAAACATATCCTATTCCATATCTTCTCAAAAACTTCATAATAGCTAGCCTCCACCTTTGTTCCTTATGTGCCATGGTCCACAATGTGCATTTATATTTGCAATTACAAACCAGGATGACACACACACACACACAATAATAAAAAAGCTGGAGAAACTGAAAATCAGAGATATGATCATACCATAAAAAATTTTGTTCTCACCTGGACACAAATGAAACAGATTTAACATGGAGAATGTTACAAAAACTCAATGCTTAATCAGAAATGTAATCAAGTAAATTTATTTACAGGAAACATGCTGTTTGATCGATGCACTCACATAAAAATTAGTATTGCATAATGCATGACAAGGATTCTTCACAATGTGAACATTCTTGGCAATGTAACTCATATATAATTATATGTCAAACCTGTAATTTTCCTATTTTCCTCACACTATCTTATGCATATGATGTTTGAGACAAATGTAACACATACATGAATAAATCTTTTGAAACTAACATCAACAATAACAACAATGATGATGATGATAACAACAACTCTACTAGTATTATTACTAACTACTACAACTACTATTACTATTACTACTACTATTATTATTACTACTACTACTACTAATACAACAACAACAACACTAGAAATGAGTCTTGCAAACCAATCTGTGAAACAGAAATACATCGAGATATAAAACATGCTGATTCATTCTGTTTCCTTGATATTTTATTTATATGCAATCTTTTAAGTCCTGAAAAAAACTTTTCTTTTTTAAATATATCATCACCATGTCTAATTATAGCTTTTTACTGTATTAAATTTTTTCCATTTCTTCCTAATTACATCAGTCAATACTGCATTCCAATAAATTGTCTTAAATTCAACATAAACCATCATTAAACAAAGCAAAACTCTCCATACAGTAGTGCCACCCTATGCCAATCAGAGTAATCAATGGATTACTGGCCTGTGGCCTTCGTCAGTGAGGAGCTTTGCATCTGAGAGCACAAAAACTAGTCTGGGGTATTGGATGAGTAGGCATTAGATAAGGAGTTTATGCTCAAGCTTTCTGGCATCCATTGATTACTCTGGTTGGCACAGGGTGGCACTACTGTATGAAGAGTTTTGCCTTGTTTAATAACAATTATGTGATAGTATAAAAGATGGTGATCATGTGATGTTTAACAGTTTATAAACCATCATATTAGATATATTCTGTATTGACATTTATTTCACATGTAACACACTTTTCAGCAAATTTATGAACATATTGATTACTAAAATATTACATGATCACAATTTCCTATGTTTACAGAAGCTGTAAAACAGTAGAAAAGTGCAGCCTCTAGTAATCAATGGATGCAAGAAGGTTTGTGTATAAAATCCCTATCTACGGCCTATTCATCAATATCCCCAGACTAATTTCTTGCTTATGGCTTTCACTTATGTGCATTGCTCTCAGATCCAAGGCTCCTCATTGATGAAAGTCACAAACTAGAAATTAATCTGGGGATATTAGATAGTAGGCATTAGATAGGAATTTTATGATTAAATTTTCTTGCCGACGATTATAAGATGTGCACTGGGTTAAGAGTTTGTTACTGTTTTAACATATTGATTTTATGATCTTTTCGTTGTATTTTTACAATTTACTGAAATATCTTTAAATAAAAGTTTTCAAATATTTTTATGTTAATATCAGTAGAGTGTTCAAGTCTCACTTTTATATAATAAACTAAAATAATAGTTCTCTATATAGCTGATTTATATGCATAATTTAACTTTACTGAGATGAAATTACCCTATTTTTTGACTTGTTAAATAAGCAGTAATAAATGTACTCTATGGTGTATTTCAACTCTATGTTGACCTTTCTTCTTATAAAGCTACCAAGATATTTAAATTAGTTTGCATTCTGAAGTTGATAGCCAACCAAGCTAAAGATTCAGAAATATTACTAAATTTACCACTTCCATTATTTTCCTGTAATACCTTATATAAATGCAATATATCTATCTACTCTACTGTGAATAATTTTTAGCAAAAACTTTTTATTGTATATATATATATAAAATACATATTTTGCGGGTATATATATAAATCTCAATATATATATATATATATATATATATATATATATTGTGCCCTTATCTATAGGTCATAATAAGGTAGAATGGTCAATTACTAAAAAAATTTTAAATTTTAAGATACGTTTGTGTAATATATTGATAATTGTATGATCGATTAGATTTTATAGTACAATTTAAGGCTGAAAATTACCTGGTATGTAAAAGTGTAATGGATTATTTTAAAGAAACAGTTAAATAAAGCTTAATTATATCCTTGCTTATGGTTGTAAAAGCTGGCCATATAAAATAATACAGCTATAAATAGTTAAAAGTATATTAAACAATTCAATTGTAATGTTTTAAAACTAATAAATTAAATAAAAACGATATGTAATATTATAATTATAATTAATATTCAAATTTAATCTAATATATTTTAAAATAAACTTTGGGATGGTGAGAATTATATTTAGTTCTACATTTTTAAATTATTTTCCAAATTTTTATAAAATATATCAGTTTTGGTAATTTAGACCGAGACGTAAATTAAAAAAAAAATCATCTGATAAAGTTAGTAATCATGTGACTGTATATTATATACCTTCACACACATGCTTGTTAGAATATAATAATAAAGTTTGTGAATTATAAAACTAAATGTAATTGCTATCTATCGTTAAAGTAAAGGTTAAAATATTAAATGTTATTTTAATAATTGTTTTAAAATTTAAATGATTTTGATAAAACTATAATTGAGTTTAAAAATACTATTCTAAATAATATTTTAAAACATGACATCATAAATGTCTTATTTGAAAAATCTAGTCTGTTATAAAACTAAAAATGTGTAAATTTGTTCACGCTAAAAAAAGTCATTAACCAATCAACAGAGGTAATTTAGCAGATGAAATATAAGAATTAGACGGAGCGGGAGAAGGTAATGTGTAAGTAAAGGAAGGAGTAACATATTTTTTGAGCTGTATAAGATCATAAGCTAGAAAAGTGTTATAATTTTTAAAAATTTTGTATTTATTTTAAAAGTTTTGTTTTAACATATAATATTTTGAACTGCCTTTAAATGGAGGGCTAATTTAAAAGATTTCTTACCAGGATTTTTATTCAAGTTTAGCCGAAACCTTACAGTAAAATGGAAATACTACAGAAAAAAATACCTAAAAATATTGATAAAGTAAAAATAATTGTAAAGTGCCTTGAATACAGTTTATTTGTGCTCAACCAGAAAATCATTAGAACTCAGATAAATATAATTTGGACATTATACAGAAAACTTAAAAGAAAAGTTATTTGTCGTCAGGAAAAATTATGACGCACAATTTTAAAAGGCTATTCCGAAGTTTTTTTTTATTCTTCTCTATGGAAAAATTAAGATGCGTATATCATAAAGAAAAAATTATGTAAAAGTTATAATGGAGAAAGAATGTTTGTCTTTTTAAAGGAAACATTACAAAGTATATAGTTACCAGAACTTTAAAAGAAAGGAAAAATTACCGAATAATGATATGAAAGAGTCATTATTTTTTTAAAAAAAGGAACAGAAAAACTTTCTCTAAGAAGAATTAAAAATATTATAAAGTGTTCATTAGAGAAATGCTTAATAAAGATAAAGATTTGGAAAATATAAATCTAATTTACTTAATGAAATGAATCCATGGAAACAGAAAAGTTTTATTGAATATTTAAATCAAAGTACTGAGAAGATGCATCATAAAAGTCGCGCAGGAGAAAATATTAGCAAGAAATATTAGAAGAGAATATTTAGAAGTTTTCTTTACGGGATTAATTGATATCATAATTAATAATTGTATTAAATATTATAAAAAACCAAGGATTGTCATCTATGAATATTTATTAAACAGAGCAATAATTGTTTTGCCTTAAAATTGAACAAGCAGGGAGAAGAACATTAAGTGACTGAAGAAGAAATAATAAACATTTTTTTTTTAGCTTTAGTATGAACGGTTTTCAAGGAAATTTGATGAAGAAGTACAGTAAATATAGTTTGGAATATTTTTTACTAATTTATTTTAAAATATAAAATGTTATGTGAGATTAGGGAAAACATAAAACATAAATTTAGTAATATTAAAATTTAAATATAATAGCTTGATAAAATTATAGAAATAGTGTTTAAAATAAAGTGTATGGATGTGAATCTTATATCTACAAGGATCAAATGGATGGTGAAGCCTACGGAACACGATCGAGGAGATAAAGGTCGTTTGGTAATTTTAATAGTTATTTATAATGCATAATGTATTTTTTTTAGATCATCTATTGACCTAAGAATGAAGTGTGAAAGTTTAAATTATATGTACACATTTTATACAACATTTTTAACATATTATGAGATAGGAGTAATTCGGATTATGCATACGACAATTTTTTAAAGTATATTAATCATATAATTTAACATAACAATTGTGTGATTCTTTTGAACTTTCATGTGATAAAGTATTCAGATATTTAAGTAGTTTGTATGACTAAATATATGGAGGAAAGTAGTAAGCAAACTGTCTTATAGAACAGTGGAATAGTTTTAAAATAAATGAATTTTATTATTGTTAGTAATGCAGATATGTATTTGTCGATGTACAGTATAGAAAAAATCTTGAGAAATAAGATCGGATAGTGACTTGGAAGTACTAGTGGAGAGGAAACCAAGATGATGTTTTTTTTTAAGAAATAGGAAAAATAAAGGATTTGGATCATATTTAGTTTTGTGTGATTTCAGTATAGTTAACTAGGCCCTATAACTGAACACATATAGTTTGGACAGTGTTTTTGCATATCTTTAAACTTTTGATGTTAGAATAAAGCGGAAGAAATAGCTTTAGCATCGTTCCTATGATAGAGGTTGGTAGACAGGTAAAGGTCACTCCTCTATAGTGTCTTTTAATTCACTGTGCCATGATTGTCAAGGTATATGATGAGTAATATTCTAGTTGTATTTTGATCCTATGCATCTATCTTCGCTATCCTTATTTGTGAATCTGCATCGGTCAGAAAGATATTTTCAAAGAAGTAATGAATAAAATAGAACTGAAGATATGTTATCGTTTATGTAAGAATAGTTTATTTGCTTGAATGTATAGAAGTGTGTAATTTTAAAATTGAAAGTCCAAAATATCATAAAGAGAGAAAGAATCATATAATACATTGTAAAATTAATTCGGAAATGAATATAAGATTTTTTGAAAGAGAAATCTAAACAAAGTTGTTTTTTTTAAAAAAGTGATAATAAAATTTGAATGTTTTAAATAATATTTAGAAAATAAGTATTGCATATTTATTAAGAAAATAGTTCAATAATGTATAATAAACATATACTTGTGCATGGTATATTAATAGTTGTAATTATATCATCCGAAGTAAGGCTTGAATGAGAATATTAGGATTAATAAACATCGGATAATGAACAATAAAAACCTAATACCGAATGTAGAACAATGTTTTGACTTTGTAAGATTCCATACAACCAATATAAAACTAAAATTTGTTATTTTGTAGAATTTTACTACGAATGTAAATTTTGTAAAAAATATAATTTTAATAATATTAGGGATGAAAAGTGTTTGTGATAATCATCTAAGAAATGCATTTTGTAATAAGCTAACCATAATAATAAATCAAGTAATAATACTGTATTTTCTTAAGTGTTAAAAAAATAAGATTTAACTAGGAAAAGTAAATAATATTTTGATTTCATTTTATAAACTAATAAACTAAGTTGAGATATGAAAGTAAGGAATATCCAATGTATATAGTGTAAAAATATTGTTAATTTATTTATGTTGTTAATAAACTTTGTTTTAAATTTGTTTTAAAGTTTTTGTGTCCGAGTTGTTATTTCTCCACATGGATGCATGAAATCACGATACATTTATAATTGAAACAGACATATAAATTTTGCACAAAAGGTAAACATAAAAGTGTTATAAGAATTTTGAGAATTTATTGGTATGTTAAAATTAAAAGATCATAATTTTATATTATTTATTGGTCATAAGTCGGTTGCCACAATATTACATTAAATTATATGCTAATGTTGCCACACGTATTCTGTTGTCACATTATTAAAATACTACCACGTACGTATTTATTTATTTCATTTCAGGAAGAAATAAGATTATATTATATTATTATTGGTATTATTATTTTTTATTATTGTTAGTTGCTGTGTAGTAGATTATGACATAAAATTCCCTTTTCATATTTTACTACCGTAATTTTAAATCAGTTAGAATACAATTTATGAACCTGAGATTTTATTTTATTTTACTTCATTTTATTTAATTGAGCTAGATTCTTGTTATAAAGAAGATTAAGATATGATTATTATTTTAATCGTAGTGAATAGAGCTCAGAAAGTCATAAGAATACTAAGATTTAGTTATTTGGTATAGTAAAAAGGGGGGATAGTGTTCTTATGCCATTGAGGTAGTATCGTGTGGATAATGGCTCAATGTAGTCTATCTCGTTCCCTGTATTGTCACTCCATGTCTCATGAAAATAGTAAATATTTGTTAATTCATTTTAAAATTGAACCGTATTTGTATTTTAAAATTAGAGCTAGTAATCATTTTAATTAATGCTGAATATTTCATTTATTTATTTGTTAACTGAGCTAGAACCCGTAATATTTGTAATAAACAGTATATTTTGGGGTGAGAGTGCATGGGGGGAGGTTAGAATATATATGCATACATAATCTTACATTTCAAATCTCCTGGAGTCTTCTTCAGAGTTTAACTTTAAACTCTGAAAAAAACTTCAGGACATTTGAAATGTAAAATTAAAAATTAAATTTAAACTCTGAAGAAGACTGCAGGACAGTTGAAATGTAAGATTGTGTATGCATATATGTACAATAAAAGGTTTTTGCTAAAAAATGTTCAAGAGTAGAGTGAATATATTGTATTCGTACATGATAAAGGTTGTTAAAGATTTTTCTTCTACCACTGGTACATAAAGAAGTTGATTTTTATACATTAATTGTTAAATATATAGGGTATATGAGCACAGACTTTCACACACTCTACCACTCTCCACACTATCTCATAACCCTGATACACTTGAACACATATATGTTGAAAAGATAAATAATCACCAATATACATATTTCATACTAAACTAAGAATCTCTCGCCTCAAGGTGGCCTTTGAGCATTTCATCATCAGATTTTCAATTGGATGAATGGTTGAAGTGTTGGAGTAGATTGAAGTCTATCCATTAAAGTGTGAGGATTGGTTATTTTAATATATATCTGAGCACTTATAGTATATATGTGTAGAGATGATAACCTGGACCAATTGATGATTACTGGTTTAGTATGAAATACGTATATTGGTGATTATTTATCTTTACAACATATATGTGTTCAAGTGTTTTAGTGTTATGAGATAGTGTGGGGTGTGGTGGGGCATGTGAAAGTCTGTGCTCATATACCCTATATATTACATATATGGACACAGGTATATAATAAGCCAATGTGTTTCAGTTATTAATTGTTAAAGCAAAGTTTTTATTCACCATATATTGCATTGAAAATTTCATGTAAATGCTGTGGATCATCTTTTGATCTGGAAAAAATAGTACAATCATCATCATCATCATCCTCTAAATCCAGAATCCAAAAAAGATGAAATGTTTTTTATCAATTCATGTCAAAAATTCCACCATCAAACCTGTATCATATCTTGATCCCTGTTTCATTAAACAGCTATAAACAGTTCCAAAGACCATTATTATAAAAAATCAAAAACAGTGGTGGAGCAAATACACATCCTTTCTTAACCTGCAACATCTACTACCAGTATGTGATAACCACATCAAAATCCAAATGCCTTAATTTTATTTCATTTTTTTTAAATTTAACAGGTGTCTCTCTCAGTACTTTCCTAGTATATATCTTCTATGCAAAAATCAAATTAGTTTGACTTTAAATGATGTATTTTTTTGTTCTCATTTAACAGTGGTTGAAATCTAGATAGCTATAATTTTTTTCATCTTTATCAAATGCCCACTCTTTGTTTGGTACTTTTTTAAAATGCATATTATAAAATTTGCTGTAACCAATGGAAACAATAATAAGAAGCAAATTTATATCATTATAATCATCAATTATAAATGAAAGCAAACAAACACTTATAACAACTGTCAACTGAAAGCAGTTAAATAAATATAACTTTATTTCATTTTCTCACAACATTTAAAAAAAAATTTAAAACAAAAAATTTAAAATTTATGCAAATAATGTTTATAATAAAAAAATCAAAGTTGAAACAGTATTTGGTTCTTTAGTATTATCCAACCAATGATGTATTACCCTGAAGAGATACCAGTCTGATCTTGCGATTTTTAAGATAACGACTCCAAGTGATTTGCGGACACATGCAATCGCTAAAATTTGTTCAAAGATCACGTGGACCCGGTATGTTAAAAATCACAAGATTAGACTGATATGCCTTCAGGGTAATACGTCATCAGTTGGATAATACTAAAGATACAGGTCACATGATTTAGATGGCTTTTTGAAATGAGATGATCGGTGAAGGACAGTCGGGCAGATAACGGGCACCACCATGTTTGTTGATCCTGAAAAAAAAATACAAAATAAAAAAAAATGTACATGCATGAAAATAGTATCTACATACAAAATAAGGTAAAATTTATACAAAATATAAAAAAATGTGCATGCACGAAATATATACATACAAAATAAAAATGTGTGCAAAAAAAAAATATTTTTTTGTAAATTTAAAATAAACAACTAAATAAAAAACATTTATCTGATTTAATGCAAATCTGGCTTAAATGGCGACATTGGAGAAAACATTTTATCAAATGCCGTACTTTTACATGCATTTGGTAATTTTATATTGCAAATTTGTTTAAAAAAATTATTGAAAATTATTTACAATTTAAAACGTAATTAAGTGTAAGTTTGAGAATTGTAGAATTATTAAAATTTTTTTGTACATTTAGAATAAACAGCTAAATAAAAAACACTTTACCCGATTTAATGCGAATCTGGCATTAATGGTGACCTTGGAGAATACGTTTTAGCAAATTACTTACTTTTACATGCATTTGGATTACTTATTGTCTATATTTAATTATAATATAATTAATTATAAAAAAAATATTCTGTATAAAATAATATACATCGAAATAACATTGTTTAATAGAAACAAAAATGAAAAATACTTACGAATAGCATTAACTGTGGTGGACTGAATTGGGATATATGTTCCAAAATTGCAGCTTTATATGACCACCTCCATAGTCTTGTAAAAAAATGATCGCTTCTTCCTCCGTACTCAGCAAATTCCATAATCTGGTAGGTTCAGCCATCTCAAAGTAAAAGTAGCAAAAAAAATTCACTGTAGAAGTAGCAAAAAGTCATAAATCTCAAAAACAGAAATATTGAAAAAAATCAAAATTGCAGCGAAAGGATCAGCTTTATATGATCGCCTCCGTGGCCTTGTAAGAAAATGATTGCTTCTTCCTCTGTACTCAAAAACGGAAATATTGAAAAAATCACTGTAGAAGTAGCAAAAAGTTATAAATCTCAAAAATGGAAATATTGAAAAAAATCACTGTAGAAGTAGCAAAAAGTTATAAATCTCAAAAACGGAGCTCAAAAAATCACTGATGCCATGGATAGCAAAATCACAATAGACAGACAATTCAAAAGATTTCCCAAAGCTCTCTCCAAATTTTAAATCTCATGGGTCAAAAAAAATTGACTCTCTGATGGATTAATCATGCCAGTCACTTGATTGCCATGACAACGTTGTCATGCAAAAATTGACGATGTCTATCGGAAGGGAAATCGGTAAGTGTAATACGTCATCGGTCAAATAATCCTAAAGTACCCAGTATTTATATAAAGAAATATATATCTTAGTACTGGTATGAGATACCAAGATTTTAAGTCTAAATGTTACTATATCAAGTTATAATCAATGTGGTTAGCTTTTATTAGTATATATATGGTATGTAGACAGATAAAAAATGTTACTCATCTACACATATTGTCCCATGCATACCACATATTATGCATGCATAGAAGCACAGATGGAAGTCAATTGTTGAGAAAAGTATACATGTTCATACTATGCCTTTTACTTAATTCTAAAAATAATGAGAAAAACAGAATAAAAACAGTCTTTTATAGCATAAAATTGAAAATAATTAAATTTTATGTAGTTATTTCAATTCCACTTGTTTCAAAGACTGGTGGATAATTTTGAATAGATAAAACTACTTTTTAGAAATTCTAAAAAAAAACTTGAGAGAAAACAAAAGAAGAAACTATTACAGTTGGAAGCCTCTAAGAAAAAGAAATGGTTGGGGTGGGAGGATATAATATTTTTCCTTCTAAAATTTATTTAAAAATTTACTTTTAATCTATACGTTTTTCTTTTCTTAGACTAATATAGAAAAAATTATATTGTAAAATGAATAATTTAAATATTTTATATTATAAAAACATTAAATATATCTTTTTTTAATTAATGTACAATTAATATATGAAAGAATAATGTAGTTTTATATTAAATTAAAAATTAATAATAGAAGTCCTTTATTTTTATATTAAAACACTTAATTATTTATATATTGCTAAAACAGAATAATAATGACATGTAGAATTAATGAAAATTATAATTAATGATTGAAATATTTTATAAGTTCATCTGTGTTTACATATGCATGTAATATCTTTCTATATTAAAATGTTTGAGCTTATGAAAATTAAGAAAAGTAATTATTAATAAATGAAATATTTATGTATTAATAGATGTTATATCTCAATTGCACATATGTGTTCTTACATATATATATATGAAAATAAAGTTACTGTGAACACTAACTGAAATAATCATACAAATATATAAACCATTATACAATTACAAATATTCATTAACGCCCTCTGTTCATTTTGAAGTTTGCTATTATTGAGATATAGACTATTAAACAGCGAGCGTTACTGGATATTTGTAATTGTATAATGGTTTGTATAAATATGGAAATCTTGAATGTGTGGAGTAATCCATTTAAATCAACTTAATTAAAAAGCACTTAACCTAAAACAACTGTCCTAGGTGAAGATTCAAAGTAAACTGATAGACTGATGCATCTAAAAGGAGGTGCCCCCCCATAAATACCACTCTAGATCTAATACATAAGTCAAAGAACTGCAGTTTATATTTACAGGTGTAAGAAATCAAAGTATAACAAACTTTTCAATTTTTCTACTGTATATAAACCCTTTCACTGGTAGGTTATATAGCATAATACAATATTTTCAATGTATGTGCAGATGGAAATCCTAAATGTGTGGAACCATCCACCAAATCAATACAAACAGAAAACACTGTTCCAGGTAAGAATCAAGGTAAACTGACAGTCTGATGTGTCCAAAAGGAGAATACTCTTTTAAAATGCTAATCTAGATCTAATATAGAGATCAAAGTACTGCAGTTTACATTTATAGGTGTAAGAAATCAAAGTATATAAACTTTTAAATTTCCTCCTTTTGGATGCATCAATCTGTTAGTTTACTTTGACTCTTGGCTTGGGGCAGATGTTCTGAGTTGAATGCTTTCTGGTTGGGCTGATTTGGGTACATGGCTCCACATGTTTGATTTCTCTCTGGATATTCATTGGAAATATTGTATTGCGGTATATAACCTACCAGTGGAGGGGTTTATATACAGTAAGAAAATTGAAAAGTTTGATATACTTTAGTTTCTTATACTTATAAATGTAAGCTGCAATACTTTGATTTCTATATTAGATCTAGAGTAGCATTTTAAGGGAAGATCCTCCTTTTGGATGCATCAGTATGTCAGTTTACTTTGAGTCTTAGTCTGGGGCAGTTGTTCTAGGTTAAGTGCTTTCTAATTAAGTTGATTTAAATGGATAACTCTACACATTCAAGATTTCCATCTTTAACAGTCTGACAACAGTTTGAGATTGTTGATTGTTATCTATATTGGGATTGTCTAAGTGTTGTTGCCTTGGCAACAGTTTGAGATTGTTGATTGTTATGTCTAAGTGTTGTTGCCTTGACAACAGTTTGAGATTGTTGATTGTTATCTATATTGGGATTGTCTAAGTTTTGATATTTTAAATTAAAAATAGTTCAATGTATATATAAGTAAGAGAAGAAAATCATTCTCCTCCCAGGTTATGAATTAAAAGCACTCTAAATATTGAACAAAGGATCAAGAAAATGAATCCAGATATTCTTGGAACTCTGATGTTTATAACCATATGTTTATATGTAAAGTCTCCTTGCAATTTATATATCTGTAAACTATAATTTGAACAAGGTGCCTAATTTATTTATTATCGATTTTTGGAAATATTTAATATTTATATATAAGTCAAAGTCAGAAATGATTTATTTGTATTGAAGATAATTTATCAGACCATTAAATTGATTTATTATTGTTATTAGTAATTAATTAATTAATCATTATTTTAAATACTAGATTAAATATTGTATGTCTTTGTTCTTATTCACATATAGTCACTAATCAAGAATCTAGTTCCGCACCTATGGGATATGTGTGGCAATATCTATATAGTTTTCTTTTGAATTGTTTAGATGAACTTTCAAAAAATTCCCATCTTTTGTTATATCAGTGTTAACTTATTTTGTCAGGTAAAAGTAATCATTTTTTACCTGACAAAATAGACAGGCATTAATATAACAAAAGCTGGGTATTGTTTGCAAGTTCATTTAAATGCTTTCTTAAGAATCTTGCTTGTGAATTATCTTAGAAGTGCATTCAGATTTCTTTGATACAGAAAATTTTTGCTTGGAAAAGAGGTATTACTTTGAATAATTTATTATTCCCTTCTTTTCTTACAAAGTGTAAGCTTGTGGTTAAGACCTGTAGAGGTCCCCACCTTCACATTTTCAACCACACATGCTTTAGGTTTATTGCCTTAGTAAATATTAAATAATACAAAGGAAATTTTTGTTAAAAGACTATTCGTGGAGTAGTGTATATTATAACATAGTTTTATAAGAAGGTATACATAGGTCAGAGTAGCTTGATATTAAATGAAAGAATAAAGGTACATAAAAGTAGGATTAGAAATAAATATCTTACTTCTGTTTTATATATCCATCAAAAAGATACTGGCCACATTATTAATTTTGATAAAGCTAATATTATCTTCTTTGAGAGAAATAAAAAAAAAAGAAGTATTAAGGAATCTTTATTATTAAAAATTCATGATTCTGAAGCAATCAACTTATTTAAAAATTCTTTTAATATTAAGGGTATATGGGAAGTAAGTGGAATTGTGGGTAATGTTTAGTTTAAATATGCTGTTATTTTGTAATTCTTTACACTTGAGGAGTCTGCTTGTAGTAGTGAAAGCATTGGTAGTATTTTAGAGTTTATTTTCTTGGCTAGTCTGGTTGGGATGTGAGTTTGAGTTAATTTTGATTATAAACAGATTTATATTCTTATTGTGACATATTAAGTTGTAAAATTATGTATGTGCACCTTCAAACCATTAGAATATATATGCAAATCTGTAGAAGGCAAAGATCTCTCTAATTCCTACACAATCATCATTAAAATTTTGCAGAAAACTCATATACATAAATCAATCAAAATGTGTCTCCCTTTGTAAGATGTCACCATGATCTTACAAGTGAAACAAGTTTAGATATCATTAAATGCATGAGATGTCACCATGATCTTACGAGTGGAACAAGTTTAGATATCATTAAATGCATGAGATGTCACCATGATCTTACGAGTGGAACAAGTTTAGATATCATTAAATGCATGAGATGTCACCATGATCTTACAAGTGGAACAAGTTTAGATATCATTAAATGCATGAGATGTCACCATGATCTTACAAGTGGAACAAGTTTAGATATCATTAAATGCATGAATGAAATTCTACTTTTTATAGTTGTAAACAAAGTTCTCTTACAAGTCACTTCATTTAACATTTGATTTTTATAGTTAGAATTGTCTAAACTTGTTTCCTATATAAAATTTTAATGATTTCAGACAATGTAAGATTCATTTTGTTTGATCCATAGTTATACGTATAAGTTTCCAAGAGATTTTAACATTGTTACATAGCGATTAGAGAGATGTTTACCTTTATCAAATTTACATAACATTACATCATATATAATCTTTAATGTTACACACATGCGTACATATAGATTTTATCAATTCAGGCTTATTATTTAGATAACAATTGACTTCAGTGAGATTTGAAAATTAAAAATGACTATAGGTTCTATTTGCCTGTGTAATGGGGTTTATTTAAATTTCTAGAAATATAAAAATCTCATCATGTTACAGGCTAAATTACATATTTCACATCTAAGAGCAGAATGAAAGATGGGGATTCATCTTTTACTTATGGGGATTGCCTTAATGACAGACTGAAGATAAAAAAAAGGGTTATGTGATATTTGAATAGCAAGAGTGACAAAATAGAACTATGATACATAAACCTTTAACTTTCCATCTCATCATTTGTTACTGCATGTGACAGAATTCCTTTTGTAACAACATTATTTTATTTTCATACTAAAAAAATAAATGAATGATGCTCAAAGGGTTATGTGACATTTGAACAGCAGGATTGACAAAATAGAACTTTAATTCAGAGATCTTTAATTTCCCATTCCATCATTTGTTACTGCATGTGACAAAACTCCTTTTGTATTAACATTATTTTATTTTCATACTTATAATTGATTGTTGCTCAAAGGATTATGTGAAATTTGAATAGCAGAAGTGACAAAATAGAACTTTGATTCAGGGACATTTAATTTTCCATACCACCATTCTACCTTAGTAGTAAATCTTGTAGGATATTTTTATATTAACTAATTTTGTTGATGTCTTCACGTACTTAATTTTTAAATTAAATTGTACTACAAGTATAAGTGAAAATGCTATGTATATTATATTGCATTAAAGTACCCAAAGATAAAAATTAAATAATAATAAAAATAAATTATACCTAATTCAGAATTAATAAAACTAGTCAAAATTAATATTAAAAATTCACTGCAACTAATAATTTTCTTATCAAAATGTCAAGCTCAATAAATCCACATAAACACAAAATAAACTATCTCATAAATCCAACTAACATTCTCCTTATCTTTAATACCAAAAGAACATTTAAATAAAACAACAGCTTCAGAATCATTTTGAGATTTTTTAATTCTTCTCTTTATTTTATTCTTTTCATAGAAGACAGTCAGCATGCTCAAACATAGTCTTATGGCCTGGATTTCTTTTATTGATTTATAATGCAGAACTAAGATATTTATTTCTTCATAGAGGCTAAACTCTCCATACAGTAATGACACTAGGTTTATGCATAAAAATCCTATCTAGTGCTTACTTATCCAATATCCCCAGACTAGTCTCCAGCTTATGGCTTTCATCAGTAAGGAGATAGGGATTTTATGCACAACTTTCTTGCATCCATTGCTTACTCTGGTTTGCACTGGTGATGCTACTGCATGGTGAGTTTAGCCTCTGTGTAAACAGCTTGTGTAAGCATAAGAAATGGTGATATTTATTTTTTACTCTACCTTTATATACTTTCACTTTTTTATTTAAACTCAAATTACTTTCAGCTACATAAATAGTAAAGTGAAAGTCTATAAAAGTAGAGTGAAAAATAAATATTAGTTCTGCATTATATGTCCATGTAAAAACATTATGATTGTGCAGGGTAAGGTTGTCTTTTATAAAAATAGTGAAATAAAAAAAATTAAACTCTGTTATTGAGAATTTATGATACTGAAACTGTTAACTTATTTAGAAGTTGTTTTAATATCAAGGATAGCTGGAATTAAAACAGGCAAAACTATTCATATAGTAATGCCATTCACTAGTCTGGGAATGCTGGATGATTAGGCAATAGAGAGGGATTTTATACACAAGCCTTTTGGCATCCATTGATTACTCTGGCTTGCACTGAGTGGTACTACTGTATGGAGAGTTTTGCCTGTTTTAATAACAATTATGACCAATCATAAGAAATGTGGATCATGTGATGGATAACTGGAATGTTAGTTAAAATTATGGGATAGTAATTAATATAAATTTATTTTCAGATTATGACTTATTTGAGAAATCTGCCTTGGAGTGGAAACAGTTGTGGTCAATTAATTGTTTTAAGTTTGGTTAGTTTTATTAACTTTGAATTTGATCTAATTTATTTACATAGTACTATTGTTTTCAGCAGATTTAATTATCCATATGAATATTTGAAATTAAAAATGACCCAAGATTTCAGATGGTACAAAACAAATACACACACACTCATGTCTGCACACACATGAGTGTAGAAACTGAAATATAATGGGAATTTTTAATGCAATAATCTAGATAAAATTTCAGCTATGATGTCATTGGTCAACAACCAATGAAAATTGTCAATGCAAACTGAAATCAAATGATATAATAATAGCAACGATTAGTTGCTATTATTAGATCACATGGTTTCAGTTTGCATTGCCTATTTTAATTAAATTTTTGGATGATTATTACTTTATAGCTGAAATTTATGTAAATTATTTTATAGAAAATCTCCTATTACATTTTAATGTTTGCATTTATAAATATACAAAAAATTTTAAATTAATCATCATCATCATCATCAACCATTATCAATCACTGCAGAATGAATGTCTCTCCAAGTTCAATTCATCTTCTCTGATCTTTAGCATCTTTTCTCCACATCACTCCTACACACTTTCTTATTCCATCCATCCATCTCACATGTGGTCTTTTTCTGGGTCTTTTACAATCTCTTGTAATCCAGTTTAAGATTTCAATTGTCCATCTATTATCATCTCATCTAGCAATATATCCAGCCCAGATCAGTAACACCTATTTGTTCTTTTAACCATATATTACATTTTTGATCTCTTCTTGTTATTCCCAACATGCATCTCACCATACTTCTTTGAGTGGTCTGAATTCTCTGTATTGCTTTTCTAATAAATGTACAAGCATCCATAAGCAAGAACTGGTAAAACACATTTATTAAAAGCTTTCCTTTTCAAACACCTAGGCATATTTCTTTTAGTATCAAGTTATTTCTACCAAAAGCACTCCAACAAAGTTTAATTCTATGATTAATTTAGTCATTTATGTTTCCATATGTATTAATAATCTGATCAAGGTATTTGTAGCTATTAACTTCTTGTAACTTATCATAATCAATCTTTATTTTCATATTTTGAGAAAATTCATTAAACATTATTTTAGTCTTTTTAACACTTATCTTTTGTCCTACTTTCTTACTTTCATCTGATAACTCCTGCAGCATTTTCTGCAGCTCTAAAGTATTATTTGCAAAAAAAAAATAATAATATAAATATATATTTAATTCTAATATTCTAATGGATAAATGAATTCATAGTATTATTTCTGGGAGCTTCTATGTAATAAAAATATAATAGCTAAATTGCTGATATTTCAGTACAATAACAAGTACTTTCCTCAGAGCTTCTTTCTAAATGTGGTGAGATTTAAAATCGTTATTATTTTTTGTTGTTGTTATTTTCTTCTCATTCTTAAATTCTTTTGGTTGAGAAGTTTTAAAAAATATTTTATCCTCCAATAGCTTTTTCCAAATATTGTTAATTTTTTTAATTCACACTTTTCATATATGTATATATATGTGTGTGTGTGTCATGTCAGACGGTCAATATTCATGATTTAAATTGTGTTATAAAGCTGTCTTCATTATAAAATATAAATATTCATCATTTTTAAATAAAATTGAAACTTAAGACTAAATAAAGTTTTCATTTGGAGTTTAAAATTAGTTTTCATTTCTTATAGAAACTTATCAAAGTGTCTTCTTCTAATCATCATGTGACAAATTATTCTATAGTAGCTCCCTCTAAGGGCAATCAATAGAACATAACATTAAAAATAAATTTATATTTTACATACATATGTACAAATAGTTAATTACATCTTAAAAATGTTTAAACTAACATTAGCTAAGCAATAAACTGTCAACCTACTCTATAATTTGAATATTATATAAAGATACAGGCCAATCAGTTTTTCAGAGCAATGTCATGGCTTACGATACTGATTTTAATTGGTTGAAAAGTGTTCTGGTAGTATCCACTGCAATGTACGAAGAGATTTCCTAATACATGTAAAATTCTAATTTCATCTTAGATATTTAAATAGTCATAAGGTATCCTAACCATTAAGTATTTAAACTAGGATACTAACAGGGGTTCTGCAGCTAGCTATTAGCTATAAAAATTATTCTGAAAGAACTGATTCCCTGGTCATTTTAAATTTGATATCAACATTTTTTATTACAAGAAAATTTATTGGTTGGTGTGATTTGAAATCACATTTGATTTCACACCCATGCACACGTACTAAGTTCATTTACATGTGTCAAATTGACTGCACTCACAACTTGGACATTAACCACTTTATATAAATGCATTAATGATTATTACTAATCATTCTTTAAAGTAGAGATTATTTCTAGTCCAGATACAAACGTTAAACCTCAATTGAATATTAATGTATCTGTTAATTAAGTATAAACACATGGAATCTCATCACCCTTTTTTTAGGGGTAACATCTTTTTAGATATACTTAAAATTTTTATTGGACCATAAATCTCTTAAATTATATAAGTAAAAATATTTGAAAAAGACAACTTCATAATACAGTTATTGCTAAATCAGCACTTTTCAATTGGTTCAGGTCACAATACCTTATACAGGTGTATATTATCTATTCAATATTTATGAATAGCAAATCATTGTACTTCAAATTACAAGAGTCAAACTTTCTACACTCACAACTTTGACAGTAGCCATTTCAGATAAATGTATTAATAATTATTACTAATTATTTATTAAATTAGAGATTATCCCTAGACCAGATATAAACATTACATCTCAATTTAAGATTAATGTATCTGTTTTTTTAATGGAACATAAACAAGAGTGCTGACTAAACAATAGGTGCATCTCAGGGGGACATTTATCTTCTTCAAGTGTCTTTATTCATATAGTTCAAGAATGTGTGGAGTGAACGTTTTAAGTATATATTAGATATATATGTCTACTCAGAGAAGTAATAGTTTACGAAAATAACTTTAAATATTAAAAATTAATAAATATAGATTTTGTTGTTATTTTATTGTAAATGTAAATATTTTTAAAGTAATGAAGGATACATTTAATTGATTAATGGAAAATCATTTTATTGATTTTAAGTTATTACAATATACATAAATACATATTTAAGTTTTTATTTTATTTTAAACAGATGGATTTTTAATCGTCTTATTGGAAAATATTAATAACAAAAAAAGGAAAAAAAATTCTTTAATTGACGAATAAAAGACTTTTATCTATTTTAGGCAACTAAATGTATGTAAAGAGCTCATTTCAAAATAGAGATCAAGATAATAATTTTATATTATATTGTCGATTAAAAAGAGACGCTATATTTATGTATTTATGACGTAAAATTTTAATTAATGTTTTCCATATGTTTACTGAATTTTTTAAAAATATGATTGAATGCTTTTATGAAAATTTATTAAGAGTGAACCATAATTAATATAAAAAAAAATCGAAAAACTTTATTGCTTGGAGATTTATAATATCGAGCACGGTGAGGCATCGAACTAGGCCATAATCCATGGAATTTGACATCCAGTATTTATCACTCCTACTAATGCACCAATTTACACAGGGCAATCATAATTTAATAATATACTGTATAAAGAAAACTTATTTTTAATCATAATAAAATATTAATTTTGTTTTAATGTGAAACTTTATTTTAAACCAGTTTTACAGATATTGAGTTGAGAATATTTATAATTAGGAAATAGAATATTAATATCATTTATGTTGTTTATTACTTTTTACAATCCAATGACGAATATAAATATAAGTTCTGAAGAAGATTGCTGGGGTAGTCGAAACCATCAGTGAGTTGTAAAAAGGATTGTACAAAGTAATAAAGAACATAAATGATATTAATATTTTATGGATTTGGCTATGCTATAAGAAAAATAAAGTTATATAATTAGAAAACAGAGTCGGCTTGAGAAAAGAATGAACCCTGAACAATGTTTTCATGTGTGTGTGTGTAGGATTTTTTACTCATAATAAAACTAAATATTTTTTTATAATTATTTTATTTGCAGATATATTGCTTTACAATTATTATAAGTCAAATCAAAAACGATTCTCTCCATCAAGTTTTATTTATTTTGAATAAGAATTCGCTAAAAAAAAAAGATAAAAAATTTAAAATATAATTTTTTGCATTATATGTATTTTATTTTGTTTAATTATGCACAAATTAATAATTATAATGCATAAATAATTACTTATTGATGATTATTTATAAATTATAAATATGGTTTTGTGCAATTTTATTGTATGAATATTTGAGAAATCAAATCTTACAGTTTTGAAATACATATTTTCTATTATTTAAAATATAACCCAACTTGATTAAATTTTCATTTGAATACCTCCATGTCCATTATCTTTATCACATGCATGCGGTTATGTATATCGGTTGTATAAGATAAATTGGAGATCTATAGGGAGTTTGAAAGTCTAAATTTAAGTTTCTTGTAACATATATATAAAAGACATATTTTGCGGGTTCATCCGTGTCAAAAAATTTAAATATTGATATACCGACATTTCGACTTGGTCACACAAGTTATCCACTGGGTGATAAAAGGTAGAAAAATGGTTAAGGTAGAAAGATGGTTGTAGAGGCGCTACAATCACTGATTTGAAAAAAAACGTTAAAGTTCCACCAATAGCAAAAATGTTAAATTAAGAATGTTTTTTTAAAAAAATCTTTCCAAATAGGAGGAAGTTTGCATGTATCATCTCGCTTATTGATACAATCTGGGCTTTTAAGTATCTCAATGGCTTCTCTGATTTTACACTGGTCGAGATTATCACATCTGGATATGATCCTGGTACTAGAAAAATCAATTTTATGACCTGAATGTATAGTATGGAGTGAAAGTGCTGATGATGATGAATGTTGTTTAACTGCATTAGCATGTTTATCTCTCCTAATACTGATGTGTCGATTACTCATAACTATGTAAGAAGCTTTACAATTTTCACATGAGATTTTATAAACACCATGAGATTCAAGAGGGATTGAATCCTTAGGCTTGGTTATTATATTGCTGATCTTTTGATGAGTAGAAAAAGCTGTATCTATATTATAGCATTTTAATATACGTCCGATACTGTCTGCAGTTCCTTTTACATATGGAACACAAATTCTAATAACTGATTTATCATCTTTTTGTTTCCTATTTTGTACATTTTGGGCTTAAAATGTCGATATATCAATATTTAAATTTTTTAACATGAATGAACATGCAAAATATGTCTTTTATATATGCAAACTGTGAAAATCTTTGTATCAACATATATATATGGGCCATGAAAAAATGGTCCTGTTTTGATAATACCTGCAACTTGTGGCACCATTTGTAACAATAAAAATGAGGATATGCTCTTCATTTAATGCCTCAACGAATTGTGAATCATTTGTAATTGAATAACTATAACGACTATAGAAAATAAAAATGTTAATACAATCTGAATGAAAATATAGTCCAACCATTGGTCACCATTTGCAACTGAATAAAAATATACTCTGAAGTTGAACGCCATTTATAACAGAATAAAATGATGGATCATACTGTATTCTGAGTCACAGCATAATTATTGATCACCACTTATAACAGAATAAAAATATGAACCAAGAAAGAACAATCATAATTTATTAATGCATGTGAATTGTAGTGTCATTTATAGCAGAATGAAATTAATAAACTAAGCTAAAGTGAATATCAATCAGTGAATAACGATCTAACACCTAATTCAATAAAAACAATGATAATTATCTTTATTATAACCCTATACATTTCAATAGCATTTAGAATGGATAGAAAACAAGCATTGGTGGTCTAATAGTTAGTATAGCTGCTTTCCAAACAGCCGGCCTGGGTTGGCTTCCCTGTCAACACTTTGACATATAAAAAAAAAACAAAAACAAAAAACAAAAAAAAACAACAACATCATTACTTCAAGCTATCCTAAAATATAAGCATTATTTGCAATAGATTAAAGATAAAGCAATAAAACTAAATATCTCTATCTTATAAATAACAATATGATCCTATTATATAATCCTTTATAATAGAATGAAACTAATGACAAAGAATTACACAGACACACTTTAGTATTCCTCAAGAATCGACACATTGTTTACAATAATGCAAAAACTTGTACCAAAAATCAAACATTATTTCTATTTCTATTTAGACGAAAAAATTCATGGATGGATAAAATGATAACCTTAATATGCCCTACAAGTTTACAATATCAATAATATCTAACAAAACATATAACTCAATAATTGATTTCTAATTACAACTAAATAAAATAAAAGTACTGCTAACTCAACCTTGCTATTCCACTAATGTCAATATACTCTTATTAACTAAGTCGATTACAATAAGATTAAATACTTAATAATAATACAAAATCAATTAAACTAACGTATTATTATTCCAGAAAGAGTAGAAATATCACAAAAAGCTATAAGATTGGAAGCACATTTGTTAATTCCAATATTTTCTAAATATCCAAATTATCTTTTCATTCAACAGATATTTGATCCATATAATGTTATAAGTGTGTAAATGCTAATTTATATCCACAACAATGCAATGCAGATATTCTTTCATTTCACAAGTAATCAAGTGAACAGAGCATCAATGATGTAATCAAGTGTACAGATGCATCCATGATGATGGCATGGAAATTGAATCAATTTTAATCCCATGTATAAATAATACATCAAGTCATAAAATGATATCAGTAGGTAAACGTAATCTTCATATACATTTTATGTTGTTAGCTTTTAGACTTCATCATTGAAAAGTAGATAATATCCATTTTATCATTCAGATGATTTTTTGAAACAAACACATGAACATTATTGCTTGCAGCCATCCCTTTATCCACTTTACAATCATATACTTTTAAAAATAAATAAAAAAAGACCATAAGAAAGAACTTAGATTCACTTCCATTGAAACCAAAGTAAAGAGAGTTTTTTCTATTCAGTTCTATTTATAACTTTTCTCATTGACATCAGAATAACTATAGCAAAACATTTATTCAACCAGTGTTTCTCAAATAACAAATTTATTATGCAATACGTAAAATAAATATTTTAGAATTATTATATACAAAAACATTCACGTTTCTATAATATAAATACCATTCTTCCATTCTAACATAAACTAAACAATTCACAATACATTCTCATTATACTACACTGGAAATTACATTTTTATGCATATTTTTCGATACAATCTTATACAAATAAAATAACAGATATATTTGAGAAATTAGACATTTTGTTATATTGTTTATATTTGATTATTGTGAATGTAGTAACTAAAATATGTATAATAACAAAAAAAAACAATAATTTTATCCAAACTATGTACTGTATTATTCACACATCCATTTTAAATTGAATAAAGTCAATTCATAATCTTATACAGTACAATAAATAATCAACAAATATTTTTATATCAATACTATTGTTGTCATAGCAACACAGTTGAATGCTTCATAGGTTAAGATATCAACCATCAAAATCAAACAGGAAAAAAAAATTATGACTCACATTTTACCGATACTGAAACTTATCTCAAACTTCAATAGGTACAATATATATATATGAGTTCATAAGAAGTTTGAGTGCCAGAATTGCAAACACCAGAATTGATCCTGGAACCTTTTAATCCTAAGGCCATTGCTCTAAAACTGCACCAAACTGTGCATCACTATACATATATATTACTAATGCTTGAATATCCTAGCACCTCACTGAGGAAGGCAGTAGCAGAAACTGGTCTGGGGTTGGGGATATTCTACAAAGCTTAATGTTTGAATATCCTAGCACCTCACTGAGGAAGCCAGTAGCAGAAACCGGTCTGGGGTTGGGGATATTCTACAAAGCTTAATGCTTGAATATCCTAGCACCCCACTGAGGAAGCCAGTAGCAGAAACTGGTCTGGGATTGGGGATATTTTGCAAAGCTTGTTAAGAGCTTATTTGTGAGCTCTCTCTATATACATATATTATATTTCTTTTCCTCAAACATGAGTATAACTCAACTGGAAATTTAATTTGTAAATTGCAAGTTTTTGTATTGGCTATTCAAGTTTGATTAAAAGCTTTCTGTACATCTAAATAAAACATTTCTCACTTTTTTGTCAACATGATAATTCATTGGTGAATAATTCTAATTATCAGCATTTGGTGCCTTTCATTTAGGTGAAGAACTAATCATGCCAATATATTTAATATAAAATTAATCTTTTCAATGTTATTCTTTATTTTTTGTAATGAATCTCACTCCAGTTGTTGTTCTGATATCTGAGTCTTTATAATGAACTATATGTCCCCTTCTCCAAATCAATCAACTCTTCACCTTTTATGTTAATTTTATAAAATTAGCCAATGTCATATGCAATGCTAGACAATCTTTCTTTCAACCATGCATTTTTTCTTTGTGTTTAAATGATGTACAGTTATCTGTAGCTAAATGAAAGATCATTACCAAATGGCAACCGAGGTCTACAACTCAGCAATCGTTAGTTCCTTCTGCTACTAGTTACCAACTGCTATCTTGGTAGATGACTTTAATATTTCTGGAATTGTGCATATAAAATTGTCATTTGTTCTTACATATCATGAAGGAATCTTGCCTTTGAAAAACACAACAGATCTCTTAGCGAAGAAGTTTCAGACAACTGAGAGGGAAGACCACAATGATCTTGGTCTTACATTTGGAGGTAAAATCTGTAAATTCACTTACTAGCTCTTGCAAAATGCTAACCAGTTTATCCATGTTTGGAAAATATATGATTAATCATGTAATAAAAAAGGATAATGATAAGGACATATGGGACAGGCATGAGCATTTTGTCCTCCAGATCAGATCAAAGAACAATCATAGGGTTTCCTGCCAATTAATAGAAAAATCCTTTTTTGCAGTTATAAATAAAAATATATGTGTACCTGAAGGGATATATATATATATATATATATTCATCAAGTCTTTTGTAATCTTGTTCATCATCTTCTTTTTGGCCTTTTATATCTTTAATGCCCTGCATAGCTTATTGCACTGATAAATTGTCAGACTCTGCAACATAAAGTTTCAAGTTCAATTCTATTTCTGGTACTTCTAATGTTTGAACTAATTATAAACTCACAAGCAATAAAGGTAGTCAATTATTAATTTATTCGTGTATCTTTTTAGTCTCTTTATTATTGTCTACTCTTTTAGCATGTCCAATACATTTTAGTGCTTTGTGTTGTTTAATATCCCAGTAGAGTAGCAGACTTGAGACCCGAGGATTCATGGAACACAGCTACCCTCCAACACTTCAAACATTATATGACATCTTAAAGCTATCAGTCTATTTGGTTTATAATACCTATATATAAAGTGTTCATGATAAATTATAGCATATACACTAACTACAGCTTATTACAAACTGGTTTCGAATCTGAACTGAGTAAACTTGAATTTTTCTATTAATATGCTTGGGACTTTTTTTTTGGGGGGGGGAGAGATAGCTAGACCATAGCTAATCTAGATATCATCGAATGCTTATTGACAAATGAGTATAATATATATTAATAAAATACCATATACACCTTACACAAACACTTTTCAATGCAATTTAATATAATAGAATTTAGTTCTCACAGTTTCAAATGTCCAGCAATCATCATCAGAGCTACAATATTTAAATATATATAAACATACAATTAATAACTTTTCCATGTATATATACTTATATCCAATAAGCTATTATATGTATGGTATATTGGAACTTAGTTTAATCCTATATGGCTATTTAAGTTAGATAGCTAAATTTGAATACATGTCTGAAAATTTCAGATTTTCTACTTAATAGAAAATTATTAGATACATGCTGGACTTGATCTGGCATTTCTAGAGCTAATGTCTGAATATCCTAGCGTCTCACTGATGACAGACAACAGCCATAAACTGGTCTGGGGATAAGGATATTCAGAAAATCTTGTTAAGAACTATTAATGCCCATTATATAACCATATAAACACTATAAACAATATCCTCTATTATGAACTTTAAAATAACAATGTCATTCTTGAATGATCCTTATTTTTAATTAATCTTACTTTTTATCTGATTTTTAATTTTAATTGATTTCCTCTTTCAAAATTTGTTCTAATTTCAATATATACTTTTCTATAATTGTATTACTTTTAAACTTTTTAATACATTATTTCTATCATTTTAATAATAACTAAACAATGTTCTTTATATAATTCTATTTTTTTAATTTATAATTTTTCCTAAATAACTTTATCTCTTTTAAACTCTTACCAAACAAGTTTTAACTGAAACAATTTCAAATTTTCTTACATTATGCCCTCTATGAGCATCTTTTAATCTACATCTTTTTTTATTATATTATTAACCTATATATACTTATTGATTTATTTAATGAATATTTTTATAAAATTGATGTCTTTAAACCCAAATTCTTATTTAAAGATGGCCTAATATTTTTAATTAATATATCTTCTTTTATTTTTCTATCTCTTTTATTGTTAGTATAATTAATCATCTTTATACTATCTTTTTCAAATTGATGTTCTATCCACAATGAATGTAAATAAATAGATAAACTTTTATCATATTTGTATGGGATTAATCTTGTATAAATTAAATTCTTTGTTTCATCTACATAATTACTTCTAATATCGTTAGCCCGATATGATTTACACTCAATTTTATATACTCCATTTATACAATTTTCTACATTTTATGCATAGTTATTGTTTAATAAATAAGAATTAATAATTAAGAATATTAAAATTAATGATTATCCATTTAAAGTTATAGAAGATAATGTAAAATTATCAAAAGAGAAACTTAATGATAATGGAAAAAATAATCATAAAACGATAAATGCAACAAAGATAAATATATAGATATAAAAACTTATAATAACAATATTGTAAAAAATATAAACAAAATTATATACAAGATAATAAAATTTAATATAATAAATAAAAAAAAAAGTATACTTAATATATTACACAATAAATATGTAGAAAATGTAAATAATTGTATAAATGGAGGATTGTTAAATCATGTCAAGCTAACAATATTAGATGTAATTATGTAGGTAAAACAAAGAATTCAATTTATACAAGATTAACCCATCACAAATATTATAAAATAGCACCTATTTATTTATATTCATTAGAGATAAGACATCAATTTGAAAAAGACAGTATAAAGATGATTAATTATGATACTAATAAAAGAGATAGAAAAATAAAAACTATATTAATTAAAAATGTTAGACCATCTTTAAATAAGGATTTGGGTTTAAAGACAGTAATTTTTTTAAAATATTTTTGTTAATAAAATAAATAAGTAAGTATAGGTTTAAAAAAGTAGATGTAGTTTTATAAGATGCTCATAGAGAGATACTTAGGATGATAGTGTAAAAAAATTTGAAATTGTTTTAGTTAAAACTTGTTTAGAATTTGATAAGAATTTAGAAGAGGTACATTGATTTAAAATATTAAAAAAAATTATAAATTAAAAAATAGAATTGTATAAAAAATATTGTGTGGTTATTATTATTAAATGATAGAAATAATTTATTAAAAAGTTTAAAAGTAATACAAATGTAGAAAAGTATATATTAAAATTAGACCAAATTATGAAAAAGGAAATCAATTAAAATTAAAAATAGGATAAAAAGGAATATTAATTAAAAATGAATAAAGTTATATTATAGGGATCATTGAAAAATGATATTGTAATTTTAAAAGTTCATAACATATGATATTGTAACTATATTGTTTTTAAGCATATATGCATAGATAAGTTATAAATTTTATAGTTATATATAAGAGGGAACCCCAACAATAGTCAAAATTTTGTAATAAAAATTGTATATTTATTTTTAGGTGTTGCAGATTGAAATGCTTTAAAAAGTATAATCTATTTAATGTAATGCACTGGTCCAAACCAGTTTGTCATTTTTCAAAATAGTCCACAAACATTTGCAAAGTGATGCATTTTAACACCTTCATCATTTACCCCCCCCCAGCTCTAAGTCCATAAAAAAATTAAACATTTTTTCATTCAAGAGATTAAAATAAAACCACACAAAGTAAAATGGAGTAGATGTGGCTGATAGATAAGTTGGGCCATGCTGAATTTAATTGGAAAGTGTTTTACACTCGATGCTTTAAAAGATGACATTTTGTTGGGGTGAAACTTTAACTGTTTTCTTTATCACAAAATGGGATGTTTACATTTTACTGCATTACATATATATTTCAGAACTTGTAGATAAAATGTTTGACTGTCACAAACTAAATCTGAGAAAAAAATGCCTTGCTTTGACTTTGGACTTCACTATTAATGCTTTTTAGGAATGTGGTAAATTTAACATTTCAATTACACCATTCATAAACTTGTGTTTTTACAAGATCAGCTCACCTATAGTCTGTTTTAAGCATTATAACTTTTTTCCTTACCATTCTTTGTAAATAAAAACAGAATTTTGTATTGTTTGAACATTTCAGCCATTACAAAAAAATTTGACAAATATGCGAAATGCACTTTACAAAAAATGTGCTATGTGGCCCCATGATTTCACACAGTGATGTCATTTGGCAGATTGATGCAGAAGGGTTATAAGAAGTATGTAACAGCAAAAGTATATACTACAATAGGTGCACAAACCAGAGAACAATTCCAATTATTTTTGGTTTCTCCTTTAAATTTTTGAATATTGTAGCTCTGATGATGACTACTGGACAGTTGAAACTGTAAGCAAGAACAAATAAATTATATTATATTAAATTGCATTGAAAAGTGCTTATGTAAGGCTTACATGAAATTTTATTTATATACATAAATCAATGCAGTATAGGATAAATGGAAATAAATTGTAATAATATATATTACATGACCACAGCCCTTATGCTTTAGCAGACAACACTACAATTAGACCTGACTGTAGTGCTGCATTAACAATGGATTGCAGATATTCTATTGGATTGTATAAGCATAAGGGTTGTATTAAAGTAATTTACATATAACAGCAGTTAGCTGTTGGCACTTATATGAATGTTTTCATGGGTAAATGATGTTGGTGATAACTATGTTTAATAAAATAAAACTAAGATTAATCTACCTGACATTCCCTTAATTGGGTGAAAAAATATAGTAATAATCACATGTTTTGATAGATAGAATTGTATCATGAAGTTGTAAACAACAACCACATGATACAATTATATCTACTACAATTATGTAATTATTACTATATTTTTTTCCACCCAGTTGAGGACAAGTGTTATCTTATCAAAATGTCCATGTAGATTAATTTTCATTTTATTTTATTAAAAGTGATTATTCCCAAAAACCTGTTTCACAAAATATATATTTAAACTATATTTCTTTATGGTGATAAAATTTAGTTTTAATAAAACTGATATATATATATACATGTAGAGCATTAAAATATTGTAACAAATCTATTTACTTCTGTTTCTAATCACAACTCGATCCTTTTTTTTTTTTTTCAAAATATACATTACATATAGCCATATAATTCTATAATTAAAACACTTCTTTTCTTTTCAAATAAAGTTTTTGAAAAGAAAAGAAGTGTTTTAATTATAGAATTATATAAAATATTGTACTTTATTATTCCTGTTATGACATATTACTCTGGTGACATTTGCTTACGGTTATAATTATTCAATGTTTTCATTTATGAAGTGATGTCATCAAAGAATCCTGGCATGACTAATCCATGTAAAATAAACCAACTCTTTCCATTTGGGAAGTTCAGTCTGCCACAGTTATTCTCCCATCATTTTTAAGTAATACAGTTTTATATTGGAAAATACATTTACAGCTAAAACTTTATATATGTTTTTATAAAAAAAATGTTTAAAATATAAGATTAAACTTAACAGTTTTCCATTTTTTTCTAGTTTTAAAAAAATAAAGTTAGAACTTTATGTTACAGTTTAACAGTTAAAAACATTTCAGAGTTCTTTTTTATATCATTAGAAATAAGATGTTTTTTTTTTTAGATTTGAAGTGTAGTATTGCTGTGTGTTTATGATGGTACAATATGCTGCATTATGTGTGTGGGTGGGTGGGGGGTATTTTTGATAACATGAAGTACCATAATAAAGTGCCATATTAAACACTCATAACTACCTGTTTTTATTTAGCGTCATAATGTGTTTTTTCATTTTTCCATAATGAATGTATATCTCCATTTTTGTTTTCCTGATTTGAAGTTTGGTATTAAACGTCATAAGACATATCATTCCTGTGATGTATTATTCTAAGTTTGCAATATCTTTTTAAAAAATATCTCCACAGGATTTGTGGACAACTTTTATTGATTAAGTCCACACATTTCTTGGGGGCATTATTTTAAATATATCATAAACTTAGAATAATAGGTCACTGAAGTAATATGTCATAGCAGATATAATACCAAAGTACCATATATATATATATATATAAGAATGAAAAATGTTAGAAATAATAAATAATGATTATCCTTTACACACACATATATATCAAGTATTAGAAATAAAATTGGAATATGTGTAGGTAAATTCAGTATTGGTTTTAGAGCATCTAAACCAATAATGGGTAGATAAAATAGACCAATCTAATATTAAATATACTGCAGGATGTAGCTAATTGGATTGTCCATATATTATGCTACAGGGCGAATTTGAGAATAAGAATAATGCAGTCATTTAGTACAAAAATGCTAAAACTAATTTAACAAATGCCTTTGTTTTTTCATGGACAAGGATTCAATTCAGGTATTGATGCCTAGATATATGAAGGGGGAAAAGGGGGGGGGGATTGAAGAACTTGACTTATTGCACAAAATGAACACATGATCAATCAAAGAGTCAATAGCGTTCATATAAGCAAAAAATATTCTTTTCAATATTTTTAATGATAAAATAGTTTTTTGATATCCATGATCCGCTAATGAGTTTCGGTTTTTAAAATTAACTTTATGCTTTATTCTCTGCTGTAATGTCTTTATATTTAAACGCTGTCTATATAAAACTGAAATCAAACTAGTTATGAAGTTTTAAAACTTGAAGTTTTAAATCATCTAGTTTTTATAAATAATTTAAATTCAGTTATAAGTACTTCCTGTCAAAAAATATATATCTATATATTTTTTCTTTTACCATTTTTTCACGCTTCAGCGCATCAACAAAACCGGACCGTAATTTTCCAGTCGTGAGTTGGTTTCTTTTCTAATTCTGTTTTTTCTCTAGAGGCTAAATTTAATTCATTTCTTTTTATATATATATAAAAAAGTAAAATACTTTCTGTTTTCCCAATGGATATTCTAAAAATAATTTTATTTCTTTAAATGTGGTATCCTTTTTGAGTAATTTGACCAAAATCATTTTCTTTATTTGATTACTATTAACTTCCGTTTTCCGGAGATCGTTTTCTTCGGTAAAATTTTTTCCGTTGCGAATAGAGTCAATCTACTTTCACAATAGGTTTGGAGTGGATCAAATTTTAGTCTTTAAATTTAAAAATTACTTTGAGAGAGTTGGAATTGTATTTATCAAATTAAGTATCATTTCCCAGTTGTATCAAGGAAATTTTAATCCTTTTTATCGTTGTATAAATATATTCCTAAGTTAAAATAGGCATAATAAAGTCATATTTATTATCGCGTATCAACTTATTTATATGAATTAAATATATATAAACAAATGGCTTTGTTGCTTTACTTTATAATGAGTTCGACCTGGAAATTAAAGAACTGGGCTGCGATCTGGAGTCAGCAACTCAACTCCTACAACCAAATCGATGGAACTATACAAATATATTGATTTTCTTAATATAATAGTTATTGCGGGTTGTGTGTACGTATATATATTATCTATAATCTAATCAAAATGTTTTCATTCTCTCCCTCTTTCTCTCCCTCCCTCTCTCCCTCTCCCCCTCCCTCTCTCCCCCCCCTCCACCTCTCTCTCTCTCTCTTTCTTCATATATAGTTCACTTTCATAACAATCAAAAGGAAAAAAACCCAACTTACTACTTTGCCAGCTGCAGGATAATAAGTTACGGCGTTTTTACTATTCCTTTACCCTTTAATTAGGTATATGTCCTGATATCTGTTTGTAAATCAATTAATTGGGTACCAATTAGGTTGGTTATGGGCTGGCTACCTTTTTTAATGCTGTTTGAAATATAGAAAAGGCGATTCGAACACCAGACCATTGTCATGGCAAATCACAGTGTTAAATTTTAGAAGACTTATGTATCTATATATCTATTTGTTTATCTGTCTATTTATCTGTTGATTAGTTAGTTGATTATCCTATGTGGTTTAAGGCAGTGGAAGAACTGTAGACTCTGGAGCTCAAAATTTCATGGATCCAGCTGCCCTCCATTTTTTCAGTGCTTGAACTTTTTTTGAATTTCTGAATGATAAACCATTTGATTTTTTATTAGTTGATCTATCTATCTATCTATCTATCTATCTATCTATCTATCTATCTATCTATCTATCTATCTATCTATCTATCTATCTGTCTGTCTGTCTGTCTGTCTGTCTGTCTGTCTGTCTGTCTGTCTGTCTGTCTGTCTGTCTATCTATCTATCTATCTATCTATCTATCTATCTATCTATCTATCTATCTATCTATCTATCTATCTATCTATCTATCTATCTATCTATCTATCTATCTATCTATCTATCTATCTATCTATCTATCTATCTATCTATCTATCTATCATCTAACTAACTAACTATCTATCTATCTATCTAGATTAATTCATCTATCTTACTATCTATTGATCTATTAATCAATCTTTGAATTCTCTAGCTATTTAGCTATCTCTATATTATTCACCTCTATTTATCTATTTAGTTACTTATATGTTTATTTATCTATCTACTTATTTTGGCATCCTTTTTTCATTCCGATTGCCCACATACCCATTTACGTAACCAATTTATGTGCCAGACTATCTATCAGTCTTTTTGTTTAACTGTCATCTTATACAATATAACTTTTTATTTATTTGTCATTTATTTTTTTTGTCTATCTATCTACTCTTCTTATTCATCTATTTATATATTATGCTAAAGAGCCAACAATACAAATTAGGTAAAATTATGTTGTTTATATACTTTTTCTCCTCTTTTTACACACACAGGCATATAAATCCCAAAATCGCCTTTCCAATGAATTAATTTATTATTTTCTTTTATATTTGAACTGAGTTTATACAAAAGTTTGCCAGAGTTATTAGAAGCTTAACATCCAGCTATGTAAAAAATAAGACATTTATACATTTAAAAGTGAGTTGGAAAGCAACTGCAAAGTATTACCAAGGACGAATGTTTTTTTTAAATCACTTAATATCATATTCTGTATTCTGGCCTAATGTATGAAGTCATCAAATATTCTTCTCGGTGCTCATTTGTATGACAATCCATCATGCCTGATGGCACTGATGTTAGCCAAAAGTAGTTTAAAATGATGTTTTTCAGGCACAACTTCTCAATTGCTAGCAGCAATTACTCTTGCAATTCACACTTACATAGCCCTATCATTTGATAGATGTTGATGTTTACCATCTACACAAATTCTGACTCTTAACATGTCCGACTTTTTCATGATAGGGTTTGAATTTTTCGAATGAATACTATTTATGTAAGATGTGTTAATGTTTTTATTTTTGAACAGTAAAGGAAGTAGTGTAAGATCCTAAAAATTTTCCCACTGTAACAAAGCTGTTTTCTAACCTTTTGTGTGAGAATCATAAAATTTGAGGTTTTTTCAGAGGTATAGCTGAAATCTTATAGCTCGTGAGAATTTCCATTATTGTAAAAAAATGGCTTCTGCCACTGCATCAAGAGTTGAATTGGTCTAGACCTAACTCTAACCCTATCATCGTAGAAGAGATGAGGCTACAGCTTTCACAAAATTAGGAATTGTTTGATTTTATTTCTTTGTTTTATGTTTTAATCTTTATGGAGTAAAAGTAACGTTAGTTGAGAATTGCAGTCAATATTTTTTTTTTTTGTTTGGGTTTTGAAATTGCATTTTTTCATCGGAATGTAAAGTGAATGAATATTTATTTATTATTGTTTTTGAAAAATCTTTAATTATTTATAAAAATAACAAAAAGGAATTTTTATTATTAGAAGAGATCTATCTACAGCATTCACAAAATTAGGAATCGTTCGATCACATGTAGTTGTTATATTTTAATGTTGATGTAGTAAAAAGTAACGTTACTTAAGAACTGCGGTCTATTTTTTTTTGTTTTGAAATTGCATTTTTTGATCGGAACCTAAAGTGAATGAATATTTATTTATTATTGTTTTTGAAAAATGTTAATTATTTAAAAAAATATTAAAAAAAGGAATTTTTATTTTTGATATTAATTAAAAAATATTGGTTTCTTTGTTATAATATGTAAATAAAATGTAGTCGCCCAATAATGATATATGAAGACATTTTGTTGGAAAAACAATGCCACCAAGCAGGATGGATTGTCATTCAAATGATTATCTTCTTCTCAATAAATTTGTTTATTTCAGAAAGAAAAGTTTTCTGCTGAAAAAATTAAAAGACAACTTAAAATATTAAGACAATAGAAAAATTGTCAGTCTATTTTATATGTGGACTTATTTGTCATTCAGAGATTGTTTTGTATAATCACAGAAAAGTCGTTTCTGGAGTAATATTAATAATTTTTTATTAGTCATTCATTAGATTAGAGATTATCCACTTAATGAATAATATTTCTGTAATGTAATTTACCATTCTCACACAAGATAGAGACTGGTTTTTATCCACTTTGTGGAGAATTGTAATCATAAACACTTGATCAAAGACTTGAAAAAGATTATCATCACCAAGATGCAGTTTTCCTATCAAATCAGCACTCATCAATTGGCTCAGACTACAATCTCTTACACCTATCTTTATATTGTTCAATATATATGCATGTATAATATAAAGAGGGTCCTAATAGCTCTAAGCATGCTTTTTTTCTCTCTTTTTCTTTTTCTGATAAGTTCCATAAGAGAACCCATTTGTAATCTCTATCTAGAACTATCACCATCCTCAAACCAGCTTCAAGCTATGGATCTCATCGGTGAGGAGCTAGGACATCCAGACATCAGATCCAAAATACAATCTCAAGCCCAGCATTTATCTAATACTTAATTAAAACAGGCAAAACTCTTTATACGTATTGCCACTTAGTGCAAACCAGAATAATCAATGGATGCCAGAAGGCTTGTGCATAAAATCCCCATCTAGTGCTTACTCATCCAATATCTCCAGACTAGTTTCTAATATTTAATTATTAAATAGAGATCTGAAACTTTTAGACATCTATATGTCTTCAAATCCAGTTCTCCAACTGAAATAGCCATATGGGACTGAACTAAATTTAGATACACTATATACTAATAACTTGAAAGTAGTTTGGAAATGAAGATAGTTTTAGATAGAGATTTTGAATGTGTTTTCTTGTGGCATTTATCAGAAAAAATAAAGAGAGAGAAAAAAGCTTGTTTAGAGCTATTAGCATGCTCTTTATATTACATATATGTAAATATAAACTATATAAGTCGTGTGATGTATGACTTGATTTCATTAATATATAATTAATTACTAGAGCTTAATTGATGTCTCAAACTTACTACTGCCAATTTGACACAACCCACTAAATAAAAATATATTAATAATTTTTATTGATCATTCATTAGACTAAAGATTATCCATATTTTTGTAGTGTAATTTTCATTACATCACTCTCATGCTAGATAGGGATTGGTTTCTATCCATTTTTAACACCTTGTGGAGGATGAAATATAAACATATGACCAAAGATGTGAAAACCTATGATTCCCAAGATTCACATTTTATGTTGAACCAACACTTATCAGTTGGCTTGGATCACAATCTGTTACACATATCTTTATCATTACATGATAACCATTTCTTATACTAGCACATAATTGTTTATAAACAAGGCAAAACTCTCCATAGAGTAGTGCCATCCTGTGTCAACCAGAGTAATCAATGGATGCCAGAAGGCTTGTGCATAAAATCCCTATCCAATGCCTACTCATCCAATATCCCCAGACTAGTCTCTGGCTTGTGGCTTTCATCAGTGAGGAGCTTTGGATTAGATCCTAAGATTTAGGTGCAGTGCTCTCAGATCCAAGGTTTCTCACTGACAAAGGCCACAATGAGTAGGCATTGGATAGGGATTTTATGCACAAGCCTTCTGGCATCCATTGATTACTCTGGTTGGCACAGGGTGGCACTACTGTATGGAGAGTTTTGCCTTGTTTATCTTTATCATTGTTCAATATATAGATAACCAATTACTACAGTTTAATTGATGTGTCAAACTTACTGCTCTCATAACTTTGACACAAACTACTTGATGTTGGATGCTGGTTCAGCATGGAATGTGCATATTGGGAATCATACATCTTTTTCACACGACTTTAGTTACATCCTTCAAAGGCAGATAGAAACTAGTCCCTATCTTGTGTGAAAGTGATGTAATAAAAATTACATTACAGGAATATTATTCATTATCAAATAATCCATAGTTTAATGAATGACTAATAAAATATATATTTTGGGAATCATACACCTTTTCCACACATCTTTGGTTATACGTTTATAATTACACCCTTCTAGAAGCTGTTAAAAGTGGACAGACATCAGTCCCTACTTTGTGTGAGAGTAAAATTACACTAATATTATTCATTATTGGATAATCTTTAGTTTAATGAATGCCTAATAAAATTATTAATATACTTTCATTAAGTGATTTGTGTAAAGTTGTGAGGGCAGCATATTTGACATTTATCAATTGAACTTGTGATTTGCTTTCTATATATGTTGAACAATGAATGATATAAGGATATGTGTAAGAGAGTATGGTTTGGGCCAACTGATGAGTGCTTGTTTAGATTGAAATGTGTATCTTGGGGATCATACATCTCTTTTTCACATCTTTGGTCATATGTTTATGATCACATCCTTCCACAAGGTGTTAAAAGTGGATAGAAAGCAGTCCCCACCTCCTATGAGAGTGAGGTAGGGAAAATTAAACTACAGACATTATTCATTTCTAGAATAGACTCGCTTTTCTTTCTTATTTTTTGGAGTTAGAAAGATCCTATTCGTTTATTCATTTCTAGAATAGACTCGCTTTTCTTTCTTATTTTTTGGAGTTAGAAAGATCCTATTCGTTTACGAGAGGCTATTTATTATTATTATTATTATTATTATTATTATTATTATTATTATTATTATTTAATATATATAAATCATCATCATCATTATCATCAACCATTATCAATCCACTGCAGGATGAAGGTCTCTCCAAGTTTAATCCATCTCCGATCTTTAGCTTCTCTTCTCCACATCATCCCTGTACACTTTCTTATTTCATCCATCCATCTCACATGTGGTCTCTTTCTGGGTCTTTTACAATCTCTTGGAATCCAGTTTAAAATTTCAATTATCCATCTACTATCATCTCTTCTAGCAATATGTCTAGCCCAACTCCACTTCAATCTTTTAATTTTTTCAATGAGGTCAGTAACACTTGTTTGTTCTCTTACCCATACATTGTATTTTCGATCCCCTCTTGTTATTCCCAACATACATCTCTCCATACTTCTTTGAGTGGTCTGAAGTCTCTGTATTGCTCTTCTATTAAGTGTCCAAGTCTCATATCCATAAGTACAAACTGGTAAAACACATTTGTTAAAAACCTTCCTTTTCAAACACATAGGCATATTTCGTTTTAGTATCAAGTTATTTCTACCAAAAGCACTCCAACCAAGTTGAATTCTATGATTAATTTCATCCATTATTTTTCCATCTGTATTAATAATCTGACCAAGGTATTTATAATTGTTAAGTTCTTCTAATTCATCATAATCAATCTCTATTTTCATACTTTGAGCAAATTGATTAAACATTACTTTAGTCTTTTTAACATTTATCTTTAGTCCTACTTTCATCTGATAACTCCTGCAACATTTCCTGTAGCTCTGAAGCATTATTTGCAAAAACAACTACATCAACTGCAAAATATAAATGACTTAAATAATCTCCATTTACTTTCACTTCTTTAGTTTCCCATTTTAATCCACAAAATACTTCTTGCAGCACTGCTGTAAAAAGTTTTGAAAATATGGAGTCACCTTGTCTTACACCTTTCTCAATGTTGACTTTCCCAGTATCATTATGTAATCTAATTGTTGCTGTTGCATTTTTATAAATATTCTTTAAAATATGACAATATCCTGGATCTATACCTTGATGATCCAATGCTTTAATCACTGAAGAAATGTTTATAGAATCAAATGCCTTTTTGTAATCTACAAATCCAAAACATAATGACAACTCATATTCATTTGTCCTTTCCATAACTTCTCTCAATACCTGGATAGGATCTACTGTACTAAAACCACTTTTAAATCCAGCTTGTTCTCTTGGTTGGTGAAAATCCAATGTTCTCTGTAGACGAGTTGTAATTATCTTGGTAAAAATTTTGGTTGTCATCTGATCCTTCATGTCAGCCGTGGGATGGTGCTATTTCTAGCTAAATTTCTAGAAATATGCCATTTCCATGGCCACACCCAAGCCTTTAAGCATTCTTTCTAAAATAAATCCTAGAAAGATTGTTAATTCGGTGTTAAGTCTTTTTTCTACACTAAAAGGTAGACTGTTAACTCGGAGTTGTCTTCTTTCTATGATAAAATCTAGAAAGAGTGTTAACTTGGCTTAGTGGCTAAGGTGTGTGGCTTTTTCCGATGCTAAAAACAGAGGAAAATGCCATAGTTGTTTGTGTCATGCACTACATTGTAATGCTGTTATGTATTTTATGTAACAATATCATACGAGGGTGTGTTAACTTGATAGTGTCAAAATTATTTAAATTTTCATTGGTGACTTTTTTTTAAGATGAATTGATGTACTACCTTTTAACAATTTTAATAGTGTCGTGATTGTTCCTCATAAAGCTATAAGCCTCCTAAATTCTCGATTGGGGTGGGGTAGCTTAAAATTTTTAATGATCACACTTTGAGTCAAGTTTTAGTGAGAAATTTTCCGAGACCAAGAAGATAGCTAATTCCAACACATAAAACTTGAAAAGATGGGAATTTCCAGACATGGAAGCCAGCGCTGGAACATATTTATACAGCAGAAAAAAAAAATCCTGCTGCTGAAAGAAAAGATTGGATTGTGTGGCAAATATATGCAGATTTGAGGTCCAAAACATCTTTTGACTTTCATTTATAAGTCTTGTTGTTGCCGACGGAAATGTTCACTTCGTAAAGGGCAGCTTGTTTGAGGGATTCCAAATGGCCTTCATCAAATGTAAAAAAATAAAAGAAGTAATTTCAATTTTTATTTAAATATACATCCCTTCTCCCAATAATTGTTGTCGTCGGCAATCAAATGTAAAATAAAAGAAGTAACTAAAAAATTTTTTTAAACATAGCCAAAACCCCCCCGCTTCTCCCAATAATTGTTGTCATTAGCAATCAAATGGTCAAATAAAAGGAACATCAATTATTTTTTAATCATAGAGAAAAAAAAACCCCTCCCACTAATTGTTGTTGGAAATCAAATGTAAACCAATAAAAGTAAGATCAAAAATTATTATTTAAACATAACCCAAATTACTTTTTGAACATACACTAAAAAAGACCCACTCTTGTCAATAAAAATTAAAGAAACAACTATTATTGTCCCATTGTCAAACCAAATATTATTTGGGAAATCCAAATAATTTATAAATGAAAAAAAGAAAGTCAAATCGGTTGTCAATCAAATGGTAACCAATAAAAGTAACTTAAATTTTGATTTCAACATACACACAAACAAAAAAAAAACACTAACCCTTTCTCCCACTAATTGTTATTGGCAATCAAATGTAAAGCACTAAAAGTAAGGTAAACCAATTATTTTTTAAACGTAACCCAAATTACTATTTGAACATACACCAAAAAAGACCATCTTGTCAATAAAAATGAAAGAAACAACAACTATTATTGACACATTGTCAAAATATTAGGTTTTTGGGAAACCAAAACAATAATTTATAAACAAAAAAAAAGTCAAATCGGTTGTCAGTCAAATGTAACCAATAAAAGTAACTTCAATTTTTATTTAAACATACACACACACACAAAAAAACCCTTTCTTCCATTAATTGTTGTTGGTAATCAAATATAAAATAAAAGGAATGTAAATTAGTATTTAATCATCACCCAAAAACACCCACCCCTCTCACTAATTATTGTCAGCAATCAAATGTACACTACCACTTAAGGTAATGTAAACTATTCTTTAAATGGTTACACCCTTTCTCCCAATAATTGTTGTCTACAATCATACACAAAAAAACACCCCTCCCAATAATTAGTGTCAATCAAATGTAAACCAATAAAAGTAAGACCATAACTTATTATTAAAATGTAACGCAAATTACTATTTGAACATACACCAAAAAACACCCTCTTGTCAATAAAAATTAAACAAACAACAACAACTATTATTGTCCCATTCTCAAAAATATTTATTTGTAGAACCAAAACCATAATTTATAAATGAAAGGAAGTCAAATCGGTTGTCAATCACATGTAAACCAATAAAAATAACTTAAATTTTTATTTAAACATACACACACACACATGAAAAAAAACATTTCTCCCATTAATTGTTGTCGGCAATCAAATGTAAACCTATCAAAGTAATGTCAATTATTATTTAAAGATTCATCCAAAAAACCCGTTCTCTTTTGAATTTTGTCAATCCAATTTTACAAAAACAGTAATACTATTTAAAAAAAAACACAAATTACTATTTGAACACACACTAAAAAAGACCCTCTTTTAAATAAAAATTAAAAAAAAAAACTATTATTATCCCATTGTCAAAAATATTATTTGGGAAAAATAATTCAGAAACAAAAGAAAGTAAACTTTGTAAAAAAAAAAAAAAAGTCAATATTAATAGAGAATCGCTAGCCCAAGGACGTAATATTAATGTGTTTTTGGTTAGAAATAGCGCCATCCCGCGGTTGACACGAAGGATCAGATGAGAACCAAAATTTTATATAAAACTGATAAAAGGCTGATAGATCTGTAGTTTTTAATATCTTCTTTATCACCTTTTTAAAATATTAATATTATTACTGCATTCTTCCTATCATCCAGTACATCTTTATCATTTAGACATTTGCTATATAACTTTGCTAAAAAAAATTTTATTTCTACACCTGCTTCTTTTAATATATCAATTATAATTCCATCATTATCTGGAGCCTTTCCTTTCTTCATACATTTAATTGCATGTATCACTTCTTCATTTAAAATTCTGGGCAATTCAGAAGATGTAATAGATATAGGAGGTACTTGTTCTTTATTACTATATAATTCTTGATAAAAATCTTCTACCAATTTCATGATGTCATCTCTCTTTTTAGTAATAAGTCCATCTTTTTTTCTTATTGCAGATATAAATTTCCTACCAATACCAAAATGTTGTTTTACATTCTTGAGACTTTTATTTTCTCCTACAGCTTTCCTTGCTAGTTCACAGTTATACTTTCTTATATCATTTTCAACTCTTTTCCGCATCATTTTACAAAATTCGAGATATTCAATTCTTTTTAATGCATCATTTTTGTATATCTTCATATTCCTTCTTTTTTCATAAATTCTCTAGTCTCAGTAGAAATTTCATTGGTCAATTGCTGCTTTTTTCTACCAGCTATCTTTGTTGCAGTTTTTAAAAGTGTATCAGTTATTTTCATATTAATTTCATTCAAATCTGAATCATGTTCAAAATCTACTAATACTTGAAACCGATTTGTAAGTTCTAATTTAAATTCATTAGAATGTTTCTGAAGATTAGGAATATCAACTGTAAATATTGTTTTTCTTAATAATTTTTGTCTCTCTAGTTTTACATTAACATATATCTTACACCTTACTAATCGATGATTACTTCCTGTGTTAAATTTTTTAAGAACATTACAATCTTGAAATATGTATTTCCTGTTAGTCAAAATATAATCCAATTCTGCTGTACCTTCATTTGGATGCTTCCATGTCCATTTCCTTTTAACATTTTTCTCAAAAAAAGAATTCATAATATAAAGTTTTTCTTTTTCTGCTAACTCCACAAGTCTATGTCCTCTCTCATTTCTGTTACCATAACCAAAATTACCTACAGCACTTTTATCTTTCATTTGTTTACCAATTCTAGCATTAAAGTCTCCCATAACAATTTTAAAATATTGTTTACTCTGATCAAAAGCCTTTTGTACATCCATATAAAAATCTACTACTACTTTATCACTATGAGAACTTGTTGGGGCATAAACCTGAATTATCTGCATTTGGTATCTGCTATTAAGTTGTATAACTAATCTTGCCACTCTGTCCGATACACCATCAATCTCTACAATATTGTTCTTCCACTTTTTATTTATAATGAATCCGACTCCACTTGTATTTCCAATATTTCTGCCTTTATAATAGAGTATATGCCCACTTTTTAAATCAATTGTCTCTTCACCCTTTTTTCTAACTTCACAAGTCCAATAATGTCCCATTTAATATAAGACAGTTCTTCTTCTAATTCTTGCAATCTTCCTTCATTTGAAAGTGATCTGCAGTTGTAAGTACCTAAATAAAAAGTCATCATCAAATGGCAGCCTGAGACCGCAAGCAGGAGAGTCTTAGCACCCTCTGCCTTCGGCACCAATCGTTGCCTTGGTTGGTGACTTTACAGCCTCCTGGGAATAAGGGCCATGCTTTATTTTTGTCTGTCATAATTGTATATATGTATTGGAAAAATATTTATCACTTACACAAACATTCATTCTGCCTTATGAGGCACTGAGAAGAAATACTATGATGTTTCTTGATCTTAAACTCAGAGGTAAAAAGGCCAATAAACTCACCACGCTGGCTAATTTGTGTTGGTGAGCAGCTGCAACGACAAGAACATATGGAGTGGACATTAGGAATTTGCCCTGCTCGGTTCCTTTAAGGCCTCCAAGAGGAATCAAAGGGTCTCCTTTCAGTTAATAGCAAACTCCTTTCTGCAGCCAATATATATATAAATGCAAGCCAATAAATAATAATTTTAAGTAAGGATTATTAAATTTAAATAACTCTAAATTATAATCATTTGTAAACAAATTTTACTTATTAAAATTTTATCTTTTTTTTTTAAAATATTTTGATTAAACTCTAATCTTAATTAAAACCAGACTCTTAATATAGTTTATTAAAACGGAAATATAAAGCCGTTCAAGTGTTACATTACGGATTGTTCTTTTATTTTATATTGGTTTTCTTTCAACATTCTTCTCACGTCAAATATGATGAAATAAAATTGGATTACCAGCATGAACCAAACCAAATCATTTCCTGTTTTAGAGATGAATTGAAGAACTTCTCTGATCACAACTGTGTAGAATATACCATTAAAAGAACGAACATATTTCCATTTAGTAAAACAGCTTGGCAGAAAAAAATTTCAAAGGTTTGATGGCATGTAAATCTTTTTATCCATTTTAATGCGAACACAAAATAATCAATAAAACGAATAAAAAGGCAGTAGGCAGAAAATGATATTTTAATTAAAAGATATTACTGAATATAATAAATAAAATAGAAAACTAATGTAATATAGTTTTGGCTAGATCAATTCTTTTGTAAATAATATCTAAAATAAATTAGATCTCAATACAGTAGAAAAATAATTAGAAACGCATATTGTCATTACGATGTATTATTACAATGTCTAGATTTTTTTTTCTTTTCTAAAGTTAACATGAAGATGGGAAGTAATTAAAAACACTATTATATGAAATAATCAATAAGTTTATTTATATTATACTAAATCATTAGACTCTTATATTTATATGTTACTACAAATTGATCTAAAAATACAAAACTGGCATTCGCGCTGTTGACACGCTTTACAGTATTGATTAATATTTAATATTGTTGTGCTACAGTCCAAACCAGATACAAATTTTAAACATATATAATGATTTATATATTCTTAAATAATTGAACATAAACGTATATATTCTTAATTAATTAAACATAAACATATGGAACAATTCATTTTCATCTTTCTTTGCCCATGCGCAGTATCTTTTTTAACATATACATAAAAACTTTTACCACACATTAATGAAACATGAATAAAGATATGAATATTTTTTATTAGTCATTCAATACACTAGAGATTATCCATTTAATGAACAATATTTCTGTAGATATAACAAACACTTCTATACTTCCGCATTCTTTTTAAATTCACTTAAATAAAGATATAATAAAAGACAAATGACCCCCAAGATGCATTTCGTGCTGAACCAGCACTCATCAGTTGGCCCAGGTCACTATCTCTCATATATATCTTTATTATATGAAAAGTATTTATCTAGAGTAAATTGTTAAATTTTCATTTACCACTGTCATATCTATAAGATATTACACACGGGAAAGAGAAAGGTTAATAACTCTGTGTGTGTAAAATAAATAAAAAAATCAGATATATTAATCTTTAACTGAGGTTTAAAGTTTATATCTGTGCTAGAGATAATCTCTAGTTTAGATAATGATTAGTAATGGTCATTATTGTATTTATCTGAAATGAATGGGTCGGAGTTGTGAGTGGAGAGAGTTTAACAGTGGTAAATGAAAATGTAACAATTTACTCTAGATAAATACTTTTCATATAATAAAGATATGAGAGATAGTGACCTAGGCCAACTGATGAGTGTTCAGCACGAAATGCAACTTCTTAGGGGTCATTTGTCTTTTATTATATCTTTATTTAAATGAATTTAAAAAAAATGGGGAAGTATGGAGGTGTTTGTTATATCTATAAGATATTACACACGGGAAAGAGAAAGGTTAATAACTCCGTGTGTGTAAAATAAAAAAAACAAACAGATATATTAATCTTTAACTGAGGTTTAAAGTTTATATCTATACTAGAGATGATCTCTAGTTTAGATAATGATTAATAATGGTCATTATTGTATTTATCTGAAATGGATGGCGTCGGAGTGGTGACTGGAGGGAGTTTGATAGTGGTAAATGAAAATGTAACAAATATTTCTGTAGTGTAATTTTCACTAGGCTACTCTCATGCAAGATAGGGACTAGTTTCCATCCGCTTTTAATACCTTATGGAAAGGTGTAATCATAAATATATGATCAGCATGGTGTAGTGAAAATTACACTACAGAAAAAATATTCATTAAAGGGATAATCTCTAATCTAATGAATGACTAATAAAAATATTAATATATTTCCATCAAGTGGTTTGTGAGGACAGTAAGTTCGATACCTATCGATCAAACTTTAGTAATTCCCTATCTATATATATATATATATTGAACACTGATAAAGATATATGAAAGAGTTGTGATCTGGGCCAACTGATGAGTGCTGGTTGAGCTCAAAATGCATATCTTGGGTATCATACATTTTTTTCACATGTCTTTGGTCATATGTTTATGCCTCTCTATAAAGCATTAAAAGTGAATAGAAATCAGTCCTTACCTCGAGTGAGAATGTTGAGTCAAAATTGCACTTACAAAAGGGAAATGTGAGAGCAGTAAATTTGATATTTATCAATTAAACTGTATTAATTCCCTATCTAATATACTGAACAAGGATAAATATATGTGAAAGAGATTATGATCTATGCCAACTGATGAGTTCTGGTTGAGCAAAAGTATGCATCTTGGATCTATACATTTTTTTACATATATTTGGTTATATGTTTGTGATTACACCCCTCGACAAGGTGTTAAAAGTAAATAGACACCAGTCCTTACCTTGCATGAGAGTTGGATAGCGAAAATTACACTACAGACATATTATTCATTATATGAACAGAGATATTTGGAAAAGATTGACAACTCTCTTAATGTAAGTACATATTAAATTAACCCTCTTGAGTTGGCGCAGGTCTCTATCTCTTATACATTTTTTCATTATTGTTTGAATATTGGTCAATATTAAATTACTACAATTAGATTTAGAAAAGCCAAACTTCTTGCACTTGCAATATGGACACCAACCACTTAGATAAATATATAAATGATTATTAATTATTTATTAATTTCTAAAGAATATCATATTCTTTGGTATGAATAAATACTGAATAAATGATGTTGAATAAGACATTGTAATGGTGATGAAGGATTTAACAATAATGACATCTTGAAAATTATTTACCCTTTTCAGATAACTTTATATGATATCAAAATGTATCACTGAGTGGATATATATATATATGATCAATAGATGGCCACCAAAACCACCAAAAAAAATAAAATTTTTTTAAAAAAAAAAAAAAAATAAAAATTAATTACTTTTTTCATTTTTTCTACCCCCAAATAAACTAATTTCAACTTGTTTTTTCATAAGTGGAAGGATAGATATAAAACTAGGTCTAAAGACTGACTCTCAAGCTTTATGCAAAACGCTTATATCAGTTTGCAAGCGTGAATTTTTCAGACCGGTAAACTTCAGCCTACAAGCTAGATATCTATATGGGTCTGATCTCAGTTCAGTTTCACCACATATCAAATCTTTGCAATATATATCATTGCAAGAAAACTTTAAAGTACATTTATGAAAAATAAAATCACGCTACACTTGTTATTTATGATCAATAAAAATCCAAAAGAAATGTATTTCAGTAAGGATAGAGTATAAAACTAGGCCAGTGAATTTTTCAGACCGGTAAAGTCTTCAAACTCAGCCTAGCAACTGATATAAACGTTTTAACTGAGAACTAACCTAGTTTCTATAGCTCTATCCTTCCACTGACGAAAGCACAATTGAAATCAGCTGATCTGGACATGAAAATCGACCTTTAGTAAAAATATTTTACACTTGTTTCGGCGGTTTTGGTAAAGACGCCATCTATTGATCATAAATAACAAGTGATAGCAGGTTACGTGACTAACTTGTTTTTATTTTTCATATATATATATATATAGAGAGAGAGAGAGAGAGATCACAAATAAGCTCTTAACAAGATTTGGGGGGTACTCTGCAAAGCTTGTTAAGAGCTTATTTGCAAGCTCTACATATAACCTTTGTAATACAAGCTTATTAAATTAGGTCATGTGACATATGACTTAATTTCTTTGTAATATATATATATATATATTCATACAAATGTTTTCACAGATTACAGATATACAATATATTTTACAAGTTCATCCACATAAGAATTTAATTAGATATTCCAATATTTTGACTTGATCAACTGCGGAAAAAATACTATATAATTGTAGAAGAAGCACTGTAAGCAGTGTCTATAAAGATAGTTGTGGAGGTGGTGTAAACACCTGTTCACAATAATTGTTAAAGTTACAAAACTAGAAAAACCAAGTGTATAAATCTGAACAAATTGAAAAATAAATAAACAACAAATAAATTCAGAATCTTCAGAGTTGTTTTTCAAAAAATTTTCCAAATATGAGGAAGTTTACATGTGTCATCATTTGTTGATATGATTTGATCTTTTTAGTATTTTAATAGTTTCTCTGATTGGTGTAGGTTTTCACATCTGGATATGACGGATCTTATAAAAATCAATACTGTGACCTGAATCCACAGCATGGATTGAGAGTGCTGATGATGAAATGTTACTTCACCACAGCATGTTTATCCCTTTTAGTACTTATATGATGATTTCTCATACCAGAGTTACAAATTCCATAAGAAACCTCATAAACTCCTCGAGCCTCAAGAGGAATTGAATCTTTAGGCTTGATTAAAAAATTAGTAATTTTCTGATAAGGAGAATATGCTGTCTTTATGTTGTAGCATTTTAGAATATGTCCAATACTGTCTTTGCTTCCTTTTATATAATGAATACAAACCTTAATAGTTGTTTTTTCTTTTTGTTTTTCATTTTTGATATTTTTAACTTGAAATAAGGTTTGATTTATAACCATTTTATTATAATTATTTGCTAACAATACATTATTTATATGATATATTTCTTCTTCTAGATATGATCTATCTGAAAGATTAAATGTTCTAGTAAATAGTGTTTTGGCTACAGCAAAAATCTGAGCTAGATGATTATGAGAAGAAAATTGGAGGTATCGGTTACTATGTGTAGCTTTTCTGAAAACTGAGAATGATAAAAATATTTTGTTGCTTGGTAAAAAGAACATAAAGAAAAGGAAGTTTCCCATCAGATTCTATTTCCATTATAAAAGTAATATTAGGATGGATATTTAAATGTGATAAAAAATCTTCAATTTATTTTTATTATGTTGCAAGATGACATTTGTCATGCATTTGCACCACCTATAGATCTTAGCCAAACAACAGGTTTTAAAGGTGCTGATTCTAGAGCACATGTTTCTATATGCTTCATAAACAAATCAGATATTATTCCTGAAAGAGAAGAATCCATAGGAGTACCAAAAGTTGTTTATAATGTGGTCCAATATGAAATGTATGTCTGAAAGACAAGTTCAGCCAAAGAAAAATATTGTCAGGCAAAATGCATTAGTGAAAAATGATATTCCAAGCTTCATCGATTGGAATATTTCTAAATAAAGAAACAACAATGAAACTAATTAGAATATCATTGCATTAACTTTAATATATATATAAAATACATATTTTGTGGGTTCATCCATGTTAAAAACTTTTAATATTAATATACTGACATTTCGACTTGGTCACACAAGTCATCCACAGAGTTATAAAAGGTAGAAAGACAGTTGTAGAGGCGCTACAATCACTGATTTGAATAAAACGTTAAAATTCCACCAATAGCAAAAATGTTAAATTTAGGAATGTTTTTTTTTTTAAAAAAAAAGAACCTCTCATTTGGCTCAGATACATAGATGACACTTTTGTCATCACCAGAACACCAAATAGTTTATCTTTTTCTATTTACAGAAAGGATACACACACAGACAGATATTTACATTTCCATTCTCATCATCACCCAATTCAGATAGTTTCTGTAGCCAAAACTCTTTTAAATAGAGCAATTAACCTTTCAGATGAGACACATCTGAAAGAAGAAATAAATCATATTAATAGTGTTTATTAGCAAATAGTTATAATTACAAATTTATAAAAAAAAAAGCCTTATTTCAAGCCCAAAATAGACAAAATAGAAAACAAAAAGTTGATAAATCAGCTATTAGGATTTCTGTTCCATATGTAAAAGAAACTACAGACAGTATCGGACGTATATTAAAATGCTATAATATAGATACAGCATTTTCTGCTCATCAAAAGATCAGCAATATAATAACCAAGCCTAAGGATTCAATCCCTCTTGAATCTCATGGTGTCTATCAAATCTCATGTAAAAATTGTAAAGCTTCTTACATAGGTATGAGTAATCATCGCATCAGTGTTAGGAGAGATGAGCATGCTAATGCAGTTAAACAACACTCATCATCATCAGCACTCTCACTCCATACTATAGATTCAGGTCATAAAATAGATTTTTCTAGTACCAGGATCATATCCAGATGTGATAATCTCTACCAATGCAAAATCAGAGAAGCCATTGAGATACTTAAAAGGCCAGATTGTATCAATAAGTGAGATGATACATGCAAACTTCCTCCTATTTGGAAAGATTTTTTAAAAAAACATTCTTAAATTTAACATTTTTGCTATTGGTGGAATTTTAACGTTTTATTCAAATCACCGTCTTTCTACCTTTTATAACTCTGTGGATGACTTGTGTGACCAAGTTGAAATGTCAGTATATTAATATTAAAAGTTTTTAACACAGATGAACCCACAAAATATGTATTTTATATATTTAACTCATGCAAATCTTCGTTTTAACATATATATATATTAATTTAATATTTTGAAAATGTGTTTTATCATCATCATCACTGTCAACCATTATCAATCCACTGCAGGATAAAAGTCTCTGTAAGTTCAATCCATCTTCTCTGATATCAAACCTCTTTTCTCCACATCACCCCTGCAATACTTTCTTATTTCATCCACTCATCTCTCATCTGGTCTCTTTCTGAGTCTTTTACAATCTATTAGAATCCGGTTTAAGATTTCAATTATTCGTCTATTATCATCTCTTCTAGCAATATGTCCATCCCAACTGCACTTCAGTCTTTTAATTCTTTCAATGATGTCAGTAACACCTGTTTGTCTTCTTAGCCATGTATTGTGTTTTTGATCTCGTAATAATATATAACATCTTTTTATGTGTTATATATAGGTGGGGAAATATTTAACAAATGGAAATTCCATTTTAAAATCAAACTGAAATCTGCATCGACAATGTTTTTAAGGCTTTAGCCAATTAAAATTAACTGTGGAGATGAAGAGATAATAGTATAGCTTTAGGCACTATAATATCGTCAAAAACCTCTTTTGACTGATACTAATAATCTTAATGAAAGTCTAGCCCTAAAACAATGCTTTTGACTACACCATAGTATTAACACTGTACTATTTATCAATTTGTTAAAGTAGTTTTGATTGGCTTAAAAACATTGTGACTGCAGATTTATCTAGATTTAAATATGGAATTCCTATTTATTAAATGCTTCATTGGTTTATAATGTCTGCTAAAGACATTACATTCTAATAGCTAATTTGTTGTTGGAAAGTCTTAATTACAAAATGGGAATGAGAAATTGTTATGCTTTGATTTTACAAACCTATGCAAATTTTTCTGTATCACTATGTATTTCTATAGTGCTGATAATGTGTTATTATCTCTCAATCTGTGCAGTTAATTTTGATTGATTGTTGCCTTAGGATTATCACAGTTGCATGGTTTTTATTTTCCATTTTCAATGCCCATTTCTGAAATATTTAATATTTAATAATGTAACAATATGGACATATGAGTAAAACGCAATGATGGAAAACGCCATTATAAAAAACGATCACAATAAATGAGTATGAGCAAGAAAAAATGAGTAAAATATCAGCATTGGAAACCATATGAGGAATAAATAAATGGTAAATAAGGCATCATCTTCAAAACCCAACAGGCATCTTTTATAACTGGATTTAGTAACAAAATTGTTGGAATCATTATGTCAATATTGATCACTACCAATGCTCTCGGCCATCTCTAACATGAATGCATCCTGACATCAGTAAAGTAGTGATCACAGATATTCAGAGTGAAGCATTGGATGTTTAAACATGACTTTTATGATCTTAGAATCTTCCAAAATTTTTTATAGAAAATTATTAGGATATTCACACATGGATGCACACATACTGCAAGTACCATTGTTGTTCAAACTAGCTTTGGGATCACAAGGACTCCAATAACTATGATTGTATTCAAGAAAATTATTTCATAATTCCATTAGGATGGCCTACAAAACTTTTAAAACACAACCCTATAATGAAAATTGTCACAATACTGGTGATTTACAGAACAGGCAGAAAAATAAAGTTATAAAAATTAATTTTTAAACAGTTATTTAATAAAGTTAACTAATAATTAAAAGAATAGAAAAGTGAGAAAATTATAACTTGACAAACCCTAAGTTCTACATATAATTTTATACAATATATATGATTTCACATAATACATAAAATTATTATTTCCTTTTACTATTCTTAAATAATTTATTTAATCTAAATAAGTTAGTCTCCAACAACAATTAAACCAAAAAGTATTTCACAATAAAAAAAAAAGATTTTAACTTGAATCTTCCTCCCCTTCCTCTTTTGAAAGTATTGATAACCCACACAATTTGAATCATATGAAAAAATGTCATTTCAACAACAACAAAAAAAAACAATGAAAAAATTATTCAGTATTCTCAATTATTATATTCTCTACAAATAATAATTGTAACAGTAAATGTGGGCACATTACACTTTATTTTACCAATGAATGTTTTTCTTTTTAGTCATTGTAAATCTGTTTGATAATAGTTTGGTTAATCCTTGGTCTTTGAAGCTTTTTCATTAGTTATTTATATCCAAATCAATCAAGTAGTAGTTTGGTCAACCTCTTGGGTTCTGTTTTTTGTAGCTCCAGGTTTCCAGTTTAATAATTAATTTTTATTTCATTTTTCTTCCTTTCATTCTATTTCTTTTGAGATCAATGTTTCTATTTTAACAATTAATTCAAGTTCACTTTTTTGTTATAACTCTAGATTTTCAGTTTAATAATTATGTTCATGTCAGGTTAACATCATGTGAATATCATAATTTTGAATAGATGAATGCATAAAGCTAGTTCAGTTTCTCTCAGCGATATTTTTCCTGGGTTTTTAAAATTGGTTGCATACTTGAGACAACAATGCTCAGCTTTCAGCACAATATAGCAGAGGCTTCTAGTAAAATCCATATATATATACATATACATATATATATATATGGTAAGAAAAACTCAGTTTTTAAAGTTAAGATTAAAATAAATTTAACAACAGACTACCAAGTTGAGCTTATCACTAATCACCTCAACTTTTGAACTGCTAGTGAATTCTACTGCTCACACTATCTTTTACAATTTTAAAAAACAATTCTGATCTCAATCTTTCATCCAATCATATGATTACCCCAGAAATTTAGTACATTAATCCTTGCCCAACTGATTTTATTTTTAATATCTTCTAAAAATATATATTTATAAACTAATTTAAAAACCAATCTTTTTTTGTTTTTTTAATTAGTTGATAAACAACTTTTATAGATTTTAATTTCTTTTTGTTGTTTTTTTAAATAAAACTACACATGCAAAGAAGAAAAAATATCCCATTATATTTTTTTAAAAACTAGATCTAATAAAAATTACACATGTTACCCCCCCCCTTCAGTTCTGACACAATTCCATTATTTTTTTATTTAAAAGACAAAAAGAACTGAAAATTATAATTTTTTTTTTTTTTTATTTAACATATATTTAACATACACACCCTATATTTTATTTTTTTATTAGTAAAACAAAAGCAAATTTATTGTTAAAAAATAATTATTAATATTTTTTAATTATAAATACTGTGTTTTTGCTTAAGAGTTTTAATTTTCCTGCACTTAATTATGAAATCTTATATATCAGAATCTTATAAAAGAGTTGCCAATATGTTCCTAATAAAGAATTGTTTGCTTATGAAGAAAAATTCAAATTCTCATTTTCTCACATTAAATAAGTTCGTAACTATTTCATAAAATGTAACTTTTTAAACATATATTTAACTGTGCCACAGTTAAATATATGCTCTTTTATGCTGGATTTTTAATAACAGTTTGTTCTTTTATTATAAGGGTGGCCATTTTAGTTACTTATTAGCAATTTAAATGTGGGATTTTTAATAAAGTACATCATTTGGTATTTCCATTTTACTTATCATTTTATAGATATGAAAAGAATTGTCTTAAATTTGTGTATGTAAATCTTTTACTAAGTTTAATTTAGCTATAATCCTATTTAACAACTAGATTATCTTGTGATTAACATAAGAAAAAATAATTCTGCTCAATATATGTGTGTAGAGATAGATGGTGGGTATTTTTTATAATTGGTACACAGATGAATGTAGATATTATATAAAGCATATTAAAGCCTAATTAATCCTCTAAAGTCATACACTGTTGTTTTTATTTATTGATGATGTCTAATCCAATTGCTCTTTCAATAGATTCAGTTTAGAGTTTGCACTGGTTTTTTAATTTTATATGGTTTAGGCTAGTAGTAGAGTGATGAACTGAGGAGAAAAGGGTTTTGTTTTAAAGAACATTATAATTATTAGTATATAAAAAGCCAGAGTAAACAAAATGGAATGAGCAACACCACCACACAGTGAAACAATTAAACATGACAATAAAATAAAATTAGAAAATAAATTGTCTGGGCAGATTAAAGTTCTAAAAACTTAAGTAGATGGAATCAGACTTCTAATTAGAAAAGTTTAGTTTGTGATTCTGTGATTTTAGAATTTGTTAAATGTTCTGATTATGCTCCAATACATTTAAAATAGGTAGAGATGAGTAAAAATAAAAATAAAAAATAGCTGAAAATTTTTAAGGTATGGAGAAGAGTAAAAATGAATAACAGTCTAAAAAAAAAGAAATGTATTGAAATAAGCTTAAATCTATGATAATTATTAAAGCGATTTTAAAAGACATGATGTATAAGATTTTCAATTTTTGAATTTTTAACAGTGCATGTTTTATGCATGAAGATATAGGTCCTCAATATCTTTCTAGCTCACCTGATACATGAAGATTCAGGTACTCAATATCTCTAGAACATTTCATGGGTGATCATGTTCAGTACTTCTAGTTTATCTGTTGCATGAAGATTCAGGTGCTCAATACCTCTAGCTCACTGCAAACTTGAAATTCAAGAACCCAGTAACTTTAATTCACCTCATGCATGAAGATTCAGGTGCTTAATACCTCTGGCTCATCTTATGCATAAAGATTCGGATACTCAATATCATTAGCTCATCTCATGCATGAAAATTTCAGATAATTAAAAACTTTTTATGGAAAGTCAGTTGCTCAATACTTCTAGTGCATCCCATGCATGAAGATTCAGGTGCTCAATACCTCTAACTTATCTCAAACTTGAAGATTCAAGAACTCAGTGACATTAGTTCACCTCATGATTATTTATCTTTTTCACATGTATGTGGTCATGTGTATTAGTTGTATAAGATGGATTGGATAGCTATAGGGAGTTTGAAAGTCTGAGTTCAAGTTCCTTATAATGTATATATATATATATTAAGGTAATGTTTGCTTTTGTTTTAATGTAAGGTTTATTAATTTTTTGAGATGAAACTACATTTATGTATTTTTTTTATATTTTCATTTTATTTTGATTATTGTTTATTAATACCGCATAATGCTTTTCAATTTATTATACATACAGTATATTCCAGTGAAAAGGTGTCTGGTTTTCTCTCAAAATCTGTGCAATGGCATTTCTGAATCAATACATATATATCATGTTGTGACAGTATAGCAATTTACCACAAAAATTCTAAAATACTGGCATAACTGAATCATGAGGTGTAACATGATATGTGACAGTGTGCTTCATATCTTTGTGGATCATCTTTCATGATCTCCTTCTCATTAGGAAATTTTGAAAATATCTTGGAGGCATTCTTGAAATGCCTGATCTCACCCTATACACCCTTTCAATTGTTTCAAATATTTCAGTAGCAGTTTCACCCAATTTAACATTATCAAGTTGTTCCATATTAGGATGCAAAATACACTGTCACATTTTAGTCATAATTCATAATTCAGACATACTAGTGTTTAAAATTTTAGTATTAAATAATGAATAGTTAAAGTATGCTGCTTTATAATACATGTGTTGATTCAGAGATGGCACTGCAGACAGCTTGAGAAAAGATCTAGTCAGTCAGCTTTTTTACTGGGAATTGATGTTATATTAAAAAAATACCTCCAAATCACTTATTGCATGATAAATATCTTTACCAATAACCCTTTAAAGAGGTACAGATTTTATTAGGTTAGCTAAGTTACTAGACAGATACCATTTTACTGATCTATAATTGAATGATATTTTTAGTTGGCTATGAGATATCTAGGAAAAATCATAAATGTACTTGTAACTTGAAAAAAAAATTCTAAATTTCATTTATCCTTAATTAGAATTTCCAGGCAATGACATTCCAGATGGATATATTCACCATTAAAGACAAAATGGTTCTTAAATAACTTATTGAGAGAAAAAGGTCTCTCCTTTTCTCTACAGAGAATCAGTTATGAAGATTAAAATAGTCACTTATTCTTTAGTTTGGTCAATATATCACATGGTGAGGGTTTATGGTTTATTATTTATTTTGATTTCTAGATAAGAACATACAAAAACCAATTTAGTGACCAATAATTTGATGGTTATGTTATCTATCTAAAAATAAATTTTCAATCTTGTTTAGAAACTTGAAAAATTAATATTTTATTTAAATTCAGAATATTAAATTGTAGTTGTTGCAAACTGATGCTCAAATCATTACATTGTGAGGTTTTTATATATACACTCATAAATGCATATTGAATTAAATATTTCTATGAACTGTTATTACAATAGAGAGTAGAAATAAAGAGATAATATCCATGTAAACAGAGATAGCCTTTAAACTTTGATGTTATCACAAAAATTATCAATTATTTACTAATTGGAAATCCCTGAGACTAAACAAACTTTCTTATTATCCTATAATAGCCCTTTTGTTGAAGAAAAACCCTCTTATTTCAAACCTGCTTCTTATATGGATTCAAAGAAAACTATTTTTTATAGATGTGAAAATGTGCAAAAATAGCATCTTTCCTGAAATTCTGAAAATATGTTGAATTAAATATTTGCATGATTTGATGTTTTTTTTAAAAAAATATGTGACTTTTTTTTTTTATCAAAAAAAAAAAAGTTTATTTTAACTTATTAGTTACATTGGAACTATTAAGAAAATTTTATAATTATATACAGTAATGAACTATTAGTACAATTACTCATGAGCTAAATCGCCCAGAATAAACATTCACCCATACAAATATAACTATGTTAACATGCCAATAATACAAATAAGTTCTTATAAGCAAAATTTGCCTAAGGTCATTCTACAAAATAACTTTTTAAAACTATATTTTTGAAGGAACTATTCAAAATCATTACACGATGTCTTTATAATTATGTTCTTGCAATTTTATTAATGCCTATTAGCTCCCATCTACACTTTATCATTGTTTGTGAGGCAATCCGATAGTCTCTTTAATTGCTTTAATTTTTCTTAAAAATACTATTAGAGGATCTGTGCAACTTGAATCAAACAAGAGTGAACACCCAGTTAGCCAAATACTATATAATAGGAAGGTGACACTTCTTATTTCCCCAAAATTGCCCAAACTAATACTCTGAATCAGTCTCAACACCAATGGGTCTTTCCTTTTGAAAATTGAATGAATTATCATTCTGCAGTCATTAAATTTAATACATCTGTTAAAATGTGCCCACTAGTCTCTTCTTCTATACCGCATAAAGTACACTTATCATCAATCAACTTGTAACCTCTGTTTTTTTACCAAAAAGCTACCTATGGGAAATGCATCAAGATTGAACATAACCAAAAAATTAAAGTATTTTGGCTCCATGCACCACCATTTACATTTTCTTAAAAAGGCAAATATGGTTATATTAAGAGTTGAATTTATTGGCATGATTAAATCATAAATGAGGTTATAAGCCTCCCAGTATCTAATTTTTGTGGGTTTGGTCTGGTTCAGAACTAAATTCATTTTTGTAATATAAGTTAATAAATCAAAGAGCCAACCATTTTCCCCAGGAAAGGGAGTATCTGTGGACAACACATTAAATGGGAAGAAGCTTTTTGAAATTATATTGTTAAGTCTATAAAACAGATTGAAAGCATGCTGGAGCCCAAATACCTGTAGTGAATGTAGCCCCAGGTCATTCAATTTAGTAGGCATTTGCATCTTCTGGAGGCTAATCACTACAGTTCTGCCTCACTACAGGAGGTGAGAACAAATTGCATTCATGCCACGAATGAATTTTCCAATGAATTTCACAAACGGCATGAAGAAAGTGATCCTTGGGAATAACAACATGTTAAGGAAGGAGGTGTATACTTTTCTCAAAAAACCAATGATTTTGTCAGAGGCTGTCATTATTGAGTTTTGAACCTCTCTGCTCATTGCCAAAGGGGAGAGGTTAAAGGCCATGATGAGAAACTTGGGAGATTTAGCTGTGAAGAGGGAAGGGATGCCATTACAATCTCCATGCCACCGGCTTTTCCAAATTGAAGCATAATCCCAATTTTTTAAAAAATTGTGATATTAATTTTATGAGTCCAGGGATGTACTTACGGGATAGTAAAAACACTGCCAGGTCATCCATATATGAGATGTTATGTATGTATTTTTTAATACTGGGAACAAAAACTCCAGGAAGATTCTGTTCAATGAATATTAGGAAGGAGTTCACTTATAAATAAATAAGAGGGCATTCAGAGGAGGGCTCTGAGGGATAGATTTAGTTGGGGTGAAAGATTTAGATAATTTGCCATTCAATGATATAGAATTCTGCCTATTCATCAGAAGATTAGAAATAATATTAATAACGCTAGAGGGAGTGTCCAGTTTGCCCAGTAGAAATAAATACAAATACATATATAATCCTTTTAAATTATAATAATATTTAGTTATTTTTTCAATAATTATAATTTAAAAGAATTGTACTATATTTTTGCTGATAATTTATTAATTTATTTGTATACAAAGTGAAAACCTCTTATTCATTAATAATTGATATACCCTCTAGCTACAACATAAGACAACAGTTTTTGCAGTCAAAATGGTCTTATTTTATTGCAGCTCATATTTACCTATAGAATAATGTCTGAAACACTTTGACTATAAGAAGGAAGATTTAAATTAATTAAGTAATATATATATTTTTTCTCATGTGTCATAGCATCAGCTGGGAAGCGAACCCACTAACCCGGGACAACTGCTGGTAAAGCAACTGTCGCTGATCTCTATATTGCAAATTAGATTTATTTTAATCATTTAACATTTTAATTAAGAAAGCAAAGATATCTTTCATGTTAAAATTTTGCCAGCAAATGGTCTAACAAATATAACTTTTTAATAGCCCCAAATGGATGAAATAATGCAAATTATGTTATTATATATAAATCATGCTCGTCATGTAAGTATGTCAGTAAATGGTATGCTTATATATAATTAAAGCTAAAACGTATATTCTACATTTTATGTTTACTGACAGTTAGTGTACATATAGCTTGTTGGGGGTTTTCAGTACTTTCACATTATTTAAACTATATAATAGTAACAATTATTTACAGATTTAATGTCTAACTTCACATATACATTTAGCATTATATCTGTTTAGCAATACATATTTTATCCTTTGAATATTTCTCGGCCGAGTTTAAAAACGGAAAAAAATCTCTGTTTTGTTAATTAAGCGATTTACTTAAGGTTCTTTTCTCTTGTCAAAGTCTCTTAGAGATTCTTCTGCATATAAACATAAGATGCAATAAGAGATACCCACTCTTTTATTGCTAAAAATGATATTTTATGTAGTGGCTACAGAACATAGGCTACGTAGTTACATACACATATAGAGATGACATTTTAAAAAATTAAATTAAACTTGAAAATTACAAATGAAAAAACGTATTTTTAACTTATTTTAAGTAATTTAAAAAAATTACACATAATTAAAAAATTGCTAACAATTATAATTTAAAACCATAATAAAACGAAATTCCTGCTGTTAATATTAGAAGAATAAAAACAAATGGATAGTAATATCTAATGCGATCTCTCTCTCTCTCTCTCTTTTATATAGCGTTTACAAATCAAATCTTAATGATATTATATTCAACATGTTTATTTTTATATAAAAGTAAATGTTTTTAATTTTATTAAAATAAATTAACATTTTTATGACAAATATATTGTTAGTCAGTTTGCGTTATTCAGCAGTTTAAGTTTAAATTAATAGAGCTTTGAATTTCCAAAGTAATTATTTGCTATAATAAATGTTTTTTCTATGTTTCACAACAGCTTTCTAGATAATTAGAAGTTTATTTTGTTTTCAAATCCCCATGTGTTTCAATTTGATTTGAATGCATTGTTTAATTAGAGATTGTTATAACAACAAATCTAAATAAAAACTATAACTTTGCTTGTGAAAGCTTTTAATAAATATTTTTTTTCATCTTTCTCCATATATATATAAAGCGGTAGTATCGGATAAAAGTATGTAACCATCATTATAAAGTGCGTCGACATTGATTCCTGACTAAAATATGAATAATATATATATATTAAAATATTCTATCATATACTTGCATTTTTCAGACTGTTCAAAGACATTTTATTATTATAATGATGAAGTCCGTCCATTACATTTCTAATCGACTTCTAATTTCACCACTAGCCTTTCCAAACATTTGATATTTTTCAAACGTATCTCATCATCGCATGGGATGATCGAAATAAAAATAATTTTTAATATGCTGCGTATCTTTTAAGAGAGCCTACACAATATTCTTATCAACTATCAACTAATTGTTTTCCATGCTGTTTCGGAAATTCCCAAGTCTTCACCAGCACAACACTCAAAAAAGATTAATATTGTTTAATTTTTTTTCAGTGTCCACATTTCATATCCATAAAGAGTCACAAATAGCACCATAGCTTGAGCCAGTCTAGTCTTCATTCATAAAGATATGTCTCTACATTAAAAATTTTTTAAACAGATTTCTATGGTTTCCAACTGTGCTCAACTTAGGATTGTGATAAATAGATTGGCCACTGGATATGTTATTCGTGATGAATGATTCAATGAGGCAAAATATTCTAATCATGTCTATAACTTCATTTTCAATTTTGAAGTCAGATGTTAACATTAACATCACACTCATCATAATTGTCACGATCCTAGATTCAGCTAGATTTTTCAATACTTGAGATAGGTGATGTTTTTCCTCACCACTATTGAATTATGATTTTTCTCATTATATATTTTTACAATCATCATAATTATTCACAATCCTAGATTCAATTAGCTTTTTCAATATCTGAAGTAGGTGTTGTTTTTTTCCATCACTACTGAATTTATATTCATCTTTGTCTAATATGGTTCTCCTCATTATATATTTAATATATAAGTTGAGTAGATGGACTGAAACATAATTAGTCCTAACAAGTTCCTTATCAATATAAAGAACTATATATATATATATGTGTGTGTGTGTGTGTGTGTTGTATGCACAGATAATGAAGCTAGTAAATATATATATATATATATAATTAAACACAAAATATTAATTTACTTTAAATATAAAAATACTAATTTATTTTCGCTAAGCACTTTCAAGAGACTTATTGCTCTCATACTCACAGCTGCTGTGGTTAAAACTGCATTGTAGAAAAAAAAATTTATGCAAAGTGATGCAAATAATTTATAACTGCCGTTTTCAGGACAGAGCAAAGCAGGCTTCTCTTCTATTAATAGACTTAGGATCGCTTGCTATATGAAATGCTTCTCTAATCTTGTGTTTATCATCGTGTCTTTCTAAGCAGGATGTTGGCAGATGTGGGTTCGAATTCATGGCCTGATGTTCTTTCATGCTCAAAAAAGATTGAAGGTGCTTGTCTTATAGATAAAGATGCCGTTGGATGGCGCCATTTTCACGCTAAAACTATAAAATATGACCATTCCCGGGCCGTTGATTATAATAATTTTTCTGTGCTTTTTTTGTAATGCGAAAATAAAATAAAACAAAATCGTCTTTTATAAATATTATTTTTTATTAACGTATACAATTTAAATGATAATAATAAATGTAAAATAAAATCAACAAATTAAAATTTGATTCGTGTTTTTCTATCGTATATTTTTTAAATTATGTTACAACTTTTTTTTATCAATTTTCTATCGGATATTTTTTTACTTGTGTTACGACTATTTTTTTTGTTGTTGTTTAAGTAAAAAGAGATATTACGGATATTTTTTACTTCAAATAGAATGACAATAAAAAGTAAAAGTTGTTACGGTTAGGTTTAGGGTTAGTTTTAGGTTTAGGTTAGGTTTAGGATTAGTTTTAGGGTTAGTTTTAGGGTTAGATTTAGGTTTAGGGTTACTTTTAGGGTTAGTTTTAGGGTTAATGTTCTGTTGTTTGTAATGCTAAACTAAAAAAATTCAAAATCGTAACCGTACTCGGACAAACTAAAGAAACTCAAACTTTTTTAAACAACAACAAACACATATAAATGTCTTTTTTACTTATTAAACATGTTTATAATATCTGCTTTTTAGGAAATTTACAAAAAATCGTGTATATTTGTACTTTTCTTACTGTATATTTTTTTGGTAGCGCTCTTCTTTGTCTCGTGGAATGTTACGAACAGTACGTTACTTGATGCGTTACCTAATTGCAACTCACTAAAAACATAAATATTTAACATTTTCCCAATTGAAAACTTAAATACAGTACGTTGTAAAAAGTCTTAGAATTATTACTTTAAAAAGTCTAAACATTTCAATACTTTAAAATAAAAAAAAATCCAATCAAAACAACATTTCCATCCAATTCAAATACAAACTCTCTCATCAAGCTGTAACTATTTTATAAACTGTGCGAATTCAGAAAATGTAATTGCTACAATGCGACATACATGCTGTACTGCAACACGACATAGTGGCCTGCATTCTGTAGCACAATAAAAAAGTTGTATTATAGAAAATACGGGTTCGAATGTGTCGGCCGCGGAAACAGCATTTTTATGTGTTTTGGCGCAAAAACCGCACCATAGAACGGCGTCTTTAGCTATAAGATGAGTACCAGATGGAATTGCCTTCCTGTTTGGTTTGGTTTTATTGTAAAGATATTTGTGTTGAGCCACTCTGTTGGAAATGTTGGTCCTAATTTTGCCATAATATGTGGTCTGGCAATTAGCTTGTGGGCAGATCATTTTGCACATAACCTGAGGAGTGAGCTCAGATGTGATTATATCCTTAAAATTATTGATGTCTGTTTGTATTTGGAGGTGTTTAATATCTTGCACTATATAGAAATATCTCATAGGAATAATGAAATATTCCATATATGTCCTTCGTCCATAGAACATTTCGCTAATTAACATGAGCATCCATATCAAAGCACTGATTGTGTAGCCACATACATATTTCTTGGAGTTCACTTGTTAACAAAACAATTAATAATAGGGGAATACCATCTTAAGGATTATGCCATTTGACACACCTTTGTTACAGCAACTTTCAACTGTACTTCATATGTTCATCGAAATAATCATTCATTACTACTATCCTAATAATTTGTCCAAAGCCTTCTCATGTCTACAGACGAATACTTCCAAGCTACAATTTTTAAAAATCTTGATGGCTTATTGAATCCGTGTTTAATTCAATAAAAATATCTTAGTTAGCTTAAAGAATGATAATTATCCTAACTTAATATTTGTATCAATAAAGTATTCCCAGTTATTAAATGTTTTGTTAAGAAATGAATCCAAGAAATAAGGAAACAATTGCTGAGAAAAATAAAGACATACAGACTTATTTCTAGTATTTTCTGACTTTTCCTATTATCCAATGTATGTCAATAAATTACGTTTTTCATTCTTGATATTTATGAAACTCAATAGGCCTTTTCCTTTAACTGTCAAACTGTGATCTCTATTATAAATGTATTAAAATCATGGATATGGTGTAAGAGATATGGTTTGACAATTTTCATAATTTAAAAGGCTTTCTTGCTATAAGCATAACAACTGATTTGTTTTTAAAGATGTATGCCATGAAATAGCATTCCGATTATGATTAGACATGATGTTGAAGTCTTTTATAATGAAAAGATAGCATCACAAAATATTAAATAGTATTATAGATCAGTATGATGTTCTATAAGTGGTCATATGGTTTATATAGTCATTATAAAAGTCATCTCTAATAATTTCTTCTCCTCCTTTTTCTCCTCTTCCTCCTTCTCCTCCTTTTTCTTCTTCCTCCTCTTCCTCTGGTTCTTATTATTATTACTATTACTGCTACTATTATCACCATCCCACTACTACTACTTGTTATGTCCTTTTATTCTTTTCTCATGGAGTTGCAATGGCCATAATCATTTGTAAATGACTGATGATGATGAAATTTTCAAATTATTTCACACAATTCGATCAATACTTGTTATGAATTCTTTTTCAAGACTGTCTGACATACTCCAATCAACTCCAGTGGTCTTGCCTTTGCCAATCATTTCAAGGCTAAAATGACATCTTTCATTACCAAAAAAATTTTTTTTGATAAATAATATATATAGTCAAACTTCTTATGTTCTTCCAGGCAGCAAAACTTGGATTACTTTATTTGCCTTTTATGGTCTAGTGCAGTGATAGAGCTGGAGTCCAAAGCCTGTGGAGCAGAACCCAGTTTTCTGATGCTCAAATGTTTACGATCTCTCAATCAATAAAAAGTTTGATTATTCACTTTCTGATGTTTTTCTCAGTGCTCCATCCTTGTGAAGTTTCCATATTCATAACAACTTAAGAATGATCTAAATTAGTATCATATTAAATCATAATCCAATCATATTCAGCAGATGAATATGATACTAATTCAGATCATTCTTAAGTTCTTATGAATATGGAAAGTATCGATACTTCGATATTAATTCCTGGAGATGGCATTATGGTCTCAGTTTATTTAGCTTTACGTAAAATATTTACTCTATCACACATTCTTGAAACACATGAATAAATAGATATAAAGAAGATGAATGACTGCTAGCTATATCTAAAAAAGATGCTGCACATGGAAAAAGAGAAATAAAGTTCAGTGATCAATTCCATGTGATGCTGTATAATCATGCAAAAGATATATTAATCTTTAACTGAGCTTACAGTTTATATCTAGATTAGAAATGAATCGATAATATCTACCTTTATAAATAATTGATAATAATCCTTAACATCTGTATCTAAAGTAGATGGGGTCAAAAATATGAGTTCAGGAAATATGATATTTGCACTTCTAATTGTAATAGTTTGATATTGGTAAATACTGAACAAATTATGATATATGGAAGAGATCATAAACTGGGTCACTTGAAAAAGTGCTGGATCAGCAAGAAGTATATATTGAGGAATATAGTTCATTTTCAGATGTCTATTCATGTGTTTCAAGAATGCTTGGTGGCATGGAATCTCGTACATTTAATCAAATATATGAATTTAAAATTAAAATTAAATTTAGTATCACTGGTATCTTGCCCAGGCACTGAGATAAGTGCCAGAAAGTAACCCAAAACAATTCATATTCATATCACAATTTAAATTAATATTCAAATTACCTTTAGTATTAAAAAAGTTTTGATCTGAATACTAGCTTCAGACATTTAATGTTTTATTAAAAAAATTTTTTTAAAATTTTTCCTTTCTTTTTATTCTTCTAAATATTATAAATCTGAAACTCTTAATTTGTTCAAAATGTAATTTTACTTCCTTAATTTTCTCAATGAGACACTTTATATGGGAATCATTTACCATCTAATAAGAGAAATCACCACTATTTTAAAATATCATTACTTATATTTTCTTCCAATATTTTAATTCCAAAAACAATTCTATATATGGCAAGATAATTGAAAATTCAGCAATTTGAATTTTTTTAAAACTCTGCTTAGATGGTTTCTATTGTTCATTGACAGACTCTAACTTTGTTACACAGTAGAAAATTATATTTTTGAACATGTCAAATAAAAGGGAAGATAGTTACAAGCAGTTGGCTACTACAAAATTACTTATTATCTGCTAGAATATATTGTAATACTGTAAAAATTATTTTAAAAAATTAAACTTTTAAAGCATAATTTTATAGGTTTATCAGATACTGATATTTATTCATTCACATTTTAAATACAAATGCCAAATAATAAAGATTTCATTCATTTTCTAAAATGAAAGTGCTCTTCCTGACAGTAAATGATGAAAAATGTTTATTGTTTTGCTTATGATGTGATTTTTTTTAATAATTCAAAAGTCAGATGTGGTTTTTTTAGAATTTTCTTCATTTGTAAACAAAAAAAAGTCTATCAGAAGAAGTCAAATTTATTAAATTCTGATAAATAATAACAGTTTAATATTATAATTAAAGTTGAAAGCCTTCAGCCAGAAAAAAACTGGAATGTTCCTTTGAAGTGTAGTATGTTAGAATAGCATATATATTTGCTGTATGTGATGTTTTATATACAAGAAGTCTGCTATGGCAGGAAAGTCATTGATAATGAATTTTCACTTTAATGTTGGTTAGTAATTTTAATTGTTGAATTGGTATATTTGACTTATTATAATGACAATTCTAATTTTTGACATTTGATATATATATAATTAAAATGAGTTATAAATTTTGTAACTTGTCTTTAGGCTTGCATTTTATGATCACTAGATGAAGCTTTACCAATAGCTCCAAACAAGCTTTGTTTACATAAGCACCAAAAGAGATAGAATTCAAAATCTCTATCATGTATTTCCACCTCCAGACCAGCTGGTTTCAAGCTTATTGACTGTCATGAGCCAATAAGCTCGAAACCAGCTGGTCTGGAAGTGGGAATACATGATAGAGATTTTAAATTCTCTCTTTCAGTGCTTATGTAAACACAGCTTGGTAAAGCTCCATCTAGTGATCATATATATATATGAAAAACAAAAACAAGTTTTATATACGTAAACTTGCTATCACTCGCATTTATGGTCAATAGATGGAGCTTTACCAAGACCTCCAAACAAGCGTATTTTTGTTTACATAAATGTCAGAGTCAGAATTCACTGTCTCTTTCATTGGCTCCACCTTCAGATCAGTTGATTTCAAGCTGATTTTCTATCATCAGTGAAGGATAGGAGTTAAAAACTAGACCTAAATACTAACTCCAAGAGTTTATGCAACAAGTTCCTATCAGTTTGCAAGCATGAATTTTTTAGACACATAAATGTCTTCAAACTCAGCTTATCAAGCCAGAGAGCTATATGGGTCTGATATCAGTCCAGTTTCACCACATAGTCAAAGCTTCTGCAATATATATATATATATATATTAAACTTTTCATAATATTTTCATCAAGAAATTCTTGTCTTATTTTAATTCAAAATTACATTTACCATTGTAATTTTATCTTCTTTAATTTTATAAAAGTAATAATCTAAGTTATTCATCACAAACTTTATAGAAAATGTACCAAAGGAATCTTAATCCTTACTTGGCCAAATTATATAACTGAATTGAGGTTAACTTTGTAATTAATTTTTTTGTATATGTAGCTATCAGTTTGAATAAGTTTTTGTCAAAATAAATTTTTTTAACAAAATTATTGTTATAATTTTAAATATAACTAAAAAATGCAAAAATAGTCACAGCTATACATTTATTTAGGGAAATAAAAATTAAAACTTATCTTTTACATTTGTTAGAAATAATGAAATATCTTTTCTTTTTTTCCCATTGTGTAAATTTAAATTATTCTCAATATACCATATAAATTATAAAAGTAAATATATTTTATATTTCTTAAATAAAAATATCTTTCAAATTATTGACAACAATCCTGACATAAAAAGATACCTTTAGAATAATTTCTGCTTGGCAAATAATATATAAATAAGGGATGCCATTTTGTGCAATTTGAATTCTGCAATTTGTCTTTTGAACTGTGAAGTTTTATATTTTGCTAGTCTCTTTATCATTAAAAATAAAAATAAAATATATAATATTTGCTATTTATTTAGAAGTAGTTGGCCTAAAATCTCAATACATCTACTAGCACACAGACTATTCAAATGCTGTATGGGTTACATCATGATCAGAAAATTGAATCACCAGCACCATTCTGTGATTTATGCCATTTTCTAAAAGAGGGTTAAAGTTGGGGTATTAGTTTCAAAAAATTAGTTTTATTTTTTGTTAAATAAACATAGTAGGCAAATTTTAGTCTTTATATATAACATGATTTGCATGAGTTGTGATGAAAACATTACATACTGATTGTGTTTTCTATTATATTCAGCGTGTCAATATTTAAATAAACTATCTAGATCACCCCTGGAATTATTTGTCATGTAACTAAAGATGGCTGGATTGTAATTACTAACTAATACTATAAGATTAGCCATAGATTGGATTTGTAAAAACAAATTTTCAATTCTCTTCCAAATTTAAATTCTTACTATCAGCACTTTAGATAACTATTTATTACTGCTACAAATTCATAATAAAAAATATTTTGATTTTGATGTCAAGCATAAAGGCTAATTTCCTCTAATAGTTGTATCATTTACATTTATTTTATTAGTTAAAAAATAATTTTATAAAAATCAAAAAATACTTAATATCAATTCTCTTTAAACGACACACAAGCAAGTGGTTAAAATTCAAAATATTACAATGTTTTTGAAAACCAGCTGGTAGCTAGATAAAACAAAAAAAAATAAAAGATTGCTACTGGGATGAAAAGTACAGGAAGTGTATGAGAAGATCATGTGATTTTATTATTAATATAAAGATCATGTGATTTTATTATTAATATGAACCATCCTAGCTAAAGTATAGCAAGGAACCACAGTTGATGCAGGACTGAGGCCTTTAAAATATCCAGAAATTGATCTAATGTCAGAACTATATAAATATGTAAGCCTGGGTTTAAAATTTTATTTTTTTTAAATTTCCGGTTATTAATTTGAATAGTACAAAGAAGTATAAGTTAGTGAATATATGCGTAAGTGAATTAGATTCAATTTTGAATATTAGCATTGCAGATAAAGAGGAAAGCAATCAGTTTTTATGGCAAGCATTTTTAGCACTGCAGTATCTGATGCACATTGATTACTCAAATTTGCATTAGATGGTGCTAGATTAGAGTAGAAATAACTGTTCCTGAAACATTTGGGTGTACTAGATATCCAAAAGTCCTCACTGTTAAGGGCAGCAACTGGTTTTGAAAATATGGATTGAAGAACGCTGGATACAGATAAGCCTCACCACCTAGTATCTATCGGTTATTCAAGCCTTTACTAGGTGTCAAAACTAGAATACTCCAAACATAAAATAATGTCATTCGGCAACTTTACATGAAAACTACGCCTGATTATAATAAAACAAAGCCCATGCTGAATCGTTAAATCAATATTTAACTTATAATTGTATAAACCTTTTACCTCCTCTTCCACAAAAAATAAACACTGCTTCTAAAATTTATTTTATTCATACTTCAAAAGCCATTTGTGTTTATTATAATAAACTAGCGCAAATTATCTGTTTTTTTTTTTTTTTTTGTTGTTGTTTCTAATTTGTTTAAATGAAAACAGAACATTCTGTCTGGCAAAATTATAAGAACCGATTGTAATTTATGATCACAATAAATAAAAAAAACGTCAGTAAAAAGAATATTTTATCATCTATTACAATCGTTTATATCAATATAAATATATATGTAATAAACATCATATATATATATACACATTCACACTTAAAAATGATGCTCACTTGTTTGTTCTTACTCCTATCATACGAAACGAATTGATGACGGCTTTACCGCGATCCACCCAGCAGGTAACATACGTTAGCATGTGAAACAGAGGTCTCCATATGGAAATCAGATTTTAATTCAATAAGATCCCGGATAAGAATAACAAATTATGAAAATATACAATAAAGCTATTAAAGTAAACTCCAACTGTATTACGGGGTTGGGGTGGGGGTGGAGCCCTTCTAGAACAACAGATATGAGGATCTTAGGCTCTCAAAATGAAAAATGACTACATAATATTAACAACCAAAAATCAAATATATTCTCTATACAGAGATTTTCTTTTCATCTAGGAAACACAAGAAAATTATTTTAACACTGAGCGTATTTCAAAATGAAAATTGTCTATAAATCAATTGTTCAATACAAAATTGATATAATACTACTTCAAGAGACTCATCATGTTTAAAAAAATAATGCATATTTTCTTTAAAAAATTGGGTTATGTATTGGTTGTTGATAGAATATATTCTAAACATGGTATGGGTCGTATTTATATATTGGACTATTTCCATCATCTAATATTAAGTATTATTTTTATTTAAATATACCAATTACATTTAACTGTTAATAATAGCACATAGGGTGGTATTTTCACACTGTTTCAATAGGTATTATTCTCCTCACTTCTTCATATGTTTCTGGTCTAACCAGTAACAGCACTAACATGGGAATCAAATATGGACTCTTTGATTCTTGATTATTGAATCTTTTAAGCTAACACTCTAACCAACTGAGCCATCATGTCAAAGGCTGGTTAGAGCATTACCTTAAAAATGCAATATTCAAAAATAGAAAGGTCCAGGTTCGAATCCTATACTAGTACTATTACTAGTCAGGCCAACAACACCTGAAGAAGAGATGAGAATAATATCTATACAATTTTGCTTGTACTTACTAACCTGTATGTTATTACCAACAGTTGAATGTAATTGGAATATTTAAATTTAAATTTTTCTAAAGACATTCAATATTTAATATTAGATGATGAAAATAGTCTAATATTTAATTACATCTAAAATACCATAATCACAAACCTTCAGGAAAACAATAGTATGGGTACTTTTGTTTCAAATCATCTTGTATAGCATACAGCATTTATTGAAGACAATTTGAATAATATTGCAATCACAATTTGGATAGATAATTTTTATATATGCAATAGGTACAGATTCCTAATATATAGGTCTTACCCCCTTCTTCCAGATTTTCTGACACTTTCTGTATCAGTAGGAGATTTCCCATTGGATAGTAATCTTTGAGATAAAAAATAAAGTTCAGGCAGGTTCTTTATTACCTTTTGGAATGGATAGATTTAAACAACATGCACTTTATGATACCAAATGAAGGGCAACATTTTCGTCATACAGATGGGGGGGGGGGTACAAACTATTGACATATTTTTTCTTGAGTAAAAGTTGTTAATTAGTTCTTGATGAATTACTAATACTGCCAACATAAAAACTTAATCCATTTGGAATCCACATTCTTATACTGAAAGCTATTCTTTCCCAAGATGAAATTAAAGAAAAAGCTTATTGGTGTCAATTTACCGGTTATCTTGAATAGGCTATTAATAGATTCTGCCCAGTTCTTTCTTGCTGTGATATATTTAACAAAATCATTTCCACACCTGTCAGAGAATATATTCCTTGCAAATATTGAAAGCAATTCATTCCGAATTAGAATAGACAGTGATCTTTGTAGTCAGTTTCCCCTACCAAAGATCCAGAAATTCCTGATAAATATGTTAAAGTTATTAATAAGAAATCAAGTCATACATCATGTGACTTTATTTAAGTTTGTATTACAAATACAATTTATCCAAACCACTTCAAACACTTTTTAGCAAAACTCTTTGTTTGTACATATACATACACTTCTGTTTCGACTGACCTGCAGTCTTCTTCAGAGCCAGTTTATTTTAGTCTGTTTCAGTTTATTTTAGTCTCTTAAAATAGACTAAAATAAACTGGCTCTGAAGAAGACTGCAGGTCAGTGGAAACATAAGTGTATGTATATGTACAAATAAAGTGTTTTGCTAAAAAGTGTTTTTAGATACTAAAATAAACTGGCTCTGAAGAAAACTGCAGGTCAGTTGAAACATAGATATATGTATATGTACAAATGAAGAGTTTTGCTAAAAAGTGTTTGAAGTGATTTGGATAAATTGTATTTATAGGATAATACAGCAAAATAAAAAAGTCAGACACTAGATCTAAAATATCAATTCAAGGCCAGCACTTAGGTAATACTTAACTATTAAATAGAAAATTTGAAATTTTCAAACACCTATATGTCTTCAAATCCAGCTATCTAACTTAAACAGTTATATGGGTCTAAACACATGTCAGCTGCACATATATTAATAGCCTTAGAAATATAATATTGCCAAAGCTCCAAGAGCCAAATTATAATAATAAGGAAATCAAGTATACATCATGTTACTTAATTTAAGCTCGTATTACAAATTTAATATAATGAGGGATAATTCTAGACATAGATATTTAAATGCTTTTTCTTGCAGCATTTACTGATAAAATCTTGTTTAGAGCTATTAGAATTCTCATTATATTACATGTTTAGTCATTGTATGATGGCAAAAAAGAGAAATGGAGAGAGGCCATGGAGAAAAAAAAATGTAAACAAATAAATAATAAAAAATTAAAATTTACAAAACTTATTAATTTTACAAACCTCAGTACAATGATAGCCTTTTTTTTTTCAATAAATTTAATGTTCTCAAATCTCAAACATGAATTTATTTAATCATTTCCTCTCTCCATAATTTAAATGCAGTCTGTATACCATAACTAAAAAGCATATGTACATAATTTTTTCTTTGCACCCCCCCCCCCAGTTTTATACTATATAGTGCAACGGCCAGGTTCAAGCCCTTGTCATTGCCCCTTTCAGTTTAACTACCAAACCTATCTGTGCTGGGTTCAAACCCTATTAAAATATTCATTTTATTAAAATAAATATCTAAACCATACTATCATGGCTGGGTGCGCAGCATTATATATGCACATTTGAATAAATGCTACATAGGCTAAATATGTATGTGTGATATAACTATATATGCATTAATTACCATTTATGAAAGTTATCTTTAATTTCATGCTGGTAGCAATTAAATTAGTTAATATGATTTTTAAGTCCTGAGTCTCATGTTTCTCCCTGCCCTATGCCGGCTGTGAAAGATGGATGTGCTACGTGTAACTTAAAGTATGGTCATTCATAGGGTCTTGAGTCATGGAGTACTGGCAAACCAGTTGAAGTTTGGTCGGATTCGGGATGTCACTATCCTGGTCTGGTCGGCCTTGGTCTCTTTGTCTGGATTCTGTTATGCGAATGTACAAAACTTGACCATTACCATAGTACTTATCACATTTTTAGTAAAATATATTGCAGTATAGCGAATAATAAATAATAATAATAAAAAAGTCAAAAAAGTTCGGTCATTAAACAAGAAAAAAATTATTGATAAAACAAGAAAAGTAAGAAATTAGGCACATGCTTTAAAGGAATGAGATCTCAATCAGAGATATTATAAAAGGAAACAGATTCATACCAATGACTCTGGTCATTAATAATTAATGGTTGAAACAAAAAAAGTCTTAAATCTATGGTTAAATGATATGAAGTGTAAGAACGTTATGATTGATAGATTTGTATTGCATCAGCAGACCTTGTGTTTTTATGAAGAATTTACCCGACAATCTAGATTCTGAAACCACAATCTTAAAATTATTAAAATAACTAACAACATCTGTTTGATAAGAAATCTGCAATCACATTCACATTATAATTTTTTAAAAAATTTTGAAAAACAAAATGCTTGAAAGAGTAATGACTGAACACACATATGGAAATAAGTTTTCTCAATTAATTATTAATAACATGATTATTTTTTAAAAATTTGGTTTATATTATATCTTTTAATTTATATATGCATACTATACACATAAAGCATCTCTTATATATAAATAAACATGTTGAAAAGTACTGTACCTACACTTATAGTACAATAAAAAGTACTTGTCAACAAACAATCTATTATGCACTATATACATTGTATAAGGAGGAACTGTGAACTATGCTAAATGTAAAAAAGCATTGTTTAAATGTTCATTTTGATTGTCAAGCATTGGTGATCGAGAGGTCAGTGACAGCTGTTTTACAAGCAGTTGTCCCGGGTTAGCGGGTTCGCTTCCCGGCTGATGCTATGACACATGAGAAAGATAAAAATGTTCATTTTGATAAGTGGTTGCATTTTGAAGTCAATTACATTTGTGAAAATATGTCACAGTAAATATGATAAGATATGTATAGCTAAGCAATTCATCATTGACTCTTTTGTTTTAATCTGCATAATTTTAAATGTCAGCTTGTTTCTGTCTATGAGAAGTGATGCTTTTTACAAGGGAAGCTGAAACAAAAAGACTGCATGTCTAATTTTAGGGACAGTGTTATGTATAGATGAATAGTAAAACATATTTTGTAGAGCCTACTTCAGGAAAGAAGCCTTTTTATCAGACTCTTGCAAAGAAACAATAAAATAAAAGATAATAACTCACCAATCTAAAATAATTGCTGAGTAATATGGCCTCGGTGTTTTTTTAAATTACCCATTTATTGACCAATATTGAATAGTTATGGGGTTGTCTATGCGCTAGGTACATAAAAAGAATATCTAGGTTGTTAAAAAAAGTGGAATATTTTATCCAGATTTGCATCAAGGCCACAGACACGGTAGAGAGATTTGATCTCATTCATCATCATCATCAACCATTATCAATCCACTGCAGGATGAAGGTCTCTCCAAGTTCAATCCATCTCCTCCGATCTTTAGCTTCTCTTCTCCACATCACCCCTGCACACTTTCTTATTTCATTCATCCATCTCACATGTGGTCTTTTTCTGGGTCTTTTACAATCTCTTGGAATCCAGTCTAAGATTTCAGTTGTCCATCTATTATCATCTCTTCTAGCAATATGTCCAGCCCACCTCCACTTCAGTCTTTTAATTTTTTCAATGAGGCCAGTAACACCTGTTTATTCTCTTACCCATATTTTGCGTTTTCGATCTCTTCTTGTTACTCCCAACGTGCATCTCATTACGTCACAATATATATATATATATGCATGCGTATATGTTTTAAAGCAGGGTATAAAATTAAAAATATATTTTTATATTTTTACAAAAAGAAAATAATCCAAAAACAATATATATATATATGCCACTTTATCAAATTTATATATAAGATAAAAGTTTTGAAACAAAAAACAGAAGGTTTTGAATATTTTTACTTTGTTGTTTTTTTTTTTAATTTTTTTTTTTTTTTAAATTCTTATCAAAACTATATACATTTAAACTGCGTAAGTAATCAAAAACTGATAAAATGTCTAGCTCCATAAAAATAAAAAGAAATAGCACACGAGGGAGGGGGTGATATGTCTCCAGATGGCTTTAGAAATATCTAGCTCGCTTATTACCCATCTCAGTCTGTAAACTCCTGCTATTTCGAGTGATTTGACTTTTTTAAAAATAGTATATAAATATATATTATGGCTATTTTTTTTTTAAAAATTGGTTATTAAAAAATAAGCAAAGAGCTAAAATTGCAATGCTAAAAAACGGGGGGGGGGGAATATTGCATTATATTAGGTAGTAAAAATAAGTACTCGAATGGTTTATTGCTAAGAAATTAATAAGTTTAACTATCGGAAGTGACAGAGAAAACCGGAAGTCCAAGACTTGGCGGCAATCCATGAACATTGAAAGTCTGCCATTTTATTACTGCACCAAACCATACAGAGAATAGTAAGTAATGAAAGGATATTATGGAGCAATGGTAACATATGACTCTGTCATACCTAGTCTGAGTTCAAATCTGAACTGAATAAACGTAAACATTTATTCTACAACCGTGAGGTTCTTTTTTCGGTAGCCATCTCATAGCCAATCCAACGGAGTATTTAATATTGGGCAGCGAATGGGTAAAATTATTTTTAGCTGGAGGTTAAAACAAGGAGCATAATCCCCTTATCCCTCAAACCATAAGATAATGAGTATTCCATTTATTTCGTTATTCTTTTATCAGAGCTATTTGAGAAATTTTTATTCTATACTAAGAGCTTTTTACCTTTGTATTAGATAATGCTTTATCCAATTAGATTATTCTTTGGCAGGATAGCCTTATTGATTAAAGTGTCACTTTAAGTTTAGTCTTCATGAAAGATCACCAGTCCAATTCCCTTTCTAGTATTGCCACTAGTCACGTCAGCAACATCTGAAAAAGAGAGAATAATAATGTTGGGTTCTATGTTATTATTAATAGTGAAATACATTTGTAAAGTTTGAATATTAGATGATAGAAAAAATACAACATATATCTACTCATTGAATTGCAACATAATAAGAATAACTGAATGACTTTACTGCTTGAGAATCCACAAGAAGTTTGAGTACCATCCATACAGGACAAAGTAATTGTTTGTTGCTAGGGAGGTCATGTGATGGCTGAGCACTAGGAGTGATGGAATTGAATCAAATTCCAAAGACCTTTAGCTTTTGAATTTATGACTCTACAACTATACTAAAACACATGAAAAAGGTAATCATTAGTTGCTAAGTAGGTCATATGATGTTTGAACACTGGAAGAGAAGGAGCTGAGTTGCAATTGAAGGACCTTTAATTCTTGAGTCTGCCACTTTACAACCGCACTAAACTATACTGGGCGAAATAATCATTTGTTGTAAGGAGGTCATGTGATGTTGGAGCACTGGAAGTGATTTGAGTTGAATTGCAATCCAAAAAAATCTCTGAAAAAATTATTGTTACATCTAAATTATAAGTAGTGGCAGAACCATATATTTACCACGTAATTAAAGCTTATTTTAAAACCCCCACCCAGGTTTTATAATTAAATCTCAATTATGGTGGGTGCACAATCTTTGAATTATATATAACATGAAATTACACCTATATGATGTCTAATCTAAGAATATATGTTTCTGATAATGTAGTGGTTAAAAAGTCAATTCAGAGTTTAAGGTTTTAGGATCAAATCATCTAAGTATATATATAAAAATCATTTCAAACTAACTGAATGGAACTGGTAATTGCTCAGTCTTCCACCAGGGTGCTTGAGTGTCACATGACTTCATGAACAGTTAACCTATGATTATTATTAAACACAATAGTAAAATTTGTAAATGAAATGGACGGTTGAAGAGTTGTGGGGTGGAATGGTTTGAAGCCTGTTCATTAAAGTATGAAGATTGGCTATCTTAATATAAAACTGAGTATTGATTGTATATATGTGAAGAGATGATAATCTGACCAACTGACGAGTGCTGGTTTAGCACGAAATACAGTTATTGGTAATTATTTATCTTTTCGACATGTGTGCGATCAAGTTTATCCGCAGTATGAGATAGCATGTATAGTTAAGGTCGTGTAAAAGTCTGAGTTCAAAACCCCTATATAATTAATAAGATAAATAGACGTAAATTTAAAGCAGACAAAAGGGTTGCAATCTAAAAAAATTTTGTAATAGCTTAGCTAAAAAGATTCTGCTAATTAAACGTTATTTATGACCATTTTACGAAATATTTTATATACTTCTATTATTTATATCATTTCAAGTGACCATTTGATTAAATATTTTAACTGTAATTTACAATATTGTAGCATTTTAGATATCACTGAATGTTTATCTTTTACCGCATTCAATTTTCAAGAATAGTTTTTTTACTTATTTTATTCCTTTGGCTTATATTTTCACTTCACGTACATATTTTAATTATTTGAAAAGAAATCTTGCAATATTGATCTGACTAATTAATACTTATGAATAATTCATTTAGTTGTAGAAACTATTTCAATATTCTTATGATTACTTAAATAATTTATTTATTCATCTTTTAAACAAATGTAATGTTTAGTAAGTATGCATTTATTATAAAATTATAACGACCCTATGACATTTTGCATCTACTATTTTAATAATGTGTAAGTTATAGCTCTGTGTTATTAATTTCTCTCTACAAATTCATTTTTAATTAAATTATTTAACTTTCTGTCTGCATATGGTCTTTACATTTAGCAATGCATTTTTTTTCTCATGTGTCATAGCATCAGCCAGGAAGCGAACCCGCTAACCCGGGACAACTGCTTGTAAAGCAGCCATCGCTGACTTCTCGACCACTAATGCTTTGTATTCTTCTTTTTCAACGTTTAGTTAAAGCACTTTCTATTAGATCCATTACCTAAAGGACATATTGTTTACTCAGAGATTAAACTCTCCATACAGTAGTGCCACTCATCAATGGATGTAAAAAGCTTTGTGCATAAAATCCCTATCTAGTGCCTATTCACCCAATATCTCCAGACTAGTTTCTAGCTTGTGGCTTTCACCAGTGCAGAGCCTTGGATCTTAAAGCTCTAGATCTAGGTCTAAGGATCTAATGCAAACCTCCAGCAGTTATCTTTTACCTTATTAGTCCAAAATGAAAATGCAATAATGTTTTTAATTAAAGCTCATTACCTTGTATAGTCATGGACTTGAAACTTTATAGTTAGCTAATAATATAAAAGGTGACTGCTGGAGAGTTGCATTAAATCCTAAGTGCAGTGCGCTTATGTCCAAGGCTCCTCAATGAGAAAAGCCACATGCTAGAAACTAATCTGAGAATATTAGATTAGTAGTTCACTAGATAGGGATTTTATGCACAAATCTTCTTGCATCCATTGCTTACTCTGACTTGCACTGAGTGGTGCTTCTGTATGGCGAGTTTAGTCTCTGTGTGAACAGCTTGTGTAAACATTAAGAATGGTGGTCATGATGTTTATTGGTTTAAGGACAATTTGTCCTCTCTCTAAATATTAAACTGTGTTTCTGAAGAAAAGTATGCACAGAATTAATGTCATAAAGTGGATACATAGGTTATATGTAATAATATGTTGGATCATTTTCATCATCGATCATTAAATGTTGAATGTCTAGAAAATTTTAAACTTTTATTTTAATTTTTCCAATTACAAACAACTATTAATAATAACATGCAAATAGACAACTCAGGTTAGTAGATTACAAAACAGTTTAAGTGGAATTATTCTCCACTCTTCTTCAGGTGTTACTGTCCTGACCAGTAATAATATTAATGTAGAAGTCAAACTTACAACCCTAGGTTCTTGAATATCCAATTTTAAGGCATTGCTTTAACCCACTGAGCTATTAACATTAAAGAATACTCCTATTTTAATATTGTCACTGATCAGGTCAGCAACACCTGAAGAAGAGTGGAGAAAAATACCACTTGAAATAGTGTGTGTGTGTGTTATTACCAACAATTGTTTGTATATGGAAAAGTTTAAATAAAGTTTAAACATATCTAAACATTAAACATTTAATGATAGATGATAGAAATAGTCTAGCATATCACATCTAAGGTATTATCATCACAAACATTCAGTCATCAGTTATATATGTATAATGGTATATATGTGTTTATCAAATCTCATGAAAATTGTAAAGCTTCTTATATAGGTATGAGTAATCATCGCATCAGTGTTAAGAGAGATGAGCATGCTAATGCAGTTAAACAACACTCATCATCATCAGCACTCTCACTCCATACTATGGATTCAGGTCATAAAATTGTTTTTTCTAGTATCAGGATCATATCCAGATGTGATAATCTATACCAGTGCAAAATTAGAGAAGCCATTGAGATACTTAAAAGGCCAGATTGTATCAATAAGCAAGATGATACATGCAAACTTCCTCCTATTTGGAAATATTTTTTTTTAAAAAAACAACTTTAATTTAACATTTTTGCTATTGGTGAAACTTTAACATTTTTTTCAAATCAGTGATTGTAGCGCCTCTACAACCATCTTTCTATCTTTTATCACCCAGTGGATGACTTGTGTGACCAAGTCGAAATGTCGGTACATCAATATTTAAAATATTTTAACACGGATGAACCCACAAAATAAGTCTTATATATATATATATATTGTACATTAATCCAAATGAAATACTTACCAGCAAGTAACTTCTATGAGCTTACATGATTAAAAAAAATGTAAGTATGATTTATAAAAATTCATTAGAATCTAATTTGATTTATAGTTTTACTGAATTTGGAATTAAAACTATCTTCTTGGTCATAAATAGTCCATATAGAGTCATTTCAAATTTAAACACTTCATTTTATATTGCTTAAATCAGGTTTACTCAACCAATCAGAATTCTGGACTTCTGGAGTATTATTTAACAATTTTTTTTCCATTACATTAGCCACTTAAATGATTCTTTGTTGAAAAACTCAGAATACATTTGGTTTTTTATATTCATATTTTTTTAGTTATATTTGTTTTGATGAATAAAAATTTATTTTTTTTAATGTATTTTTCCATATATATATTTTTAAAAAGATAAACTAAATTTAATAAATGAAATTTGTTTAAAAAATAAAATATCAACTTGCAAAAAATTAAAAAAGTAGACTAACAAGCAGAAATAGACAAAACAAAGTATTATACAAAGAAAGTAATCATTATAAAATCAGCATATTTAGTAAATATTTTGATAAATCATAATCTCAAGTAATGAAAACTTGATTTCAAATATTAAAATTCAACTTATAATGACAAAAATGAAAAATAATAGATAACTGATAGGAAGTCTTTTTAGTTATTTTTAGTTTGACAACAAAATCTAAATACCATACATTTACTTAGAAACAAATATTTAATAATTTTACAAAAAAAAATAAAAAATAAAAATAACAAATTATATATAAATTTATTGTTTTGTTTTCATGATATAAAAAAGCTAATGGTTTCATTGCTTGGGAGTTCATAAGAAGTTTGAGTGCCAGAATTGACCTCCTGAATCCAAGTTGGTTCCTTTACTGCTCTACTGCATTACCACTCTACAACTGCACCAAGTGAAAATCAATGCACTGCCAATGCAGCACATAATTTCTACTCAATAAGAATGGACTCTTTCTTATTGTTTCTAATTGGCTCCAAACTCTTACTATTGTTATATCTTTTCTCAGTAGTTACCAACATCTAGAAATATTAGTTATACTTAATGATATGGCATTGATACCATCCAAATGCATATACATGTAATGTTTATTGTGCCACTTTCAAACTAAATAGCCCCAATTTTTTTCTGTTGTAACTAATGGCTTGCTTCATCTTGTGCTGTTTGTGTGAGTGTGCACAATACTATCTTTTAGCAATGTTACCACTTTGGTACAGTACCATTTCAGCGTGGGTGTATTTAAAGTTTGCAGAACTATTTCAATCTGCATTCAAAAGTAATTACAGTACAACTTACCTAATGTAGTATTAAAAAGTAATAATTATAAGCCCATTACCCCTCTTCTGAACCCAACATGTAAAGTGTAAATAATGAGAAAAGGTTAGGGGAAACCACAATTTCATTGTTCTCCTGAAAAAAGTCACAGTTCTTGAGAACACCTACAAGAATTAAAATGTCTGACTGTAAAATTTCTTGTAGTTATACCCAGAGACAAAAAGAAATTGTAAAAAGAATACATTTCTTAATCATAAACAAAACAATTGAGTTGGAAAATTATTAATTATTATTAATAAGTGTGCCATTAATGTTATCCACCATACCTTAGTCACATATTCTTTCAAAGATAGCTATTGGAATAAATAAAGATTAATTTTCCTTTTCAAAAATGACCCTCCCCCCCAAAAAAGTAAAATACAGTTCAGTAATTAAAGCATTCTCATTTCTTCCAGCACGATGTAGTTAGTTATCTGTCAAGCATTGATAGTAGACTTTTTAAAGTTTGTGGAAAGAAGGGATTTTCCCAATGTGCAGCACTGTCATACACAGGGAATTCTACTAGAATAGAATATTTGCAATAATGTCCGTTAATTGATAAGTTTTAATTCTTGCAGATGTGAAAAGGCATACCAACTCCCCCCTTACAATGCAGGACTAAGATAAAATTTGTAGGCACTTGTTAAGGATTTAAATTGATCATCGTAAAATTGTTAATTGAATAAATTTGACAGTAATTTATTGAGGAAATCAATCAATGAATTACATTAACCCATATGATAAAATGTTTGAGTTTTAAAAATTTCTTGTAATTATATTCAGAAACAAAAAGAAATTGTAAAAAGAATTACAGTAATTTATTAATAAGAAAAATAAATGAATTACATTAGCCCATGCAATTATTCTTATTATTATTCTTTCACAAATAAGGTGGTGGGCCCAGTAATGTTATATTTATGTGCATTTTCCTAGAAACAATGCCATTAAGTGTTTCCAACATGCTAATAGAACAGTACCAAATTAAAAAATCATGCAAAGCCTTTTTACCTATCACCAAATGTTCAAAACATAGGCATTCATTCCTCACCACAGCAACAATGGACAACTTCAATGAATCTAACTTAAGAATTATAGATAATCCTATTAATTCTTTAATCTTGTTATTGATGATTGTACTTAACCAAAGTTTTAACTTTCCTTTTATTTATTTATCTACCTTTTTTTAAATAAAAAATTTATATATATATATATATTTTCTTCATTATAAAAAAAACTTTACTTATAAAAATTGAGATGATACCCAGCACAGTGTATGCAATAATGTTATTAATATCTATTTGTAGGTCAATCATTTTTATATGATGAAAATTTTTTTTATTAGTGATAAAGAGGATATTTACAAATGTTAATTTTTTTACAAATAATTTTTTAAACTTTAGATATCATACACTGATTTGTGACATATCTATAATTTTAGTAATATGGGATCTTTTATGTTCTCCAGATACCACATATTTATAAACCAACAATTCTCCACCAAAATAAAATCAGAGAAACCATTGAGATTCTTAAAAGTCTTATTTTTAAACCTGTTAATTTGAATCATTTTCAATTTTTTAAATATTGTTTTTATCCATTATCATTTATTCTTTCTCTTTATACTTTATATTTTTAAAATTTTCTGTTCATGTTTTCTATTGGTTGAATCCTTGATCTTTTCATACATCTTTTATAATAACAATCATTATCTAGTTGATGGCTGGTGTGGAAACATGATTACAATAGTATTTTCAAGCATACATGAATGAACTCAAATAATATGCCATTTATATCTGTAATCTATAAAAATCCTAATTTAAACATATATATATATACACACATAATTCATCATTTACATTGAATGTTTAGTTTAAAATATTTTTTTAATTAAGCATTACATTCTAAATGTTGTATAAACACACTATACTATATTAAAACCTTCTTTTTTGATTGTTCTTAGTATGTTGTATATTTTTATTATCAGATATAATGGAGCTGTGTAAACCATGTAGTTCTGAGTGTGCAAAACAAATTGGTTTGAATTTAGCTCATGCAGTATAAATTTCATACTCTCTTTTTCAAGTTTAACAGTATCTCTTTACTACTTCTAATTTCAATGGCTGTAGATTTTCTTTGTCTCTTGCAAATGATTATTTTTTTGACTTTTCAAGACAAATAGTATAAAAGTTATAACTAATGCCTATGATAATAAAAAGCAAATTTATTTCATTATAATAACTGATTGCAATAAAGCAATCAAATAAATCTAGTTAAATGTAATTTTATTTCTGTACTTTTGCAATTTTATGGCTATATTTTAAATTTTTTATATAACAAATATTTTAATATTTATTATTTATAAAGCTTGTAATAAAAAAAATCAAATTTGAAATGATATTTATATAAACCAAATACTCTTCTTAGAAGCAGTATGAGATACCTCTTGTAGTGTTTACATTACTATACCATGTTGTAGCCATTGTGAGTTAAGTAGAAATTTAAGACAAGTATATATTAAATAAAAAGGAATCTAGTATCTTACCATCTAAAAAATGGCATCTCTAACAATATTTACATAGATTTGAATAACAAACAATACATTTAATTTATGCAATATTAAATGTTAGCTAAATTAAGTCATAAATCTATGATTATGATATTGGAAGAAATGAAAGCATTTAATTAGAATAAAGAGATTTAAGCCAATAAAAATTGTTTCTGTTTAAATGTTTAAACATTTATTTATTACAATTATTTTGGCTATGATTATGAGGGATAACACTTCAAAAGTGCTTAGCCTGGATAAATTTATTTAGATCATTTGATATTAACAGCTTTTTCAACCAGCATTTTAAAGCACTTGTATATACTATCTTTAATATTTGTAAAAAATTTAAAATCTACCTTAAAAGAAATATTTCAATCTAAATCATTATTTTTAATCTTATCAACCCACTGTGAGATGAAGGTTTCACTAAGTTTAATTCATTTTTTCTGATCTCTAGCCTCTCTTCTCTATATCAAACCAGTGCACTGCCTTATTTTATCAATTCAACTAGGTCTTTACTATTTCTTGGAATTCAGTTTAAGATTTCAACTGTCCATCTGTTATCATCTCTACTTCAGTCTCTTAATTTTTTCAATGATGTCAGTAACAACTGTTTTCTTTCTATCCCATGTATTTTATTTCTGATTTATATATGTAACATTGTATCATATCTGAAAGATCTAAGATTTTATAATAGCACTTGCTCCATTGCATCTGAATCCAAGATATATCATAAATACTTGAAACTGCATATAACAGCCATCCAGATATAATATACATGTTTAATTTAAAAATTTATGTTTGAACAATTAAACCTAAAATATTATTCTGATAATGTAATTAAATATTTATATAGTGCTATGTTGATAAATTGTAAATTAGTGACCAGGCTAATGCACATGCACTTTAAAGATAACTATACGTAAATAATACTAACATTCTCAAACACAAGATAAAGTCTTTAGAAAAGTTAGAATGAATCCATCTAACTTTTCGACCCAAATGTTTAAGTATGGGCAAGTCTTAAGTGTTTGGATATAAGAGTGTGACAATATTAAACAGTCACTTTAAATTACTTTAATATGCTTGGATGAATGATGCCTACGAAATTATTTAAAATTTGCTATACATCATTCTTGATTGAAGTTAAACACACACACACACACACACACATATATATATAATTAAATATTTATACAGCGCTATGTTAATAAATATTTAATTATATATATATGTGTTTAATTTCAATCAAGAATGATGTATAGTAAATTTTAAATAATTTCGCAGGCATCATTCATCCAAGCATATTAAAGTAATTTAAAGTGACTGTTTAATATTGTCACACTCTCATATCCAAACACTTAAGATTTGCCCATACTTAAACATTTGAGTCAAAAAGTTAGATGGATTCATTATAACTTTTCTAAAGACTTTATCTTGTGTTTGAGAATGTTAGTATTATTTATGTACAGTTATCTTTAAAGCACATGTGCATTATTCTGATAATGTAAATAAATTTGCAAATAATACCTGGTTTTTTGTAATCAATGTCAATCTATTTATCATCTAAAAATAAACAAATTGGCATTGATATAAAAATGGGGATTATTTTCAAGTTTATTTAAATGATTCTTTGGAAATGTGATTTGGGAATTATTGTAGTAGAGATTTTGGGCTTAGTTGTTTGTGAATAGATTTATAGTATTAGTGTTCCAGTTTGATGAGCCAAAATTTATTTATGAACCTGTTAAAATTGTTAGGATTTTTACATATATACACCCAACTTAAGTGCACTTTAATTTTTAATACACCTGATTAAAATGTTATTAGATATAATTAATAAAAATAAAACAATGCACTTAAGAAAAAAACAGCACAGTAATAATTGAGAGAGCAATCACATGACCAACTGAAAGTGCAAAACAACAAAATGGTGGATTGCAATATAAAACAATATGGCTGATTACAAAATAAAACAATAATCAAATGGCTTTGTAGCATAGAAATATTTAAGAAGTTCAAGCACAATAGGTGTCAGCACTAGGACATGATGGTGAGTGTTTGAAAAGTGACTGACAATATTTGTACACACTGGTGTGAACATAAATGTATAAATTCAAATTTATATGTTTTTAATTTTTGTATTTAATATTTTTCAACCCATGTTACTGAAACATAGCTAATAAGCTGGACAATAACAAAAATCAATTGGAAAACATTTATTGAATTGTATTTATATGTTGGAATACTTCCACCACCTAATATAAGTATTAATATTTTCAGAAAAATCTAACTTTATTTAGATATCCCAAATATATTCAACTGTTAGTAATAACACACAGGTTAATAAGAAAATGTACACTGCCAGCCTGATCAATGACAGTACTAGCATGGGAATCAAACCTGAACTATTAGATTCTAATATTGAATTTTAAGGTAAAATTCTAACCAACAGCCATCCTGCCAAAGGCAACAGTCAATAGAAATTTCATATACTTATCTATGAGGTTCCTTCTGATTCTTCACTTAGTTGATTAGTAGTTTCCATGCATTATGCATAGTCATATTAGTTTGACTTATGACATTGACCACCATTGACATGTGAGCAGCTTTTTTAAATATTATTCTTTGTACTTTTTCTTCTCTATCCAATATTTTCGAATTTTCACAATTGAACACATATTCATTGGTACATACATGGTCTAATATCTTAGACACATCTGTTTTCTCTCTTCTAATCATCAGTTTATGTTCTTGCATTCACTGATATCACCAATATATGTTCTTCCACAATCACACAGTATCCATTGGTACCATTGGTATGACCAGTTGTCTCACTGACAAGCAATTTCAAGAATACAAACTGATGATTAGGAGAGAGAAAATAGTTGTGTTTAAGGCAGTAGACCATGTATGTACTAATGAACAAATACTCTGTTGGTAAAATACAAAAATATTGGACAGAGAAGAAATGGTACAAAGAAGAAAATTTAAAGAAGCTGTTCACATGACAATGGCAGGCAACCCCACAAGTCAAACTAGTGTGACTATACATAATGTATGGAAACCACTAATCAATTTTGCTCTTAGAAAAAAATAATGAAATCAGGAGAAATATCATACATGGATATGAAATTTCTACTGACTGTTTCTTTTGGAAAGATGGCTCAGTTGGGTAGAATTTTACTTTACAATTCAATACTCAAGAATTTAAGGATGCAGGTTCGATGACCATGCTAGTATTATCACTGGTCAGACTGGCAATACCTGAAGAAGAGAGGAGAATATATCTTGAAACGTTGTGCAGATACTAACTTTTCTGCTATTGCTAACAGTAGAATGTATTTGGAATATTTAAATAAAGTTAAATTTTTCTGAAGACATTCAATACTTATATTAGATGATGGAAACAGTCCAATATATAAATACAACTAAAATACCATCATCACAAACCTTCAGGAAAACACATTCGTTAAATATTTTAATTTAATAGAAAAATAATAATGGTTGTTTAAAAGAATATGCCTTAAATTTAAATATTTTTGATTTTATTTAAATTTGTATGATTTTATGTTTGCTTTTCTAAAATAGTCAGTCTGTTGTTCGAGAATGCAAGTTTCGTTATATAGTTATATAATAATGCAATTAGAAAAGTTAATAAGTGAACTATACAATAAATGACAAATAAGAAATCATTATGTTTTTCTATAATAACTTAATTATTGTTGAAGGAAAGAAAATATTTCAAATCATTCTCTGTATTTTATCAAATTGTTAACATAAGTTTTTTTATTTTTTATAGATAAATACAAACTTGTAATTTAATTTTTAAAAAAATTTGACATTTATAAGTAGTTTTAATTTATAATAAAACTAAATGACTTCTGACTTAGCATTAATAACCTTACCAAATTGTTCTCTAATAAAGTTAAAGATTATTTTAAGATCAGGTTATACTATATTTCGACAGAAACATGAAAGCACATACAAAACACCTTGAAAGGTAAATAGCTGACTTGAATTATTTGTTAAAGCACTAAACATCACATGATCACTATTTCTTATACTAGCACATAATTGTTATTAAACAAAGCAACACTCTCCATACAGCAGTGCCACCCAGTGACAACCAGAGTAATCAATGGATGCTAGAAGGCTTGTGCATAAAATCCCTAATTAGTGCCCACTCATCCAATATCCCCAGACTAATTTCTGGCTTGTGGCCTTCGTCAGTGAGGAGCCTTGGACCTGAAAGCACTGGGGATATTGGATGAGTAGGCACTAGATAGAGATTTTATGCAAAGCCTTCTGGCATCCATTGATTACTCTGGTTGGCGCAGGGTGGCACTACTGTTAGGAGAATTTTGCCTTGTTGAATTATTTGATGTTGACATGTTAAATTTAAGAACTTATTTGTTAAAGTAATTCTAACAAAGTGTTTTTAACAGTAGTTCTAAGCATATCTCTTAAATGGTTATCTTCTGGGTCTTTGATCCAAGGACAAGACTCCATTTCAGGATAAAACATGGAAAGTAATTCAATGTTTTTTAAGCATTTAAAAAATTCCTGAAATTATCAGGCTAATATACCATATTAAAGGTAAAATCTCTACTGTAAATGTAAAATATTTATAAATATGTTTGTATACAATAAAATGTGTATCTAATTTATTGTATGGAAGTATGATTTGGACTTCTTATTGATGTAAGATAAAAATATTACGAAAAGTATTGTTTAAAAATGCTCTGTAAAATTTTAAAAATATAATAGCAAGACCATAAAACCAACCAATATATTGGTCAGTTTCACAGATGTAATTCTAGAGTCCACTACTGCAAATTTCTTTGTTGGATTGGACATGTGAAATGAATGAGATGATACAATATTCCCTTAGAAATAATTTTACTTTTAATACATCTTTATTGATATAAAACTAAAGAATAATGGGTATTAATCTGGTTGGCTATCTACATGTTCTTTTTGATCTTTTATTAATTCTTTAATTTTAAATATGCAACTTTTTTCACATGCGTTAGTGAAGCTATAATTATATTTAAAATAATGTGTAATAGATCTGCTTAGCGCTTTCGAGATTTAATGTTCGAATCTCATACTCATAGCTTTGTGAATGAATACTGTTGTAATTTATTGTACACATATGCAAATGAGTTTGAATATTTAATTAGTCTATTGTTTAGAGAGAGCAAAGCATGCCTCCATTCTATTAATGACACTGGGATCATTTGCAATGTAAAAAGCTTCTTTAACTTTTCTTTTGGCATCACTCTTCTCTGTACAATTTATTTGAGCAGAACTAGGTTCAAATACATGGCCTGTAACTGCTTGGTGGTCCCAGATGTTCCTTCATTTTTATTTTTAACCCTTTTGTATACATACATGTGTTGGTAAATTCTTTTATTAAGGTTAGCCCGAGTCTCACCGTAGTAAGATGCCTAGCAGCCTAATTGAGGGCATGCCATTTTATAGACCACATGAGGGGCTTGATCTTTTTCTATTGTATCTTTGAAATTATTTATTAGTCGATTAGCATTGGGAGATGTTCTGAAGCTACTGCTGTGATGTCATGAAAGAGTACTGGGGTGACTAATTGATTGTTTGAAGATTTTTAAAGAAAAATAGTGATTTATTATGGTAATACTATTATTATAACTTAATTTATAATTTCAATGTATAATCTAAAATCTCTTAGTACTAGTTTTCATTGATAGGTTTTCTTGTGTGTGAACTTTTAGTAGCACTTGTTTTTTTTCAATGTATAAATACAGTTAATTTTAAGTTTTCAAGATTTCTTTGGATTTTTCATTCTATTCATAATTGATTAATTTAAAATTTTGATTTGTAACTGACAGAATTGTTTTGAAATTTTTGTGATTTTATCTTTAATCATTTGTAAATTTCTTCTTTCTTATTGGCTGTTCAAAAAGTGAGAAGAATAAGGGAGGGGGATGAATTGCATTCATGCTATTACCTAATTCAAACAACCTCTTTTGATATGTACCTAACAGATTTATTTTGGACATTTTTACGATTTTATCTTTAATTTTTTTTTTTAATTTCTTCTTTTGTATTGGCTTTTTAAAAAAAATGAGGCATGGGAGAGAGGGAGTGAATTTGGTGAATTGCTTTGTGGAAATTGACACAACTCCTTGCAATACAAATCCAATCAAACACTCCAAACAAAAGTGCACTGGCTGGATTTAAAACAACAACAAATTAACCCCCAAAAAGTTCAAAATAAAAACATTTTATTGATTTTAACTTAACTTTGTTAAAACTAAAAACTAACAAACAATATATCAATTTCATTTAAAAGTAATTTCTAACAACATATCACACTATTTACAACATTCTTATCAAAATTTTATTCTTACAGTTTCGACTGTCCTGAAGTCATCAACAGAGCTCTGATGCTGACTGCAGGACAGTCGAAACTGTAAGAATAGTTTTGATATAAAAATAGTATTGTTGAAGTGTTTAAGAAAGTTGTAAATGGTATGATATGCAAAAATAGAAATCAATACACAAGAAAAGAAAGAAGAAAAAGGAGAAAATTATAATTTCTAACAAGTTAAAAAAATATTTCTAGGAATGTGTAAAGGAGTTGGAAAATATGGTTTCTTTTTTATTATTGCCTTTTTTAAAAAAAATCACATTAAATTTAGAAAAAATTTATTTCACCAAAAAAAAATCTTCTAATGAGCAGTGAATAAACAGTAAATTCATAAATTTAGTCATAATAGTATTATTAGTATATATCCTATGTCCAGATTGTAGTTTTCTACAACCCCCTCACTATTGAATAGAAAAAAAAAAATTAAAAACAAAAGAAGAAGAATTTAAAATTCCAAACTGATTTTTTTAATTACAAATAAAATGATTATTTGAAATTTATCAACATTTTGTAAATAGATGTATTTTTGTTTTCCCTGACAATCTCTCTCCCATTCCACTATCTCTCTCTTCTTTAAACTCAATAAGAAATTGAAAAGAGAAATAAAAGTTTATCAAAAAACCCAAAGACATGCTAATGAAAAATAATACTAAAAGGTTTTAGATTAAACAGTGAATTTATAAATTTAATCATAGTAGTATTATCACTAAGATAAATCATTTTTGCAAAGATATCTACAATTTTTCCATGAGTCATCTCAGTGTTTAAAGCATTGTTTAAAGACTTAATTAAAAAGAAATTAAAATGTAAATAGCCCATTAGAACAATACCAAGTAATGAATACAATATTGGTTGTATGTTAGAACAGAAATAGTAAATGATGATGTAATATCAATATTATATATTATAATGGAATAATTATATGCCGTTACATTTCTTTCAAATAAAAGTGGAAAAATATAAAATCGCCCTCATGTAAAAATATATGTACAAAAAAAGGAGAGAATTTAATAATTTTATTTGAATTAATATATATAATGCACAGATGGCAAACTAATTATATTCTGTAAAGTTTAAAATCTAAAAACAAGATCGTTTTAATATAAAAAATTTTTTTTTAAAAAAAATGCTGTTAATTAGTTATTTTAATTTTAGAATGGAAACGATTTTCTATATTGACGTAATTGTAAACAGGCCATTGGGCATAAAGTCAGATAAGAGATAAATTAAACCAATACTAGTGATAAAAATTTTGAGTTCCTGCTCTAAAGAAAGCTGACCAATAACAATGAAAATAAGCACACAGCCCACAGAGAAAAGTCAAGCCAGGTAAGATCGATCCTGGAATTTGCTTATAAGAGTTCAAAAAGATATAAAAAGAACACTTTGAAGTTGAGATTCAGATTTTGGTTACTCTTGCTGATTATGTATAATTTAAATATATTTATAAGTGTACTGCGGATCACCAAAATGTAGGGGTCAGCAATAATTTACATTTCCTGTGTTTGCAACAGCTGAAGCGGTCCTCCAGAGTATGACGGTTCCCGGAAAATGGTCAGCGATGGACTTGTCTCTATCTAGAAGAATAGGAAATGGAAAGAACTTTGTATTCTATCAAGGACCACCAAGACAGACTTCAATAAATCTACAGCATTGGAAAGTATGTTTGCTTTAAATGAACGTAATTTTTATAAAACAAACTTTTCCAAGTAGTAGTTTTAAACATCACTTAATTTTTAAAAGAAATCTTCTATCTGACTAAAATTTAAATTATTTGTTATATTTTATTTTAATATGTTTGCTAGTATTATCATTTCCATTCTCATAATTTCTTTTAAATTAATAATTTAAAAATGGGTGTAAATGGGTGCATAGATTCATAAGATTATGTTAGTTTAAAGTGTTTTAATTTTGGGCTAATTGTTTCAGAGTTAGATCAGTGCTGGTGGATAGATGTACAGATGTTTTATGTCAATGTAATTTGAGTAGGTGCATTGGATACTTGCTCCCTTGTACTGTGTTAGGACACAGGGCAAAATACCCACCTAAACATATGACCCAAAAGAGTAGACATCATGTTGTCAATGGTTGTAGAGTATTTCCTATGCTATTGATTTTCTTATGCTCTGACTGGAATGGTAAGACAACAAAAGACCACTACCCCCTTTTGCAGAGCATCTCTTCTCTTATATATATTTCAATAATTTCATTTTTTGCATCACCAATTGGGCAGTGGATCATTTCTGTCTGTTGGTGAGATTTATTAATGATCATGGGGAAGATGCATTCTTTCCCACCATGTTTCATTATTTCTCTAATGATATCATGCTACAGACATAGCATCATTGTTTTATGCTAATAATCTCATTTTACATTGGTCACATCGGTATATCAGTAAGCTAGCGTTACTTTGAATGTGAAATTTTAGCCTAGAATTGAAAGGGATTGGGTTGGTTATATGTGCAATCTATGTAGCATATTAGCACTTATTACAACATTAAAATTGTATTAAATCAATTAAATGCTTCCATCTGTGCACATGATTTAAATGAAATATATTCATTAGTTAATTTAATTTTCAAAACTTTTCTTTTAATGTGTGTGTGTGTGTGTGTTATAATAAAATGTTTTGTTGAATTAATTTTGGCAATAACTTATTTTATATATTTTATTAATAACATTTAAAATTCAGATTTAGAAATTTGAATATTAAGAGTGATATTTTAAGCTCTGCTTCTCCCTGAGCTAGTGACTGGCATTTTCGGTTCAATAAAAAAGTAACCTCTCCTGTGCATATCTGCCTACTGTATAAATTTTCTAGGTTCAAATGGCCTGGTGGTGCCTTGGTATGTCAGACTAGGTTAGGGAGGTACTGTTGACCATTATAATATATATTAAAGAAATCAAAACTATTCTATGTTTTTGTACATATTTTTAAAATTTTATAGATATTTCTATTTTTACACAATGTGGAAGTTATTTAGATGGTTAGAGGATTGTTTAGTTATTTATAAATTTTCTGGTAATGAGAGAAGGCTTTATGTGGCTGAATAAATACCAAGTGGAGCTAGGGTTTGATCTCATTTTAAATTTTTGTAATTTTATTGAAAAATAGTGATTGTAATTGGCTTGTGCTAGAATTGAAAATACAATGGTACCATAGAAACCATAAAGTAAAGAGATAAATGTTGAGGTTTTAATAGCCCTGAATATGGCTATGGTGTTTGTAGATGTTTGTAATTCAGGGCGATAAAATAGCAATTTCACAGTGAACTTCATCAGGTTTTGTGGTGGGGAGTCAAATGTGATTTAAAGTATAAAGATTTTCTCAATGATGTTCTAAAGAAGTGTAGAACTAATTGCTTTCATTGAAAAAATATTGAGGATATAATACAATGGTTCGTTACAATTAGACAAGATGTTCTCAGAAAGAATAATTCACTGCGAAAGACATCTAATGATAGTATCACAAAATGTCAAATAAATAAAATAAAGGACCAGTATTAATAATTTATATGACATTCATTAGACTACAGATTATCCAATAATGAATAATAGTTCTGTGGTGTAATTTTCACTACATCATTTTCACACAAGGTAGGGACTGGTTTTTATCCACTTTTGTGGAAGAATATAACTATAAACATATGACCAAAGACATGTGAAAAAGAGCTATGATCCCCAATATGCACATTTCATGCTGAACCAACACTCATAAGTTGGCCCAGACCATAATCTCTTACACATATCTTTATCATTGTTCAATATATATTGCACCACTAATGAATGTGTGATTTGAGAATACACATACTTTGCGTTACATGAAGAATCATTTATTATTAAATGATCAAATTAAATTTAATAAGAAATAATGAAGTCTTAATAAAAGTGAAATATTAAATGTTTTAAAGGCAAACTTGCAAGAGTAAAGTGTTGCAAAAGTAAAGTGTTGAAAAATTAAAGTGTTGCAAAAGTAAAGTGTTGTGTCATCTTGTCATTTAACAAAATAAAAAAAAGTTTAGTAATAAAGAATGAGTAGGAATGGGGGAGGGGATTAACTCTAAGTAAAAAGTTAAAAATTAGCTCTCTTTTTATAAATTTAAATTAAAACATAGGAAATATATAAAACGAAAGCTTTTAAACTTAAATCCACTTAAAGATTGCCTGGCTGATAAATAAAAGAAAAGAAATAATAACTCCCATTGCGATAATTAAAGAGACAAAGGAAAAGATTCAGGACTGTATGTTTTCAAGATCTTAGATTAATCTAAGCAACAATTTAGATTAAAACATAACAGAAAATTAATTACAGAAATATCAATTAATTAAATCAGATCAGAGAATGATAATTAAAAAACAATAAGGGAGAAGCATTTAAAAGGACCAAGAGATTCATTCCATTATCATCATCATCATCATCATTATTATTATTATTATTATTATTATTATTATTATTATTATTATTATTATTATTATTATTATTATTATTATTATTATTATTATTATTATTATTATTATTATTATTATTATTATTATTATATTACTATTTTTATTATCATTCAGCATTACTGTATTATAAAAAAACTTTTAAAGTGAAGGTGGTAAAAAGCCAGCAGCTTTAGCAGCATGCAGGGCTAAACAGCAACTGAAATATGTGACTAGCTCAGTTTTTGATAAGATCAGATAATCTCCATCTAGTAGTCATGTTTGCCTTGTGATTTTCTATAGAAAATCTCCTTCATTGAAACATGGAAAATCAGCAAGAAGTCAAACCATTGTTTCAAAAAGAAAAAACAACCAGTTGGTGATCAACAAAGCAGGAGAAAGCAACAAATTGTTTCCACAAAAAGTGCAATGTGTTATCCACAAAAATCCTAGATAAATATATTCTTTTTTATCCCAATCTAAGGATTTGAACATTTATTTGAAAGAAATGAACTTTGATATTGCAGCTAGAGTAATCTTTAATGTCACTTCCCTAAAATTTTGTCATATTATTTCATGATTAGATATGTGTGTATAGTAGCTCCATATAATGTGTTTTAATTATGTGTGTATTTAAATTTTTAATATTGCTTCCATAATTTAGTATCTTGTATTTTAAATGTGTGTATGCTTATATTTAAATCTTGTTATAATATATTTAATTACGAATGGGTGTGAATAAATCATTTGTTTGCTTAATTATTACCTGATCAATTCTCTCTTATAACTGTATCACCAATAGGTTAAGTTACAATTAATTATAAATATATTAAAGTTTTTTTCTTCTTTCCCACAATTGAGAAAAGGAACTAGCTTGGGATATATCAAGCACTAGATTGTAGACCTGGTATCAGAGCATGCTGATTATATAACTTATAATTGGCTGCCACCTAAGGTTAAGTCTCAAAACAAATAAAATACTTTGGATGGCAGGGGTTTGAATCTAGCAGCTGAAGAGTTCTATAGCCTGGAAATGTGACTATAGGTTGTACTTTGTATAGCTTCGGTCTTGTTATAGGTACTGTTGATGTTTCATATACCTGTGGTATTATACATCTCTTCTTGAAGGGCTGGTCTGCTGCATTACTGAAAGTGCAGCTGGAGTTGAGATCGAGATTTCTAAATATAGATAATCATAGCATTTTTCTCCCACCCTGTTCAATATATATAGATAATAAATTACTATGGTTTGTTTGATAAGTGGCAAATGTGTTGCCCTCACAACTTTGACACAAATCATTTAACGAAAATATATTAGTAATTTTTATTAGTCATTTATTAGACTAGAGATTATCTGATAATGAATAATATATCTGTAGTGTAAACTTCACTACACTATTTTCCCACAAGGTAGGGACTAGTTTCTATCCACTTTTAACACCTTGTGGAGAGATGTAATCATAAACATATGATGAAAAACATAAGATATATGATCTTCAAGATGTATATTTCATGCTAAACCAGCACTCATCATTTGGCCCAGACCATAATACCTTATACATATCTTTATCATTGTTCAATATATATGTAGATAATAAATTATTATAATTTGTTTGTAATTATAAATTTATTTAAACGCACATTGATTACGTGAGTAATATTTACTAAGGCTATAAACCTCAAGAGTGTGTGCATGAAAATGTGAAGGTAGAGACCTCTACAGGTCTTAGCCACAAGCATAACTTGTGGTTAAGACCTGTAGAGGTCCCTATCTTCACATTTTCATGTGGACACTCTTGAGGTAAACCTTAGTAAATATTACTATAGTTTATTTGATAAGTTTATTTGTTTGATGAGTTCTGGTTCAGCATGAAATGTATATTTTGGGTATCATAGATTATTTTCACATGTCTTTGGTCATACGTTTATGATTACATCTCTCCACAAAGTGTTAAAAGTTGATAGAAACCAGTCCCTATCATGCATGAAAATGATGTATTGAAAATTACACTACAGAAATATTATTCAATATTGGATAATCTCTAATTATTAATATACTTTTGAAGTGATTTGTGTCAAAGTTGTGAGGTCAGCACATTTGAAACTTGTCAAACAAACTGTAGTAATTTATTATCTCTCTCTCTTTATATATATATATATATACACACACACTGAATAATGATATAAGATATGTAATTTATTATCTCTCTCTCTTTATATATATATATATATACACACACACTGAATAATGATAAAGATATGTGTAAGAGATTATGGACTGCTAGTTCAGCATGAAAGGTGCATCTTGGGGATTGTAGATCTTTCCAACATCTTTGGCCATATGTTTATGATTACATTTCTCCACAAGGATTTTAGAAGTGGATAGAAACAAGTTCATATCTGGAGTGAAATGGATGTAGTGAAAATTACACTACAGAAATATTATTCATAAATGGACCAGCATGATCTATATGAGGATGTATTAATGATATAGATTCATTTGTATTTCTAATGTGTTATTTTAAAATTATCTTTCTTTTTTATTAGAATCGTAATGACCATATTTATTTGTGGGTATTTCCATGGATAAAAAATCATTGAAATCCTCAAATCCTGGCAATTGGCTTGCCTGGTGAGTAAGGCCTACTTTTTCATTGTTAATTTATATTAGACCATTGGAGAAGCTTTTAGTCTTCCATGGAGTATTTAAAAGTTTGGTTAATGTAATATAGAAGTTTGACTTGGATTCTGTTTTGCCTGTAAAAAGTCTTTATTATCCTGTCTATTTTAGTCATATTCTTATCACATTTTTATAGAGCTTCTCTCTATTTATTTAAAAGCTGATAAAACATCATCGGTATGCATTAAAAATTAATAAATAGTTTCTAGATAGGATCTCAACTTACTCTTACTGGTGCTTGAGGATCACATGATTTTCTGAACATTTTTTGAACATTTAATTATTTGTTTTATATTTCAGGTAATGAGTTTTATTGTAAAACTATTGATTATAGAGCACATCTGCACTAAGAAAAAGTCATCTATTCAATTTATCTCACTCCAGAGACATCTACTGTAAGTTTGAATAATCACTGAATACTAGATAGTAGTGTTATATACAAATCCCTAGATTAGTGAGTGGTAAAGAGAACTATCCAACAAAAATTAGTCTAAAAATTTGATTGCAACATTGTTAACAACTTCCATTAATTAAACAAGCTTACAAAAGATGGCTCTGCATTAAACTCAATTTTGTAGAACAAATATAATAATATTAACCATCTCCACAGCTTTGCTCATGTTAGTAGAAAATTACTAAATTTTTAAAAACAATTAAATACCATAAGGTAAAAGTTCAGAAAAGGAGAGAAAATCATGCAAGATTCACCAAAATGGGTACATATATTGTTGAGCTATTGTGTACCAAACAAACAAACTTTATATAAAGGATAACAATAAAGGATAACAAATTACTGGTATCTTATGCACAATAGAACAGTCTTTAATTTAAATATTCTTAACTTTTTTGTTTTAAAGCTGTAGTATTTTTCTTTGTTATTGACTGCAAATCTTTCAGGATGACAGAAAATCGCCTTTTGGTCAAGTCACCCCCTGGTAAATTTTTTCATAAGTATTATACGTAAAAATGCATATAAAACAGTATATTTTATTATAATAAATTTTTCACCTGAAAAATTTGTGCTAAAAGGCATGAAATTCAAAATTTTCACTCTTACAATAGACATAAGCCATGCCCTAACATGTTCAGCCATTGTCTGTTGCCAAGGTTGTAAAATATTCAGTGTTTTATGACATTGATTTCCAATGATTCAAAAATGTGTTTATTTGCAAATTTATTATGGTTTTAGATAATTTTTAAAAAAATAATTTACACTATATTTATTAGATATCAAGAAACATAAATTATTAATAACTTATTTTGACTTGAAATACTTTATTTTTAAAAATATAATGTTATATTAGCAGCTAATGTAAATATGGCCTGAAGCAATTTACAAGACTAGCTTTGACATAAACAATCTTTATATTTACGAGTAAGAACATATTGCAATTTTGCAATAAATATTCAAAAAATGTAAACTTTTAAAGCATAATTTATTAGATATAACAGAAATAAATAAATATTCATTTGGATGTTTAAAAATAATAAGAGAAAACAAATATTTCATTAATTTTGTAAACTGAAAATAATCTTTCTAGAAATGATGATGTGTAAACTATTTGCTTTGAATACAATTTCATTTTTTTAATATTTACAGACACAAAATGTGAACATTTAACTTTTATTCCAGTAGTAAACAAAAATATCTATCAAATGAAGTCAAATTTATTATTTTGTGATAAGTAATAATCATTTTATCATATATTTTACATTGATGTGTGAGTTAAAGAAAAATGTCAGAAATATCAGAAAAATAATGAAATTCAGTAGGGTTAATCCTTATTAAAATATACAAACAAACAAACTTTTAATTTTAGGAAAGGGTAAAAGATTATTTGTAACTTACGTGTATCTTTAATATGGTTTTTAATTTTAATTTAAATAATTTTGAAATAAAAATATCCATGAATTCTTAGTTTTAGAGGTCTAGCATTTATCCAAATTGTTGATTGAAAACCTTTTGTAAATCCTTTAATTCTTATTAAAATATTTGAATTCTACTACAATATCTTGTCATTCCTTCAACATGTGTGTTAAGTTTAGAATGCATAGATGACAAATTTCTTGAATGTAGTTTTCTAATTACTTACTTTTAAAATTTGTAACACTGTGTGTAATAAATTAACAATCTATTATTAAGTTCTTCATAAATTTAACTTTTTAAATAAATAATCTTGTTAAAAATATGTGGCAAACAAAACTTTCAATACTTTTTCAAGCTAAAGTTTACTCATGATCACAAATTTATTATATTTAGTACACACATTTTTTTTCAGTGAAAATTTGTTAGAAAATAATATATTTAGATGATGAAAAATTCCCTAGAGGTCACTGCTAATACAAACCTTCAAATTCTGTATATTCATATTAGAAATAATTTTCATAATTTTTTCAAATGATTAAGCACTATAAAGCAAAATCCATAGCCTATATAATTCCCCAAAAACAAAGATAGAAAATCATGCAAGATTTATTAAGATTAGTGCAATATTTGTTGAGTTATTAAATAACAAACAAACAAATGAATTTTCACATATAATAGTTAAATAATACTTTTTTCAGGTGGTCAGTCCATAAACAACCTTAGTAACTACTAATTTATTATTAAGTCTACTAGCTGGCAATCATAGGCCAACCTCACTTAACTATTTCAATAAAAATATTTACATAGTTTTACAGCTCAGATCTTAATAAGAACTTTATGCATGAGAAATGGAAGAGCTGGGCACAATCTGTAGCCATTAAATTTCAGAGTCAGTGACTCAACCACTGCACCAGAAACAGGCCAAAGTAATGATTATTTATGCTAAATAAGTATCAAACAAGTTATTCTTAATCTTAGAATAAAAATAAAGATCGAAAACTGTTAAATTTCTCAATAATTGACAGTTGATATCTTAGGATAGGTATTTCTCTCTTTTTCAACCATTATTCTTTAGAGAATTATTGAGAAATCTTTCCCCAAAAGTAAGCTATTTAATGTCTGCTTTACCTTTTTCCATATGTACACTGTTAAAAAAGCTACATGTAAGCAAAAAAGCAGGATTAAAGACAATTCCTAAAGAAATAATGTAATGTTCAATTCCCTTGATTAGATTGTTAATAAAAATGAAAACCCAGTGAATGAAATTTAACAAATAACCAAATGATTTTATTGTTTGGGAGTTTATGTGAAATACAAGCTCTGGAGGTGCAAGAACTGGAATCAGTCAGAGGACTCTAAGCTCCAGGATCCGACATGTCACCACTACATAGAACAAGGGATGTAATGAATAGTACAATTAAACCTAAATAAATACCTTGCAATAGAAAAAAAAACGTAATATTAAAAGCTATGTGTGTTTAAAAGGGAAAGGATTTTGCAATTTCATGGATCTGAGACTTCAATGTTTAATAGAAGACCAGTGAAGGGGCTTTAGATCAAACAACAGAATAAAGAGGTTGTACATTTAAAAAAGGATGAAAAGCCAAATACATGAATGAAAGAACAAATATAACAATGGCAGTGATGATAATGAAGTGGAATTAGGCTGGAGGTGCTAATAGAAGTGATGCTATTAGATAGATAGTTGAAGTTTTAAATTGGATTCCAAGAGACTGTAAAAGAGACCTAGAAAGAGACTATGTGTGAGATAGGTAGACCAACGTGATAAGGAAATTTACCAAAGTAATATCGAAAGAAGAATTTACGAATCAATGAAACTGAGTTAAATTTAAAGACGTTTATCTTGTAGTGATCAGATAATGGTTGAAAGTTATATACACACACCGAAGTTTGTCAGTTTTCTTAGAAGACAATATATATCTTCGAAGACAAATTGTATTAATGTACTTTTATTATTTTTTACAAAAAAAAAAAAAAAAGATGTATAAAAAGAGATGAAACGAAAATTTGATTTAATTTAGATTTGCCAATGTAATTAAATTTATTTTAGCGATTATCTTTTCGTATTTATCTTTATTTAATTAAAAAAATTATTAAACATTTTTCATTCAGATATTTGTAGAAAATTGATATCGCGAAAAAAAAGTCTTTTTAATATTGCATTTTGGAAGTAATAATTAATCTATAATAATTAATGATAATATTTGTAATGGTTACTGTTGATGAAGACATCGTTATTTCTTAGTATGAGACATCAATAAACTTAGCATAGAGTCACCACTCAAATAACGATACTGATAAATTACGTATCAATACGTAATTTAAAAGCAGATATCTTTGACGCTATTTTCCGTTGTGATGTCATCTGCAACGTCATCAATGCTTTTTGTCATAATAAATAAACATTTTACTATTTCAAAATAATTTAGGAAAAACGACTAATTTTTATTCTACTGATATTGATCTTTCACCGCCTAGTTTTTTAAATGTTTAGTCAATACACTGTAATGATAATAGGATAATTTATTGCTCAGAAGTTCATTAAAAGTTCGAGAGCATGAAGTGACGGCATGGTACCATGAACCATGAGATCCAGAGTTTGCCATTTTTTCATGGCATTAAGTCATACACAGTAACATATATAATGCAAAATCCTCATGCATGTTTATCTTACCAAGAACTAGGTTTAAATCAAGGCTAAATAAACATATCTTTTTTTGCCCTCAAGTTCAATTAGGTTTAGGATTTCTCTTTCAGATAATATCATAGCCAACTCAGATAACAACCAATATTGGTCAGTAAATGGGTATCTAATTATTTGTTTAGTGAGAGGGTAAAATGAGGATGGAAAAAGCATTCCAAACTTCACCATCTACCAATATCCAAGTCTAATTAGTACTGCTTTCTCCTTTATTCTTTATGAGCAGAATGGAAACAGTATTTCAAATTTCACCATCTGCCAATGTCCAAGTTTGATGAATACCGCTTTCTTCTTTATTCCTTATGATCAGTTTGGCACTACCATTAGGCAGTCATCTAATGCAATCTTCACTGAGGGATGCAGTACTGACCTTTAAGAATCACAGACGTATGCAAATTAGTTTGTTTAAAAGATGATCCAAAAGTTGATTACTATTTACTTTGCAATATAAAATAAGTTGAACTGTTTTTAAATTTGTGCTTGTTTTATTATTATTATTATTAAAAGAAAATATCTGTACTTAAAAATCAAAAGTGGGAATATTTTTTGTGGGTTGGTGGTTGAAGGCAGAATATAAGTCGATGACCTTACCTAGGGTACAATATTATCTATAGCAGATCTGTTTATGAAAGAATGTCAAAAATATTTTTTCCTGAAATGAGCTGTATTTCAAATACCATTTGCACTAGCTAAATGACAGTTGATTTTCATATTCTAAAATGGCAAAAAGATGTATTAGATTGTTAAAACATTTACTGATTTCTTTTCAGTAATACAAATTAATGTGATACAGATTAAAACAAATTATTAATTTAAATAGCCCATTGCAAGACAAAGGCCTCCACAACAACACTCACAGAAAAACAATGAAAGAGACAACAGTACTCTCCAAGCTTGCCAATTTCCAGGAAGGAAGAGTTTGAATATTTTTCTATCTTTGTTTCCTCTAACTAAATATGACTACTTTCTGATCAAAATTTGGTATTGAGTTGAATATAAGGTAGCTACTTGAAAATCCCCAAGCTTGTTGAAAAAAAAGTCAAATGCATACATCCCATATTTGAATCCAGCTTATATGCATAAAACATGAATGCACTACTGCCATGATACTTTTTTTATAAAGTATGATTGTTAACAAATTAGATTTGTGGAATCATTAATAACACAAAAGACCACCAGGGTTCAACAATGAGGCTGACAGACAGGATAAGAACAGCAGATTGCAATATTACGTTTTAAATAGAAAACCTTTCACCTTTTATATACGTTTTAAATAGAAAACCTTTCACCTTTTATATCACCCATTTCTTTGCAAATGATGTTCATAAATGCTAATAAAAACACGTTTTGGCATTAGTAAAGTATTGGAGAGTTTTTTAAAAAACATTTCTTTATCACTTCATTTTGTAGAGATGTTATTGTAATGCCACATGACTTTCCAGCATCAAATTGATGGATGATTAAATACGTGTTTTCTTATTCTATGACTTAATTTGTTTTAAATGAATTAAATTTTATATAGTGAGATTTTAGTTCAATAAATGTAGCTGCAAATAATCGTAGTTTAATGGGATAAAATAGAAGTAAAAGTACTCAGCTATAAGAAATTAAACTGGAAGTATTTGCAACTCTCATGTTTAACGTTTGCCTTTTGGTTAAACAGAGCCCAATGGGAGTTGCAGTTACTTCTGTTTCAATTTAGTAAGATTTTTATAAAATACACCTGGGTCTGTTTTTATGTGGACTTATGTAACACGATTTTGAAGGTACGCGATTTTGAAATTCACCGGAAGTCGAACTCCGATAATGCGCTATTACTTTAAATAATAAATTTCGCGCACTTACGTTATATTGAAAGTAATAGCACATTATTGGAATTCGACTTTCATCTTAGTAATTTCAATATTTTCAGTGCTTTATAATAGTAAGATTATGAGCAATAATGAAATTAAAATCATGATTTCCATGTTTTATGTATACACACATTAAATTTTACAAGACTATAATGTAAATTTGTTCAAACATTGTGCATGTTAATTTTGCATTTTAAATCACATTCTGTTTTTGCTTTTTAAAAAAGATCGTAATCAATTATTAATCATTTAGTGTCCACAAGTTTATTTTTAAAAGGTGAATAATAGCAGTGAAACGAAATTTGATTTTTAAACGGAATTGAAAATTAAAGACAAAAATAAGAATTTAATTTTTAGTTGTTAGTTTTAATAACTGAAACACCGGCTTATTATATACCTGTGGCTATATATATGTAATATAGGGTATATGAGCACAGACTTTCACACCACCCACCTCTCTCCACTCTATCTAATAACACTGATACACCTAAACACATATATGCTGAAAAGATAAATAATCACCAATATACGTATTTCATGCTAAAACAGCAATCATCAGTTGGTCCAGACTATCATCTTTACACACATGTATAGCATAAGTGCTCAGATATATATTAAGATAGACTATCCTCATACTTTAATGGACAGGCTTCAATCCACTCCACACTCCAACTCTTCAACCGTCCACCGAATTGAAAATCTGATGATGGAATGCTCAAAGGCCACCCTGAGGCCAAGATTATTGTCACACCCATGTTGACCTAAGGTCAATCTGAACCCCACATGTACAGGACATAATCCATTTAATACATATGCAAGGATGGGCAGACATCTCTATAATCCTAATAACTGAAACACAGGCTTGTTATATATCTGTGACCTGTGGCTATATATATGTAATATAGGGTATATGAGCACAGACTTTCACACCACCCACCTCTCTCCACTCTATCTAATAACACTGATACACCTAAACACATATATGCTGAAAAGATAAATAATCACCAATATACGTATTTCATGCTAAACCAGCAATCATCAGTTGGTCCAGACTATCATCTTTACACACATATATAGTATAAGTGCTCAGATATATATTAAGATAGACTATCCTCATAGTTTAATGGACAGGCTTCAATCCACTCCACACTCCAACTCTTCAACCGTCCACCGAATTGAAAATGTGATGATGGAATGCTCAAAGGCCACCCTGAGGCCGAGATTATTGTCACACCCATGTTGACCTAAGGTCAATCTGAACCCCACATGTACAGAACATAATCCATTTAATACATATGCAAGGATGGGCAGACATCTCTATAATGTAATAACTGAAACACAGGCTTGTTATATACCTGTGGCTATATATATGTAATATAGGGTATATGAGCACAGACTTTCACACCACCCACCTCTCTCCACTCTATCTAATAACACTGATACACCTAAACACATATATGCTGAAAAGATAAATAATAACCAATATACGTATTTCATGCTAAACCAGCAATCATCAGTTGGTCCAGACTATCATCTTTACACACATATATAGTATAAGTGCTCAGATATATATTAAGATAGACTATCCTCATAGTTTAATGGACAGGCTTCAATCCACTCCACACTCCAACTCTTCAACCGTCCACCGAATTGAAAATCTGATGATGGAATGCTCAAAGGCCACCCTGAGGCCGAGATTATTGTCACACCCATGTTGACCTAAGGTCAATCTGAACCCCACATGTACAGGACATAATCCATTTAATACATATGCAAGGATGGGCAGACATCTCTATAATGTAATAACTGAAACACAGGCTTGTTATATACCTGTGACCTGTGGCTATATATATGTAATATAGGGTATATGAGCACAGACTTTCACACCACCCACCTCTCTCCACTCTATCTAATAACACTGATACACCTAAACACATATATGCTGAAAAGATAAATAATCACCAATATACGTATTTCATGCTAAACCAGCAATCATCAGTTGGTCCAGACTATCATCTTTACACACATATATAGTATAAGTGCTCAGATATATATTAAGATAGACTATCCTCATAGTTTAATGGACAGGCTTCAATCCACTCCACACTCCAACTCTTCAACCGTCCACCGAATTGAAAATCTGATGATGGAATGCTCAAAGGCCACCCTGAGGTTGAGATTATTCTCACACCCATGTTGACCTAAGGTCAATCTGAACCCCACATGTACAGGACATAATCCATTTAATACATCTCAGGGTGGCCTTTGAGCATTCCATCATCAGATTTTCAATTCGGTGGATGGTTGAAGAGTTGGAGTGTGGAGTGGATTGAAGCCTGTCCATTAAACTATGAGGATAGTCTATCTTAACATATATCTGAGCACTTATACTATATATGTGTGTAAAGATGATAGTCTGGACCAACTGATGATTGCTGGTTTAGCATGAAATACGTATATTGGTGATTATTTATCTTTTCAGCATATATGTGTTTAGGTGTATCAGTGTTATTAGATAGAGTGGAGAGAGGTGGGTGGTGTGAAAGTCTGTGCTCATATACCCTATATTACATATATATAGCCACAGGTATATAACAAGCCTGTGTTTCAGTTATTACATTATAGAGATGTCTGCCCATCCTTGCATATGTATTAAATAGATTATGTCCTGTACATGTGGGGTTCAGATTGACCTTAGGTCAACATGGGTGTGACAATAATCTCGGCCTCAGGGTGGCCTTTGAGCATTCCATCATCAGATTTTCAATTCGGTGGACGGTTGAAGAGTTGGAGTGTGAAGTGGATTGAAGCCTGTCCATTAAACTATGAGGATAGTCTATCTTAATATATATCTGAGCACTTATACTATATATGTGTGTAAAGATGATAGTCTGGACCAACTGATGATTACTGGTTTAGCATGAAATACGTATATTGGTGATTATTTATCTTTTCACCATATATGTGTTTATGTATCAGTGATATTAGATAGAGTGGAGAGAGGTGGGTGGTGTGAAAGTTTGTTAGTTTTAATTAAATTTTCCCCAGCAGTGGTGAATAAATGTCTTTTTATTATCGTAAGTCTAAGTTCATAAACAATTAATAAAATCATCATCTCAAAGATTAATTACTAATTACGTTGTCACCAGAAATCCATTGACTCAACATGAGTGTGAAGTTAGCGCTAGTTGTATTTCCTCAGTTTGCAAACGAACATGTGTTTTCGGCAAATATCGATAATAATTAAAACATGTATTAAAAAATGTAAATTATGCATAAAAATATATTATTTTGAATAAAATTAAATATTATAGTTAAAAAAAGTTTGGCTTGTATCAATTTTTTTCAAATTTGAAATTTTTTATTAGTCATATTTTATTTCCTTATTTTTTTTTTTGCGCGAATTTTAAAGTAATTTTACATTGGTGCTTTGCTTTTACGCGAATTTTGAAAAATCACAGACCGCATCCCCCCTTTTTCAATGTAAGTTACGTATATTTTTGCGCGATTTCATTTGCGCGTGTTTTCTGAGGAACCTATCTATTGCATAAAACGAGACCCAGGTGTACAGCTGAAATATTCTTACAATTTGATCCACAAATGATAAATTCATTCACACATTTGATACCATTCTTTCTAAATAGATATACATTAATAATTAATAGTGATCATGCATTAAATTATAAATTATATTTTATTTCAGACATATACTTTAAAATTAATTAAACATTATTATACCTAGTATTTGTCGGAAAGTATGTAAGTGACTATTTCCATCATCTAATATTAATGGCGAATGTCTTTAGAAAAATGCAAACTTTATTATACTTTCTAAATACGTTCAACTGTTAGCAATAGCACACATGTTAGTATAGAGCACAGGTGTTTCTTGTGTGACCAATGATAGTACTTTAATTTAAAGATACAGATTCAATTCTCACGCTAATACCACCACCGGTCAGGACAGCAATTCCTGAATAAGAGTAATAATAATAGCACTTGAAACATTGTGTAATATACTAATCTGCCTGCTATTACTAACTAAGTTTAAATATAATTTGAATATTTTACAGACACCTAATAATTAGTGATATATGAAAGAAATAATCCAATAAATAATTATTATTATTATTAATAGCTGGATTCATTCTATTCTTGATCCTTTGTTCAACATTTAGATTGCTGTTAAATTCTAATCTGAGGGATGGTGATTTACTGTCTAACATAGCATATCTCATGTGCTCAAACAAGACAATAGAATATCAGGCATGATAATATTACAATTAGGTTTATTGTATTTATTGCTAATTATAGTGTTGTTTTGATAGCAGTATTAATATTCTATTGGTTTATTTAAGAATGAGGAGTGTAAAATGTGATTTATACACCCATATATAAATATAAACATTAAATGATCATAGCTCAGTGTATGCATATATATATATTGTAATGGGATGGTGGATTCCAGAAGAGATAGGGGGGCGTGCATCCTACTATGGTCGGACTTTGGGTCTTCGGATAGGATGCAAGTGATTACACGATGAAATACATAACCTATGATTGTACCTACTTCCAATAGATTAGCTCTACCTATTTTTATTAACCTAGATACAATTTGGGTCCATTCATCTAATTCTCACCCCTTTCTAGCCACGTTATACCACAGTATTCAAACTCAGGGAGTAATTGCCTGAGATCACACTAATAGTAGTTATTGCACCTCTATATAGGTGATAATTAATTACCAAAAATCAATTAAGCATAAGATATATAAAAAATATGTATGTGCAGTATAAGTATATATGTATTAAAAAATGACTTAAATATGTATATGTATTTCCTCTATCATAGTAATAATATTAATAGGGGTAAAACTAAATAAGATAATAATGTTTATAATGGGTATGTGAATAATGAAGAACTATAAAGCTGATGGTGGATATTGAAATAATGATGAGTTAGAGACCAGATTAAAATAACGAATTATATAAACATTTATTGACTAACAAAAAAAAATATAAAATATGAATTTTATCAAGGATGAATTTCTACCACATCAATATCTATAATGATATTAATAAAAATAAAACCCTTGCCCTAAACCCCATGGTAGAAGTTCATGTACTTGACTAATTATTTACATCAACGAATATGTAAAATTATAATATGTATATGTGATTGCGATTTTAGCTGACTAATTTAAAATATGTATACAAACATAACAACAACAACAAAAAAAATCTTTGTTGTCTAGATAAATCAATGCTTATAAATCATTGATTTATAAAAGCAATATATAAATAAGCTTAATTAATAATAAAGGAAAAAAAAATCTATCATTTTGTTTTGCTTACTATGAGATAATATTAAAATGTCTTACCTCTTAATTTCCTATATGTTGTCAAAAGTCAGTCAGATGGGGCAGTCAAAACTATTATTTTTTTTATTCTTATGCAATTAAAGATGATAAAAAAATATATATATAAATCTAATATTTCCCCCCTTATTACTCTCATACAGAATTTCTCCAAAATTATACACATTAACTTCCATTTGTAGAAAGAAAAATAATATATAAAATTTACAATAGACAAAATAATAAAACAAAAATTACAATTCTTATCCCATTATGTTCGATGAGTCTGATGGAAACTGTTCATTTGCTAAAATAAATTCCTAGGAATGGATATGAAGTTTTGCTACCACGAAGAATAGAAGTTTCTTGTCTGAGTCAAAAAATAATAATGTTCTCCAATTATCCTGTCTTGGATTTGATTAGGCATTTTATTTAAAGCAAAGATGGTTTTTAAGTTTCTCCCAAATGGGCAGGTAAAATCTTTAAACTTTCATGGCTTTATTGATGATGTATTATTACCCCATGGTACAAACTTTTCAGCAAGCAACCATGATATAAAAATAATATATATTTATTGATTCATTTGCTGCTCAAGATTTCAAGGATGATATTATTATTTATCAAAACAATTAATTATTGAATATTACTGCAATGCACAAATTTAGCTAAAATTTGTCTAATTAGCAAATAATTTAAATCTTCTTACTTTCAAATTATTTCTTTACCTTCAAACGATTGCTTTTAAATTTCAGGTTTTGATCATTTTGATTAATATTTTAAAAAATATTTATATATTTAAATTCGATCATTCACATCCATTTTGTATTCAAATTTATTTTTTTAAGCAGAAAAAAAAAAAAGTTCTATCTTCGAAAGCAGAAGACAATTATAACAATTGATACTGCGTTGTAGGTCGCGTGAAGTTTTTTTAAGCATTTTAACCTTGACATTTCCTATTGTTTAACAGACATAATATTAATAAATGGGATTATAAATAAAAATAATAATTTATAAATATTTTAAATTTCATTTCCACAAATGGTTTCTATATGTTTACATTTTAATTCAGTCATTGTTTTTATTTTTTTATTTTTTTTAAGTTTATGTGTAAGTTTTTTTTTTATAGTCATCCCCAATTATTAACATATAATACGTTTTATTCCAGTGTTAATATATCTATTTGTTTTTCCCTAATAATTTAATGGCTTTATTACTTCTTTAGAAATAAAAAGATGTTTATACACATGTATATGTTGGAAAGAAAAAAAAAAGTTAATATGCCAATTTGCCTTGCAATTTATTGGTTAAGCAAATATGTTACATGGCTCCAATTGGTAGAGTGTCTTAAATAACTGGATGGTGTGGCAGATTGTAGCTCATCACTACAATATATATATATGCAATACAAATAAAATGTCCATGGATGGTAATTGAGTAACTATTATATACAGTCTTTCAATTTGCAGAAGTACTTGCAGAAGTACTTTCCAGTTAATTGGAAAGTCCTTCTGTAGATTGAGAGACTGTATATAATAGTTAATTAATTACCATTATATTTATTATTTTTACTTCTGTGAATTAAAAAACTGTATATAATAATTAATTAATTACCATTATTTTTATTGTTATATACGTATATTGAATTAAATATTTTTGTGGATTGTTATTATAATAAAGGATAGACATAATAAGATTAGATCCATGTAAACAGAAATAAATTTAGGTTTAGAAGTTGCCAGGAAACTATCAATTTCTACTGATTGGCAATTAATTCTCCTGGATCTAAACAACTTTCTCCATTAACCTATAATAGATCTTTTGTAAGCATTGAAGAAAAAACAGATCCTCTTTTACTTCAAATCCAAGTTACTAAATAGATTTAAGTCCAAAAAGCTATTTTGATAAGTGTGAACATGTAAAAGAATAACATCTTTCTTGACATTCTGCAAACAATATTAAAACTTCTCAAGAGAGCTATATATATGTTGAATTAAATATTTTCATGAATTTTTATTATAATAAAGAATAAATATAATGAGATTACAACCATGTATACAGAGATAAGTTCAGCTTTTGATATTGCCAGGAAACTATTAATTACTATTAACTGATAATTCTACTGAAGTTACCATAGGTAATAGAGAAACTAAATTAGCCTTATGGAGAATGCCAATTAGTAGTTATTGATAGTTTTCTGGTAACATCAAAGGCAAAGGTAATCTTTGTTTGTCTGAATAAAATTTCTTTATTTCTGTTGTTTATTAGAATAATTATCCATGAAAAATATTTAATTCATCATATATGTTGTAATAGATAAATAGTTCTATATGCAACTTTACTAGAAGGAACCACTAGATAATAAATCTCGATCTCTTTCTTATAATAAATTGTAATTTAATATTATTAAATATAACAAATACCAAAGAAACAGATTAAGTTTACTAGCAATGTCATAATTACACACAAATGCTGGGAAGCTATAAATTATAAAAATGAAATTCTTCCAATTAATAATAAATATTGAAGTAAAAAATAAATTTACCCAACACAAATTATATTTGGACACCTATTAATTTGGATATCATTATTATATATTTTATAATTCAAGTAAAGGTCAATAAAAAAAGAAACAGAATAATTTATTATTAAACAAAATAATTGGTACTAATCAGTACACCAGGCTAGCCGCTTGGTGGCATTGTTTCTCTGCTAAAAACATACAATTATATCAATCCAGGGCCAACTATGTTTAAATTATTTTTATATTTTCTCTGACTGTTATTAAAATACTTTTTTCCAATTTATCCAACTTTTATTGAAATATTTTTACATTTTTTCCACCTTTTTTAAAAATATTTTTACATTTGATACAACTTTTTTACTAATATTTTTACATTCAATACTACTTTTTTTTTTACTAAAGCATTGACATTCTTGTAAATAATTTATGATACAAACTTATTTTATTCAAATATTCATACATTTTCTTTTCAAAAATAGCAAAATAGACATCGCGTAATACAAATAAAGCCAACAAAAAAAATTGTAGTATAATCACGGTATTTTAAAAACAAAAAAGAAAACGAAAGTTGAAAAAGTCAAAAGTTTTGTTTTTATTTTAATTTTTGGGGAGAGATGGTGAGAACTACTTTGTCATCACTGAGACAAAAGTTAGAAACAAAAGTTATTTTTGCTTTGTTTTTATTTTTTAAAAAAAGGTATTAAAAATTGGTTTTAAAATGAAAAGTTTTAGTATATCTGCGGTATACAAATAATGGCAAAACAAAAATCACCGTATAGTCAAAAAAAAAAAAGTTGCCGTAATTTTTAACAAACAAAAAAAAAAAGATAATGAAAAAAAAAGTCAAAAGATTTGACCTTATTTTAATTTCTTGGGGGGAGATGGGGAAAAATCCTTTGTTGTCACTGAGACAAAAGATAGAAACAAAAGTTATTTTGGGTTTGTTTTTATTTTTTTTAAAAAGGTAATAAAAATTGGTTTTAAAAAGAAAAGTTTTAGTATATCAGTGGTATACAAACAAGGCAAAACACAAATCACCGTACAGCCAAAAAAAATTGAAAAAGTCAAAAATTTTGATCTTATTTTGGGGGGGGGGTTGACAACTAATTTGTCGTCACTGATCAAACCAAGCTTATGATTTTCAAAACTATGTGCAACCTCAGACATTTTATTTGTTTCATAATTTACGTAACTTTTCGCATAAGTTCTAGGAAAAGGTGCTTGACCATCACCTTTTGCAATTTTTTTCACCTTCCAAAATTTGTAGGGAAGCCCAGTGATGGTCTTACAATTATTAATATCAAATACTATGTCAGGTAGGGTGTATGATCTTTAATTTGAATGCATAGTATAACAGTTGTGGCCAGTTGAATTCCCTACACCCTCACATCATACAATAGCCATCTGTTAAGTGTGTGTATTTGCATAGTGCCGTGAAGCACATTAGCAGCCTTAATTTTGGTGTCCAACACCATACATGACTGCAACAGCTAATATGAACAGGACTGTTCTATCAGCCATAAGTTTCTCTGCAAAAGCACAGAAATATTGGCCCATGTAAATGGCATATTTCTGGGTTTTTAGCTGAGAAACAATGCCACCAAGTGGCTGGCCTGGCATACCGATTAGTACCAAATAATTTATTTAAAAAAATAAAGTAACAATAATGTTATTATAATAGCTACCAATATTTAAATTCATATATCAAAATCAACAAATGCATATATGATCAACAATCTGAGATATTATCAAACCAAACCAAAGCTATCATTGATCTCAATATATAGTAACACAGTTATCTATACATCAAGGGCAATAGGACTAAGTAATGTGTGAAATTGCTTGTTAAATATAAGATTAACTTACTACTCTAATATTCTAAGTAATGGCCTAAAACAACAACTGTTCTTAAAACTTCATATGTAAAATATTTAAATACTAATTCATCAATATAGCTGTATTTATCAAGATATGACATTATCCATGCTCATAAAAATATTTAGAACAAAAACAAAGTCATTATAAAAATTAAGCCATCGAAAATTTATAACTGGAACAAACAACCAATCAAATTAAGCACATCAAATAACGATATCTCAGTTATTAATATATACAGCATTTACAACAATATATCTTATTAAATAATCACAGTCTTCTTATATCTTTAAGCAAATAATTTTTATTAACATAACAACAGTTTCGACTGTTCCTCACAGTCTTCTTCATATCTCAATCTATTGCTCTACCTTTCTCTTTTCACCATTTTATTAAACTATCTTTTTATTAATATAATAACAGTTTTGACTGTTCCTTGCAGTCTTCTTCAGATCTCAATCTATTGCTCTACCTTTCCCTTTCCATCATTTTATTTTACTATCTTTTTATTAATATAATAAGTTTTGACTGTTCCTTGCAGTCTTCTTCAGATCTCAATCTATTGCTCTACCTTTCCCTTTCCATCATTTTATTTTACTATCTTTTTATTAATATAATAAGTTTTGACTGTTCCTCACAGTCTTCTTCATATCTCAATCTATTGCTCTACCTTTCTCTTTTCACCATTTTATTAAACTATCTTTTTATTAATATAATAAGTTTTGACTGTTCCTTGCAGTCTTCTTCAGATCTCAATCTATTGCTCTACCTTTTGCTTTCCACCATTTTATTTTTATTATTTATTTAATAAGATATATTGTTGGATATGAATAAAAAATACTGAAGAAGAAGGAAGAAGTTTATATAGAATTACATACAGCATTTGTCAAATCCCATATATGAAACAAATATTTATTACTATTTAAACAATCATAAATTTAAAATTATAAATATTATCATTAATAGGATAGCTTATATATTTTATAATCTGTACTTAAATATGAAATCTATAAAATAAAAATAAACTATCATTTATCACATTTGTATTATTTTTAAATAGTACATTAAAATGTTTTTGAAAATATTAACTTGCATATAGCTTTTATAAATGCACATTGATCCATACAATATTTAAGAACTGACAAATTATAAATGATTAATCAACATTAAAATATTTATAGGAAAAGCAACTTATTATAAATTAAAATATTTAATGAAGTTTTATAAATTGTTTTGTCATTTAAATTTATTTACCAGTAAAAAAAATTAATGTCCTTTAAATTTAAAAATATAACAGATGATGGCTTTCTTTGTAATGGTTTTATTTGAAATAGTATATAGACATGTACAAAGTTGTAGAAAATTGGGCAGCAGTTGATGGTTATAAAATAATTCTATTTATGTAATTATAAATTTATTTAATGCACATTGATTACATAATTAATATTTACTAAGGCAATAAACCTCAAGAGTGTGCTCTTGAAAATGCGAAGGTAGGGACCTCTACAGGTCTTAACCACAAGCTTTTCCTCTTTTCTTCCAAAGCATAAGCTTGTGGTTAAGACCTGTAGAGATCCCTACCTTCACATTTTCAAGCACACACTCTTGAGGTTTATTACCTTAGTAAATATTAATCCTATTTATGATAGATGAAAATATGAAGAAATAGATTATCCATTTGAGTCTTGATTCCCAAATTCTTAGGATGAAAACTATTTACAAGTTCATCTTGGAAGTTTAAAATCCAATGTTTTTTTCAATTAAAAGCATAATGATCCTTATCATGTGATCAAACAGTTTTCCTTATAAGAAATCATTCTTGGCTAATTGCCAATAAAACAATAACTAATTCTATAGTTTATTGAAAAGTATATTTGAGTAAATGATTATCAGTTCTTTACAATTAATATGTTAAATTCAACAATTGACTTTCTTTTAAATTATAATTTAATAAAACCAACTTTTATTTGTAAAAAAGATTTCATAATGCCTTTAAATGATAATAATAACCATGTAATATTTTAAACATATCAATGATGTCATATTTCTAAATTAATAAAATTTCTTTCTATACATTTTCTTAATTTAAACAGTATTGAAATATGTTCTAAATGAATAAATCATTTCAATATATAATAAACAAAAACAGTGAAATAAATTGTAAAATATTGTAGGATTTATTTGTTTTTTGGTTTATATATATGAAATTACTTCCAGCTCAGGATATAAACAAATAATCCTGTTGACAAAAAGTGAACAAATGACTCAATTTACCTATTCTTTAACCTTTTGATATTTATAAATATTCTCTTTGTCAACATTGATGGAAGTAAATTAGAGTGATGTGATGTACTGTAGCTTCTTAAACGAAGTCAAGAATCTCTCAGCAATTATGGCACCAAGTGAAAATCTTTGTAATCAGTGGATGCAAGAAAGTTTGTGTATAAAATCTCTATCCAGTATCTCCCCATCCAATATTCCCAGTCTAATTTCTAGCTTATGGCTTTCATCAGTGAGGAGTCTTTGATTTGAGAGCACTGCACTTAGATTTTAGGATATAATGCAACTCTCCAGCAGCCATCTTTTACCTATTTGGTTAACTATAAAGCAAGGAGCTCAAGATGAACACACTAATGTTTTCAACTCAAGCTCATTCACTTGCATATTCATATAGACCTGAACTTAGTTCAGCATCTATACATTTTGGTGTCTTTGGGTTTTTTTTTCAAAAACCACAGTCACTATCACTATTATCCCATGAACGGCTATATTTGGTAGCACTATTGGATAAAGAGTTTGGTACTGTAGTTATGGAAGCACAGAATAAAGCCAATACATTAGATGAAAACATGGCATTAATGATTACTTAAATTAATAGTCAATTATAGTAAGAGATGGAGATTGAATCTCAATTAATGATTTTATTTTAATATTTAATACTTGCAAACATTAAGGAAGTATAGTTCAATACATATGTAATTAATAAAATAAACTCCACCACCACCACCACTACCACTCAGAATATAAAAAATAGCACTCTCATTATGAATGACCATGAATAAAAATGGATTCACCTATTCTTTAAACTTTAGATTTTAATAAGGGTACATTTACAAATATAATAAGTTAAACAAATGGATAGATCCATTCTATTCTTAACCATTTGTCAACAGCATTATTTTTTCAGAAACCAAGAAGAGTGACTCATTCTATTGCATCTCCAATTATTAACTTCTGTTTAATATTGAATAATATCATAAAAAGTGAAATTCAGTCTTCATCATTATATAATAGATTACTAATTTAATAATTAGTAATACCATAATTTTGTCTAGCTGATATATTAATTTCACTTTATATTTTCATAAATATTAGCTAGGGCAAATTTATAAACACCATAATCATAAAGAATAAATGGATTCATTCTAGGGATAAAGCATCCATGTATTGAATTGAATGAGTGCTTCCATAGAAAAATTCACTAAAACTTTCAAAAGCTTTAATTAAAATTCAATTAAAAAAATTCACTTTCAATTTTTTTTACAAACAGTTGAATTGTTTTTATATACACAAAGAATGAACTTGACTAACACATTCTCGGTTAATTATAAGAAGTTCAAACAATGCTAATATCTAATTTACAGTTAAAACCTTTAAGAATGTTAAAAGAATTTAGAGATAAAAATATATTGACAATGTATTATCTATATTTAAACTAATAACAGTCTGATTATAATGAGTAATTCAAATTCATTATTTTTTGTATGGAATTACTGTTGACTTTCAATTTTTTTCATCAACAGTTGAATTGTTTTCATATCAAAGAATGAACTTGACTAACACATTCTCATTGATTATAAGAAGTTCAAACAATGCTAAGATCTAATTTACAGTTAAAACTTTTAAGAATGTTAAAAGGATTTGGAAAATAAAAATATATTGATAATATATTTTTTGATTTACAGATAATAGAGTTTTAGATTTTTCTAGATGTGTGTATTATATATATATTAGGTGCTATTACATAAAAATTATTGTGGCAAGTGAAATAAAAATATTATAAAAAAGAAGTGTGCTTGCATTCCTAAAAAAGTGACACTTTGTTACTTATTCATTCTATTCTTGATCCATTGCTAACATGGTATTATTTGTTCCTAGCCTGAGGGAGGAAGTTTTCTTCACTATGTATATATATATCATCATTTTTAATCATTATCAATTCACTGCCAGATGAGGGTCTCTCCAAGTTGAATCCATCTTCTCCAATCTCTAACCTCTCTTCTCTACACCATCCCCCACTTTTTATTTTATCCATTCACCTTACATATGGTCTCTTGCTAGGTCTTTTACAATCTCTTGGAATCAATCCACTTTAATATTTTAAATGTCCATGTATTATTATCTCTTCTAGCAATATGGCCATTCCACCCCCGTTTCAGTATTTTAATTCTTTCAACGATATCAGTAACACTTGTTTGTTGTCTTACTCATGTATTTTATTTTTGATCTCTTTTTGTCACTCCTAACATGTACCTCTCCATATTTCTTTAAGTGATCTGAAGTTTTGTATTGCTCTTCTATTAAGTGTCCAAGTCTCAGATCCATAAGTAAGAACTGGTAAAACACATTTATTAAAAACTTTCTTTTCATACACATAGGCATATTTTCTTTTAATATTAAGTTATCTCTACCAAAAGCATTCTAACCAGATTTAATTCTATGATTAAATTCATCTATTATGTTTCTATATATAGTAATAATCTGACCAAGGTATTTGTAGTTGTTAACTTCTTCTAATTCATCATTACCAATCTTTTTTTTCTTCTTTTGAGAAAAATCCATTGGACATTACTTTAGTCTTTTTTAATGTTTATCTTTAGTCCTACTTTCTTACTTTCATCTGATAACTTTTGCAACATTTCCTGAAGCTTTGAATCATTATTTGCAAAAACAACAACATCATCTGCAAAATCTAGATGACTTAAATAATTTCTATTTACTTTTATTCTTTTAGCTTCCCATTTTAATTCATAAAATACTTCTTGCAGAAGTACTATAAAAAGTTTTGAAGATATGGAGTCACCCTATCATACATTCTTCTCAATGTTAATCCTCCTAGTATCATTATGGAATCTAATTGTTGCTGTTGCATTTTTATTTATATTCTTCAGAATATGACAATATCTTGGTTCTATACCTTGATGATCCAATGCATTAATCACTGAAGAAATGGTTAAACAATCAAATGCCTTTCACTCATTGGTACTTTCTATAACTTCTCTCAATATTTGGATATGGTCCATTATTCTAAAACCATTTTTAAATTCAGCTTGTTCTTTTGGTTGATTAAAAATGTAGATGAGTTGTAATTATGTTGGTAAAAATTTTGTATAAAACAGATAAAAGACTGATAGGTCTGTAATTTCTAATATCTTCTTCATCATCTTTTTTAAATATTAATATTAATACTGCATTCTTCGAACATCTGATACAACTTTATCATTTAGACTTTTGGTATCTAACTTTGCCAACATTTTTTCTAATTCTTCACCTGCTTCTTTTATGATATCGATTATAATTCCAACATTACTTGGAGCTTTTCTCTTCTTCATAAATTTAATTGCATGTCTCCTTTTTTCATTTAAAATTCTGTGAAATTCAGAAGATAATTTTCCTTGTTATTTATTACTATATAATTCTTGATAGAACTCTTCTCCACATTTCATGATGTCACTTTCTTTTTACTAATAGTTCCATATTTTTATCTTATTGCAGAAATAAATTCACCACTAATACCAAAATATTGTTTTAAATTCTTGAGAGTTTTATTCTCTTCCATAGCTTTCCTTGATAATTCACAATTATACTTTCTTATATCATTATCAACTCATTTTTGCTCCATTTTATAAAATTCGAGATATTCTCTCCTTCTTAATGCATCAGTTTTATATATCTTCATATTTCTTCTTTTCTTCATAAATTCTCTAGTCTAAGTAGAAATTTTATTGGTCAATTGTTGCTTTTTTGCTACCATCTATCTTTGCTGCAGTTTCTAAAAGTGTATCAGTTATTTTCCTATTGATTTCATTCCAATCTGATATCATGTTCAAAATCTGCTAATATTTAAAAACGATTTACAAGTTCTAATTAAAATTCATTAGAATGTTTCTGAAGATTAGGAATATCACCTGTGAATATTGTTTTTGTTAATAATTTTTGTCTATCTACTTTTTTGCATTAATATGTATCTTATATCTCACTAATTGATGATCACTTACCAGTGTTGAATTTATTAAGAACATTTCAATTTTGAAATACATATTTTCTTTTAATCAAAATATAATACAATTCTGTTGTACCTTCCTTTGGATGCTTCCATATCCATTTCCTTTCAACATTTTTCTCAAAAAAAGAATTCATAATATAAAGTTTCTATTTCTGAAAACTCCATAAATCTGTGTCCTCTCTCATTTCTATCACCATAACCAAATTTACCCACAGCATTTTTATCTTTCAATTATTTATCCATTCTAACATTAAAGTCTCCCATAACAATTTTAAAATGTTCGATCTGATCAAAAGCTGTTTGTACATCCATATAAAAATCTGACCAAAAGCCTTGTGTACATCTATACAAAAATCTTCTACTACTTCATCACTATGAGAAATTGTTGGGGCATAAACCTAAATTATCTGCATTGGTATCTGCTATTAAATTCAATAATCTTGCCATTCTGTCCAATACACCATTTATCTTCACAATGTTCTTTGTTTACTTTTTATTTATAATGAATTCTACTCTACATATACTTTCAATATATGTACCTTTGTAGTACAGTCCATGCCTATCTGTTAAATCAGTTGCTTCTTCACCTTTTCTTCTAACTTCTCAAAGTCCAATAATATTCTATTTAATATAAGACAGTTCTTCTTCTAATTCTTGCAATCTTCCTTCACTTGAAAGTGATCTGCAGTTGTAAATACCTAAATAAAAAGTCATCATCAAATGGCAGCCTGGGTCCGCAATCAGGGGATTCTTAGCATCCTCAGCCTTCAGCCACCAACTTCTGCCTTGGCTGGTGATTTTACAGTCTTGTGGTAATATGGGCCATGATTTATTTTTGTCTGTCATGATTGTGCACATCTATTAGAAGAAAAAAAATCATTCACACACACATTCATTCTGCCTTATTAGGCAACTGAGAAGAAAGACTGTGGTGAAAAGCCAGTAAACTCATCACACTGGCTAATTCATGTTGGTGAACAGTTCACTCATGTTTGTATATCATATGAATAATCATGTGGTAATAACAGTTGTAACAACACAAACACACGGAGTGAACATTATATATAAATGTATCAACGTAATGAAGTAAACAACCTCTCCAGATTATGAACAAATATCCAATTTTATTAAATGCAAAATTAATCTTAAGCTGGATAATCCAGTAAACATCACATGACCATCACCTCTTATGCTTGTGTATAACTGTTGTTAAATCAGGCAAAACTCACTATATGTATATTGCCACACACAACAAGCTAGAGTAATCAATGGATGCCAGAAGGCTTGTGCATAAAATCCCCATCTAGTGTTTACTCATCCAATATCCCCAGACTAGTTTCTAGCTTATGGCCTTCGTCAGTGTTGTGTGTGGCAATATATATAGTGGTTTGCCTGTTTTAAGCTGGATAATATTGGATAAAATGTTTTCCTATTACGCTATAAAAAATAGAGCTGGAAAAAATAATATTGACCATATCAATCAGCTATTATGTAACCTTGCTTTTTCTTTCTTGCTTTATTCACCAATATACTGACTGATTAGTCAATAAACATCACATGACCACCTTCTCTTACGCTTGTGTACAACTGTTGTTAAAGCATGCAAAACTCACTATATATATATATATTGCCACACACAGCAAGCCAGAAACTAGTCTGGGGATATTGGATGAGTAAACACTAGATGGGGATTTTATGCACAAGCCTTCTGGCATCAATTGATTACTCTCTAGCTTGCTGTGTCTGGCAATATATATATATAGTGAGTTTTGCCTGTTTTAATACTGACTGATAGTTAGATAGCTCTCTAGGTTATCTGACTTTCTAGTTTAGTTATTAGCTGACTACTTTTTCTTTTATGCTTTTACTCACTATTATACCGACCAATAGTTAGCTAGCTAGTTATCTAGGTTGATTGCTTTTCTAACTTTGTTATGAGTCTATAATTAAAAAAATTCTTAAACTTCCTTGAAACTTATCTTTTTGAATTTAATTTTTTAAACCTCATTCGAATTTGAAGTTCGGTTTAAAGATATTGCAGACCAGAGTGCTAACTATTAAGATGACCAGACACTTCAAATATACCTTCACGACTAACAAATCATTCGCAAATAAGTAGAATCTTTCTACTTTGAGTAGATAAAAAAAACTATAGTTATTATTTTAATGATTTTAAAACGTTAATAACCTTTATAATAACTATTGGCTAAAATTTTAATTATTTGTAGTTAAATGAAAAATTTTTATTTAGCAATTTATTTTATAATGGTTTACCTTTTTTTTTTTTTAGAATTTCGTGGATTAGAAATTGCTTTTAAATCTTTTGCTAATGGAGATCATTTTGCTTTAGAAGAAACTAATGGACTCAAGTGGAACAGGAAAAGTGAACAGGAGTTTGCGAGTAATTGGAGACAAATAAGTGATATTAGCCCAGTTTTAACAACAGCTAAAATAAATTCCAAGCGTGACAGCGAAGATTTTTTGCCTTATTACAGAAGCACTAATCTTTTACTATTAGACACCAAAAATGAAAAAAATATTGCCAAACCAGTTTTAACAATTTTAGATCATTATTTAGATAAAAAATATAATTCTAAAAACGAAACTTTTTTAAACGCAGTTAAGCCCAAAAAATATTTTTATAAACGCGATACATCAGCATTTTTAGAGCAAAATAAACTTTCTGATGCGGGAGATAATTCACAAGATAAGGACGTAGATGTAAATATTAATAACCGAACAGAAGCAACAACTCGTAGAACAGTCCATCAGGTAAGTAATATTAATTAATAAAAAAAACAAACAAACAAGGTTAATATATTTATATACTTTGTGTAAGATGATTATAATATATATGAACATTTTTAACACTCGCATAAATAAATAAAATTAGATAGTTTGTTATTCAGGAAGTCAGGTGACCTTCAAGCGCCGGAAGTCGGTATGTTTTTTTCTGATACTTTGGTAACTGCATTTAAAGTTTGTATGATTTGATGCAGCTAAAGAATTTAAAATTCAAAAGTTTAACGCATTACAAAATTTCAAAATCTATGAATTGCGTAGTCAACTGTTACTCTCCCGTTGAAACATCTAAGCATATAATATATATTTAAAGATACGTATTAGTCTGGTATTAGTCCTGCGGTTAGGAAAGTTGCAGCCATAAACAAATGTGTATATTTAAGACCGAATTAAACACATTTACAATCTTATATTACATATATAAATGCAGGTTTAAGCCTGTACAATGTATTAATCTTTTAAAAATAAAATTAATTAATTTTGTTAGTAAATATTAGATAATATTCCGATCAGGAGAAGGTTATAATCAAAATTTGGTTTTGCTACTAATTTTACAGTCAAACAATAACCATGTTCAGGTTTGTCGAAAGAGAGTAACTAATGTGGTTCGAGATAAGAAAGTTCAGTCCACAGCAGTGGTGCTAAGAAATAATATTCTATAAATGGAGAGAATTACTCAGTTAAATATATATATATATTATTTCTTTTTGATTTGGTTACTACTTGTAATAAACTTAGATTGTTAAAAGTTTACTTATTGGAAAATCATTTCTGGCAAAAAACGTACACGAGTATTTGTTTCATTTCTAATAAATAAAATTATAGATGGCCATTTTTTTTTAAAATAAAAAATCTTTATAAGATTAGATGGTGGAAAGTAATATCTCATAAAAAACATAAACGCATGTTTGTAATGTCTGTATCATTTCCAGTAATTTTTCCAAACAAATATTGTGAAATCTGTCTTGCGTTGTTAGCCGAGAGGTATCGCAGCCGCCATGCAAGCAAGTAGTTGGTTGCAGACGGGTGTGGGTTCGCGTCCCGGCAGATGCTATGACATATGAAAAAAAAAATATTGTGAAATCTAACCACCAGACTAATAGTATATAAATTATCTGTGACCTTGATTTCACAAAATGATTTGAATTGGCAATATAACTAGCACCATAATCCTAATATTCTCACACTATGAAGACCTATTTAACAAATATGCGCTTCTACAAGATATAATCCTTTTCACTTCATAATTATATATCATTATTCTTACAGTAAAATCTACGGTTTCACTTTTCTTTCTTGTAACTATTTTCATAAGAAGGTTCTATATCTTTTTGCATTGTTTTCATTATTATTTCCATTTTATTTATGGTACTTATCATTTTCTTAATACAGAATCTTATTACTGATATTTGTATTGGATGTAGGATGATGTTAGTAGTAATTAATAACAAGGATATCAATGGAAGTAATCTTACTTTATATTGAAAGAGAGAAAAAATTATATAAAGTACTTTTTATTCTATATTAACAATTTTATGAATAGGCTGAACACTATTTATATGACTACCCAGAACTAATCTCAGTATGATTGTACCTAATAATAATAATAAAATACTATAATGAGATATTATTTTATATAGCGCTATGTTTTAATACTGTAATAGTGATATTAGCGATTAAGCCAATGCACATGCGCTTTAAAGATAAATTATAAATGAATACTCTCACTTTTTCCAGACACAAGATATAGTATTTTAGAAAGAATGGAATGAATCCACCCAGTCTTTCAACCCAAACATTTATGTATGGGCAAATCTTAAGCGTATGGAAATGAGAGCGTGAAGGTGTTAAACAATCACTTTAAATTACATTTGTTATGTTTGAACAAATGACGTCTGCGAAATCTTTACAATTTATGATCCATCATTCTTTTGTTGAAATTAAACATATATATACTATATTGTGTCTGGAAAAAGTGAGAGTATTCATTTATAATTTATCTTTAAAGTGCATGTGCATTGGCTTAATCGCTAATATCACTATTACAGTATTAAAGCATAGCGCTATATAAAATAATATCTTATTATAAAATACTACGTAACTGTACCACATGACTTCAGTTTACTCATTACTACTTTGGCAGCATATTATTTCTTCACACTTCTAGGCCACCTATTGTGAGATTCAGTAACTAATAGATGCCAGATAATAGTGCTCAATAAATCCCTACCCAATGATGTCATCTCTAATATCTGCCAGACTAGATTCAAGCATATGGATTTTATCAGTGAGGATCTTTCAGTCTTTGAATACTGCACTGGCACCTTTAGGATCTAATGCACCATTTGGCTATTAAATTATCAGCTCAACCACTAAACATCACATGATCATCATTTTTTATGCTTAAACATGAAAAAGTAAGAATGCTGAACCAAGTTCAGATCTTTATGACTATACAAGCTAATGAGCTTGAATTGAAAACATTATTGAGTTTTTATTTTGGACTCAATGCTTTATAGTTAGCTAATAATGTAAAAGGTGATTGTGGGAGTGTTGCAGTGCTCTCAGATCCAAGGCTCCTCACTGATAAAAGCTGCAAGCTTGAAACTAATCTGGGGATATTGGATGAGTAGGCACTAGCTATGGATTTTATGCAAAAACCTCAAATCTTAATAGTTATCTAATGTAAAAGGTGGTTGTTGGATTGTTGCATTAGATACTAAGATCTAGGTGCAGTGCTCTCTGATTCAATGATGAAATCTACAAGCTAGAAACTAATTTGGGGATATTGGATGAGTAGGCACTAGATATAAGGATTTTATGCAAAAACCTTCCTGCATTCATTGATTACTCTGGCTTGCACTGAGTGGAGCTACTGTATGGTGAGTGTAGCCACTGTGTCTATCAGTTCAGATTGAAAAAAAAAGTTTCACTCTAAGCCAACTTGCTGGCATAGTGAAAATAGTTCAGTACCTATATACAATAATGTCCTTAGTTTTTAATAATTATAAGAACTTTTATTCTGTGGCATAGAGATGTGAAGAAAATAATAATAATTCAATTTATTTACCATATAGATCTACAGCATTGAGTCATTTACAGAATATATTTAATATTCTTTATTTTCCATTTCATTATTGTTTTTAATAAATCAGAAAAATGTTTTTTATATCAGTCTGTGATTAAAAAGATTTTATTATTTACTTTTTAGATATATCTGAGCACATTTTCAGTTTGGGAGATCAGAATCACTGAAAGCGTTTCAGACATAAAAAACATTTTGCTAATTTATTACAAATAATATATTTAGTAATATAAAGAAAATCAAGTCAGATGTCACATGACATAATTTAACAAGCTTGTATTACAAATGTTATATATAAAGCTCACAAATAAGCTCTTAACTGAAACTAATGCTTGAATATCCCAGCACCTCCCTGAGGAAGCCAGTAGCAGAAACCGGTCTGGAGTTGGGGATATTCTGCCAAGTTTGTTAAGAGCTTATTTGTGAGCTCTATATATAACATTTAATAATATGTACAAATAAATTTAAACTAAGAAAATTATATTTATTAATAAGAATACATGACTAATATAAAAGCAATTTATTCCCTTACTTAGAAGTGGCTTTGAAGGAGACTGCAAGACAATCGAAACATAAAATTGAATGCACATATATACAATAAATTTTTTTTTTACTAAAACATGTTCAAAGTAAGTAGATAAATTGCATTTATATAAGATATTACAGCAAAATAAAGCAAGGGGTGGAATTTAGTAATATTTGTGAAGAATATATGATTATAAGGTATATTTTTTGAACTCTATTAATAATTTTTTAAAACTTCTAAACTCAATAACAACTATATTAGCAAATTCAAATTATGTTCTAGATAAGTGAAAAAAAGTAATAATTTGATTATGTCTCAGTGGAAATTCTTAATATAAAGTAGATTAAGAGTATAGGCTTCATATATAAAATTATTAATATAAAAATATGAAATTATATATGATAATATAATTTTTTTGATAATTTATATAAAAATTTGTGATCTCTAATTTTTAGTCTTACTAACAATGCTAAACTGCTATAGTTCTTATTAATGCATTTATAATATCTCTCATATACTGATTGAATTCAATAAATGTCTTTTCTAGGCTTTAGTTTTAAATGACTAATTCATATTCCAAAACAAGAAGAACCTAAGAGACAAATGATTTTAGTAAAGTCATTAAATTGATTGTTATGCCGATTATGAATAGCATTAATAATTTTATAACCAATTGCAGAATTTATATTATAATCATTAATATAGTAAGAAATATTAAAAAATTGTAATTTTTGGGAATAAAAAATAGTTGAATGTTTTTTTTATATTAACCATATCTTTTAGCGGGATGTTAGAATTTTGACTTTTGACTAATTCGTCCCCTAGTGAATTTTTTTGTAAGTATTATATGTTAAATGCGTGTAAAACGATATATTTTATTATAATAAATTTTCGCTAAAGATTTTTACATTAGGTGGGAAATTCAAAATTCCCACTCTTACAATATACATAAGCCCTGCCCTGACATGTTCAGCCATTGTCTATTGCCAAGGCTGTAAAACATTAGGCATTTTATGACATTATAGTTCCAAAGACCCAAAAATGTGTTTATTTGCAAATTTATTAGTTTTAGACAATTTTTTAAAAATAATTTACATTATATTGTACCGGTCAAAATATGTTTATCCATCTAACATGAGCTGGAACTTACAAAATGTACTTCAAACCCAGTCAAGCCCGAGATTTAGGTCAGGGACCAGCCGGGATTCAAACCCACTCTCCAAGTACCAGATCTAACACCTAATGGATAACATAACAATGATGGCACACAAGAATTAATTCTTAATCCAGCCCGCTAGCAATTCGGAGAAAACAATAAGACTCATGGACTTAAACATATATATAAAATATATATATATATATATATATATATATATATATATATATATATATATATATATATATTTAAAACAACTTAAATACTAGAGACATTCCAAAGATAAAATCTAATATATTTAATTAAGAGGGGCTTTACTAAGGAATAGTTATGGTCAATTAGTGAATTGGGTTGATCTAATAATGAGATAGAAACTGATATATGATGAATTATAAATATATTTATTGACATTTTTACATATATTTTGTTATAACCATTATTTAGCATTGGCAAATTCACGCAGGCATTTTTATTTATTAAGTAACATTACTCTAGGCCACTTGTACAAACAATAATTGATATTTGGGTTAAATAAATTTGTGGCTCAAATTCAATGGAGCTAAATATTATGCTATATAATGAATCACTACATTCACTTATTAGTTATGCCATTTCATAATCAGTTCGAGTGGCTATTATATATGAAATCAAACCAAGTCTGGAGTGAAGCGTAATAATACATGTGATTATAATAAATTTTTAGATTAAATATGGGCATATCAAGCATCACAGATAGCTTTAGATCAAACAGGTTTTCAAGAATGCTTCGGTTCAACGCCGAAGATTGCATATTATGGAGGTAGAGTTGGCTATAGAGATTCTACTAACATGCTAGGCACAAGTAAAATATAATAATAAAGTTGCTCTGCAGATGGAAGAATAGTTTTAGGGTTTTCATGACCAACACCGGTTTACCCAATAACCGGTCATCATGCTGCTAAAATGGAACCTTTATTTGGTGCATAAGAGGTGGGGGACTTACATGCTAATCTGGCCCTTATCTCAGTCTTAGCTACTGCACTGCCCATAAGAGAGGAAGATTGGCTGGACTTACCATGGCTCCATCTTACATATATATATAAACAGCACAACGATAAAATATTAATAAATTTCTCATCCGCCAAGCTGAAGTATATTATAAATTAAATACTATACATTAAATGAAAACTAGATTAAAATCTTGATTAAAAGAGCCAACTCTTCTGTAGCATGAGAAATACGATATGCTACTTAACGGGAATTTCCCGTTCAATCTCTTTAGTTATCTATAACTAATAAACTCTTAAGGGGGAAGAAGTATCTTTAAGGGACTTACAAATACTTTAATAATAAGAAAAATATACTTATGATCATATTCCAGGCTAGTTTAATCTTTAATAGCATAATAATTAAAGGTTGAAAATTTGGATTTATAAGCCACATTTTATATTTACATTAATTATTTACTAAATGACAAAATAATAATGAGCACAAAGAGTCGCCATTATTTATAAATTAGGGTTTCGAAATGGAGCGCTAAATGATACCATAATAAATAATAATACGAAGATTTTAAACTATATCTTTAAAAAACATATTCTATAATTAAATGCACACCATTTCAAAACATAGGCATAATTAATAATTATTAAAACAAGCAAAAGAAAGGTAAATATAACTGCAGTGATTAAGTTATATAGCAAATATTGAATTAATAAAGAAATTAGCAAAAGTATTTCATTTTATAAAATTCAAATATTATTTAGAAAACAATTTAGAACGAGTTTACAATAATATAGTTAGCTAACCTGATTTTGAAGAAATAATGATTATTTTGAATTTTACACAGAGCTTTGCGATTTTAATAATATTAAGACAATTTTCCTATAGCTGGACTGGAGATATTTGAGCTGGAATGAAGGTGAATTCTTTGGTGGCTTATGGCATGTTCTATTTAGTTGGGAGACGATTTTAAAATGGTATTCCTGTAGCTGAACTGAAATTGGAATGAAGGCAAGTCATTTTTAGCAGCTTACGGCATCTTCTATTTGTTATAAGCTTGTTAAGGCAACGTTGGTTGTTGCTTTGGACTTGGGTGGATCGAACTCCAGCATTTCATCATGTGAATTGCAGCAAATTCTTGCCTGACTAGCAGGCCATAGTTGAATTAACAAATTTTTAGTTTTCTGTAGTGACAGCTCTTCAAAAGCAAGATGGAGTATATCTTCCCACTTAAAATGTGGCCTATTTATATATTTCACTAAGCCTTAACACCTTTTTGGAATTTCGTTTGCCTCAGGACCAATTGACTTTTAATTAACCAAAATCATATAATCTAATTTCTACTACTGATAAAGTCTCCGAGGTGTTATTTTTAATTTACTTAAAAAATTATTAAAATATATAAATTATATAATTTTGATTTCGTTTCATTAATTAAATTCCTTTTTAGGTGTTATAAAATGTTAAGGCTTAGCAGATAGTAATGGCATTCTGATTTAATGTTAGAAGTCTTTTGTTGAAACAAATTCAATCAGTAAACTAGATTTTACTTTTACCCCAGGTGCGGTCACTAATTGATTTCTTGTTTACACAAAATTCTCATTTTTAATTATAAACAGATGGTTTTTATTTTAACTTGAAATAAATAACTTTTAACATATTTTCCTTCCCAATATTATTTGTTTTAAAAAAAAAAAGCAAATTTAAAGAAAATACTTTAGTTTCAGCTATATCTATAAAACATTAAATCAGAAAAACGTTAATATATTTTAAAGAAAACATTTTACATTATATTTATTTAAACTTAAATATATATATAAATCATTATGCCATTATTCCAAGGTTTAGATTATCCATCCACATATGAATATAATAGAGAATATAATTAAGAATTGACTGATAAATTAATAAAACATTTTATGAATAATTATGAGGATTTCTACGCTATAATTTTATCAAACCTGTCTAATTATAGCATACTTTCATATGTAAATGGATGATGCCATTCAAGTGGCCATGATAGCAAAGTTTTACCGCTCAACTTATATATAACATTTTTACATTTAAGATAGGTTCAAAACTAGTTCAGACGAGTAGGTCATTAGGTTGATGGTGAAATGGAAAGGGATTGGGAGGTTTCCATTTCAATATTTATTAGATATCAAGAAAAATAAATTATTAACTTATTTTGACTTGAAATACTTTATTTTCAAAAATATAATGTTATATTAGCAGTTAACATGAATATGGCATGAAGCAATTTACTAGTTTAGTTTCTATGTAAGCAATCTACTTAAACTTACGAATATAAAAAATATCGCAGTTTTGCAATAAGTGTTCAAAAAAATTTAAACTTTTAAAACATAATTCATTAGATATAAGAGAAATAAATAATTATTCGTTCAGATATTTAAAAATAATAAGAATTAAAAAATATTTTGTTAATTTTACAAACTGAAAATAATCATTCTAGAAATGATGATGTGTAAAGTCTTTGTTTTGATTATCATCTCATTTTTTTAATATTTACAAAAACAAAATGTGAACATTGAAAATTTACTTCAGTATTAAACAAAAATATCTATCAAATGAAGTCAAATTTATTATTTTCTGATAAGTAATAATCATTTTATCAAATAGTTTACATTGATGTGCGAGACAAAGAAAAATGTCAGAAAATTCTGGTTAAACTGTAATTGTACCATTGAAAACATGTGTTGTTAAAGTTCACAGAATCTATTTTTCCTCTAGTAAAAGATTCAAACCAATAAAATTTTGAAAGAAACTTAATCTGTATATTTTTGAGAAAAAGTATAGGATGGTCCACTTTATCAAAGGCTTTGGACAAATCAAAATAAACAGCATGTAATTAGCATTGATTTTCATTTGAATGAGCAATACTATCATATGATATAAGAAAATTAGATCCAATTGATCTATCAAACAAAAAAAACAGGTTGCATAGGAGATAAAAATTTATATACAACAATAGTAATTCTATGATAAAATTATTTTTGATATACTCATTAAATTGTATGATGAACTGAAATAGATCCATAATTATTAACACAATTTCTACAACTACTTTAACAAAAATTCTTTTAATTTATAAAAAAAACATTCTAATGAAACAAGTACGTAACACTGACAATTAGCAATATATTTTGCATATTCTTTGTATATAAAAGAAGATATATCATCTCAAATTAAACTTGAATATAACTTATGTTGTTGAATAGTAGGTATAATGTTATCATTGTTCAAATAATCAAAAAAAATATTATGCCAATTATCAGACAATCTAAATTTTGAAAAGATTTGAGATTTTTTTCAGATAGTTTAGAAAATAAGTGAATAATTATTATTATTATTATTATTATTATTATTATTATTATTATTATTATTATTATTATTATTATTATTATTATTATTATTATTATTATTATTATTATTATTATTATTATTATTATTATTATTATTATTATTATTATTATTATTATTATTATTATTATTATTATTATTATTATTATTATTATTATTATTATTATTATTATTATTATTATTTTTTTATTTTTATATTTTTTTTTTATTATTATTATTATTATTATTATTATTATTATTATTATTATTATTTTTTGTTGGTGGTGGTATTTTATTAATTAAATAAAAATAATTTATGAAAAGAGAAAAAAAATATATGGACTGAATTGTAAAACAACACAAAATTTAAATGAAAAAAAAAACAACTCGGAAAAGAGATAAAAAAAATTTTCAACTAGTAATTATTATTTTTATAGTAAAACTCTTTTTGATTATCTGGTAATTTTCTCATCCCTGGTGTTTGCCATGGGATGGTGTTGATGCTAATCAAAAACATCTACATATAATGATTCTGGGGCCGGACCTGTGTGATTGAATTGATATCAAAAGATCTGATTTATTAGATTTGTAATAAAATATTCTACTAACTAATACTATTATATGATGTTAGTCTTTCATTTTTCTAAATGTTTATTAATCTTATATTGTTTTTTAGTTTGTGGGTGTGTCTTTAAAGTTACGGTGTTTTTCTACTTTTTTTTTTTACTTTATGTGTGTCTTTTTAAAGTTACGGTACTTTTTTTCAAGAGTAAATCAATCATTTTATTAAAAAGCAATAGGTAATAAGTAAATGTTGATTAATCTTATATTGTTTTTTGAGTTTGTGTGTGTGTCTTTAAAGTTACGGGGCTTTTTCTAATTTTTTTTGACTCTAGGTGTGTCTTTTTAAAGTTACGGTACTTTTTGTCAAGAGTCAATCAATAATTTTATTAAAAAGCAATATGTAATTCTAAATCTATAAAAAGTAATGTAATTTAGACAAAATTTCCTATTACAATTTTGTGTGTGTTTTAATGATACACATACATCACTACAAATGGAAAAAAAATTCACGGCAACAACTCAAAAGGAAAATAAACCCTCCCAAATATTTAATTAAAGGATTCTATGTTAAGTTCGAAGAGTAACAAATCATCTTTGAACTTGGGGGAAGTATTGTTATGTAGGTGTATAATTAAAATACACACAAAATAATAATAGTAAATGTTGTAAAGGGGGATTTAATATTGAATCGTATGTATGTGTATCAATTGTCACATATACATATGCAAGTTATATATATATATATATATATATATATATATATATACGTGAAGATAAAAAAAATACTTCATTAATTTAAAATCATCTTAGACTTGAATAGCTGTGTTATTTTGTAAAACAGCCAAAAAAAAACAAATCCTTTGAGATAGGAAGGTTAAATAACCAAGGAACTTTGCAGATCAACAAGATAAATAATTAATTAAAAAAATAATCGGGTTGCAAAAGGGGTAATCAATCAAAGTAAAAGGTAAGTCTAAATCTGCTTCTTCAAGTAAACTGGGAGAAATTGATCTGATCAGGATGGACAGACGGACAAGATTTGACCAATCAAATCCAGAAATATTCAGAACTGGCAAAATCAGTGTAAGTGTAAAGCATCAGCAAACTGGGAGTTCTACCCGATGCAGATGAACTGTGAAAGATGCTGAACATTAGTATTTAGCATGGTAGTGGACTGCTGGCATCCAAACGTCCAAGAGTCAGCATAATGGGGGGACTATAAAGTAGGTCGCATAGATCTTTATTCTTCTTATTTTGGTATACCTCCGGCTTTTGTTGATCTAAATGTATAATGATTGTATTTAATGTATTCATGTAAATATGTAGATATTAGTATATTGTAATTAAATCTTCTGCTTTTCTTATTCTAACAGCGTTAGTCTCAGGGATTATGATTTTTATATGGATATATAGGTAGGGAAAGGTTGGCTTACTGCATAGATTGTTCACCAGCGAGTATTATATAGAAATGGCAGACAGAACAGATCTTTATTAGCATGTATTCGCATTTCCTCACCACAAAGACACTTTTTCTGTTTCAACAGGATATTTTTACTTTTTGCAAATATGCCACAGTACTGGCTTCAGTTGATGTCAATTGCCACAGCTTCAAATACTTCCGAATTAGAGGCAGTGGCGGCCATCTTACTTGTTCTTGAACGAATTCTCGCGAGAACATTATTTGTCACGTGATTGTCAAATAAATGCTGGTCTGTACTCTTTCAAATAACTTTTTGAGGGTTACACATTTCTCATGGAAGCTTCAGGTCATTATTAATAAACTTACAACACTAAAGTAAGTTACATCACATTAAAAAAAAATGTCTAATCAAATTTTAAAAAACTACGACTGGCTCAAATACACACACTATCACACCAAACTACAGAGATAATAGATATTCGAAGATTATGAGAAAATGAATAACAAAATCAACTACAGCAGCCAATAAAGGCATTTCTCTTTGTTTTTATCATAGAAAAAAGAAGCCATAACCGGCGGCCATTGTCGGGAACTCGTTCTGTGTTTTATCATAGAAAGAAGTCTCTTTGTGTTGGCTTCTGTCACCACCCAACATAATGTGAGGACTCTTTTTCTGCATTTATAGCATAGAAAATCTCCTCTTTTGTTGGGTGAATGCTGGTGAAATGGTATATTTCTAGGAATTGACCTAGAAATAAATTAAGTTATATAGGTATGAAGATATTAAAGATTTTCTTTAGGCTGTCTTATAAGATTTAATATATAAGTTATAGAAATACCAATTTTTAAAATTTTATTTAATATAAAATTTTAAAGAAGCTCAACTTATTTAAAAATTATTATTATTATTATTATTATTATTATTATTATTATTATTATTATTATTATTATTATTATTATTATTATTATTATTATTATTATTATTATTATTATTATTATTATTATATTTTACAAAAATATAATTTAAAAAGTTAGTAATTTAAATTTTCACTCGCTATTTTTTAACAAAAAAAAATTACAAAAAAATAGGAAGTTTGGATAAATTCTTTGAGACATTTATTGACATTAAAGTACCATGATCTATTTATCTATCTATCTATCTATCTATCTATCTATCTATCTATCTATCTATCTATCTGTCTGTCTGTCTGTCTGTCTATCTATCTATCTATCTATCTATCTATCTATCTATCTATCTATCTATCTATCTATCTATCTATCTGTCTGTCTGTCTGTCTGTCTGTCTGTCTGTCCGTCCATCTATCTATCTATCTATCTATCTATCTATCTATCTATCTATCTATCTATCTATCTATCTATCTATCTACCTATCTATCTACCTATCTATCTAATTACCCACCTACCTAACTAATAGCTAAATGACCAAATGACCTCTTTCCCTACATCCCTTTCTACCTACGTATATGTTTATCTCCCTCCCTTTCTTTTCTATCTCTCTCTATCCCTTCTTACTAACCTACTTACCTATCTATATAGCTACTTACTTACCACCTATTTATCTACTGACTGACCTATTTATCCATCTATTTACTGACCAACCAGCCTGTACACCTTCCAGGATTTTTATCTATGTGTTTATTTTTAATTCTATTTTTAACATGCTTACATATTTATTATTTTTTATTCAGATTAAATAAGTGTTATTTAAAAAAAATTATAACAGGAGTAATTTATAGATGTTTACATAACTTATTGATTTTTTTTTAAATTTTTAAAATGTTTATATATTTATTTTCTAGAGTATATCTATTATTTTTTAAATGTATTTGTATTTAAAATTAAATTTGAAAATAGCATTACATAAGAAAATCATAACTTGTATCAAATAAATAAAACTCAAGAGAATTTAAAGGGGTGTCCTAATTTTTCTGAATTTTAAAAACTGGAGAAAATCATGTTGGATTTACCTTTATCGTGCCTGTAAAATTTTATTTGACTTTAAATTCTTTATTATTGAATGCACTCGTTTATAAATGTGCATAATTATTGAAGCAAATATTGCTAATAAAAAAAAAAAGATTTACTTGAACATTTCAAGCATTTGATAAAGGTTAAAGTTTTCAAAAAAAGTATCTATCTGTCTGTCTATCTATCCATCCAACCTTCCATCCACCCACCCACCTAACCATCTATCTACCTACCTACCTATCTATCTATCTACTATCAATTTATCTATCTACCTATTTATCTATCTCCCTACCTATCTACTTACATATCTATCTATCTATCTATCTATCTATCTATCTATCTATCTATCTATCTATCTATCTATCTATCTATCTATCTATCTATCTATCTATCTATCTATCTATCTATCTATCTATCTATCTATCTATCTATCCATATGTTTATCTACATACCTATCTATTTATCTATCTATCTGTTTGTCTGTCTATCTATCATCTACCGACCTGTCTATCGATCTCTCTACTTACTTGACTAACGACCGTCTATGTATTTACCTACTTATCTACCTTTATCAATCTATTTATCTATATATCTACCTATCTATAATATATCTCTTTACCTATTTATTTGTCTATATTTTTTATATCTATGTATTTGTCCACTCACCCATCCTTCCATCTCCCTGACAACTGATCCTCTTATTTTATCTAGCTATTTACCTATCCATTCATTCACCTACTCACACACCCACCTAACCACCTATCTATCTATCTGTCTGCCTATCTATCTATCTATCTATCTATCTATCTATCTATCTATCTATCTATCTATCTATCTATCTATCTATCTATCTATCTATCTATCTATCTATCTATCTATCTATCTACTTATCTACCTATCTATCTATCTGTCTATCTATATATCTGTATGCCCATATATCTATCTGTCTATCCATCTATCTATATGTCTATCCATGCAATCTATCTATCTATCTATCTATCTATCTATCTATCTATCTATCTATCTATCTATCTATCTATCTATCTATCTATCTATCTATCTATCTATCTATCTATCTATCTATCTATCTATCTATCTATCTATCTATCTATATTTTTCTATCTGTCAGTCTATCTGTTTCCCTATCTATTTACCTATCTGTCTATCCATCTATCTGTCTATCTGACTCTGTACATTCATCTATCCAGGCATCCATCTATCTATCTATATGTAAATAAGTGAATAGGTATAATTTTTCTGTAATAGCACTGCAAATTTTCATTCTTTGAATATCATGATTTCAAATCAAACAGTCTTCATCATCTGCCTGGAGAACAACCAATCTCTTTCTCCATGATGATCATTCTTTTTGTATGAAAATCTTAACTTTTTAGGCGGATTCCATCAAACATCACCATTGTGTAAAAAGCACTTTTAAGTGTATTTGTAAATAATAATTCAGACCTAAGTTTTAAATGTTTTTTTCTGACAGATTAGTCAAAAGCAAGCTCCGTGAATAATATACTTAATAAGATTATATCCTTTCTTTTTTCATGTTTATAACATGAACATAAATATTACAGTTTGCACAAGAAAAGAGTATTTATTTTAATTTTTAGACATTTTTACTGTTTCTATGAATTATGTATTTTAAATTAAAATAGAAATTAAAAAGATTAAAGTATTTCAAATTAAATAAAAGTATGATCATTTTTTAATTGGTAACATAATTAAATACCTGTAATTTTAAACTTTAATAATATATATATACTATTTTTTAATAAATGCTTTTATTTATTTGCGTTGTAAAAAGTAGTGATTGAATTTATTAATCTCTGGATATCCCATGCTTTTAAGTTGAATATAAAAACCCAATTGTGGTTGAAGAAAGAATTATTTTTTTTGGCTTTTTAGCACACAATAAATAAAAGTAATTATAAATTTACGATAAACATATTGAGAAAAGCTCTGTGCTTGGTCGACTTTCAACTCCTACGAGTCATAGATATAGCATAAATTATAGCCAAGGAGTTAGTATATATAATAAGGTTAGAACAGATACAGACATATACTTAATATTTTTTGAATATTTTTATACAACTGGTCATCCTTTCACGCCGTCATCTGTTGACATAGTTTGCACTGAATGTAATGACTTTAAACAAAAAATTAAAGAAATATGGCACATATCAGTTGACAAAAATTCTATCGATGGAAAAGAATCATGCATGTCTCTCCCAAAAAGATGGTCTGTACTCCCTAACTAAAGCTCATATTCAAATTTTATATAAATGAGAAATAACAACATATATACACCTATTCCTAATTTATAATTTATGCGATGTCTACGACTTGGAGTCAAAAGGCAGCTAAGTACATAAAGTAAAATAAACTTGTATGAAAGCTTTTCTCAATACGGTTTTTGTATATTTATAATTACATTAATCTGAATTAAAGTGTATAATTCTATAGTAAATAAAATATTTTGTGTAATTATTTCTATTTAGGACAAAAAAAAAAAAACCAAATTTGTGGTCCATTAATAATCAATTCACTATTATTTTATTTAAGAGCATGCTAACGCTCTAAACAAGCTTTTTTTTTTATTATGATAAATGCTACTTTAAAGACATGCAGATGCCTAAAGGTTTAGATCTTCTTCTTGAGAATTATCTTTTAGATAAATTCTTAGCTTGAGTTGGTTTTTTGAATCTAATGTCCCAACTCCTCACTGAAGAGACCCATAGGTTGAAACCGGTCTGGGGATGGGGACAATCTAAGATAAAGATGATTTGAATGCCTTCTCTTGTAGTAGCATTTATCATGATAAAAAAAAAAAGCTTGTTTAGAGCGTTAGCATGCTCTTAAGCTTACATATTGGTAATTGCAAGCTATATATAAGTCACGTGACATCTGAATTTTTATTATTACTATTATTTTATTTATGAAAAAAATATTTTTTTAAAAAAAATTGTACAATCAATTGAAAATAAAATTTTTATTTCTATTTTAATTGATCATTAATATTTTTTAGTTTAAATTTTTTTTTACAAAAGTAAAAAGACTGCCCTCTTGTGTGTCTCACTGAAAATTTATTGAACCATTATTAACACTTTCATAATTCAGTTTACTAATCTTTTAACAGTAAACAAACCATGTGAACAATCTTAAATATTTTATTGTCATATTGCTTCATTATCAATTTCTGACACATGCACATAATTTTACAAAAATTCAGCAGAATAAAAGCCCAATAAATGTCCAAAATTTATTCTAAAGAAACAAACTGTCTCTTCCTTAAAGCATTTAAAAAATGTTATAATTTTATGAAATAATAAATTATTAATAAATATTAATTGGTATAAATACTAATTATTATTTATAAATAAATACTAATTATTATTAAATTTAAAAAAATTGTACACATTATGGGCAAAAACAACCAAATTATTCCAATATGGCTGATTATAAAGAGCTGTATATCCTAAAATAAAATTTGAAAATCATGCACCATGTGATGTGATATAATATGCTGTGACTTCTTATATAGAGTCAGGAATATCTCAGCAACTATTCCTAGAGAAACCTGTTAGCCACTTTACCTTCTCTTTCCATTCCCCATCCTAAGTTTTCCCATATCTTGCTCCATCCCATTTCCACAACATAATCTTTGTCAACTTCATGGCCTTTATATGTAAATCCCACGTATCTTTTCTCAAACCCAGCATAAAAACCAATAACACACTTTCTGTACAATCACTTTGTTCATATTTATTCCCCAACTTCATTATTTGTATCTTTTCTGTTTTCAGACATTTACATTCAATTAATAGATCCCTAATATTTTCTATGCCTTTCTTACACCAACTTGCAGACTAAATCACCCATATTTTTCCATTTATGTTTATATTCCCTTAGTGCTAAATATCTTGTTTGAGTCTTAAACAGTAAATTACTTTCTTTGCTATTACCATAAATTAACTCACACCCAATATTCTGTTTCCTTCTATATATATTTAAACTCTTTACTCTCCATCTCTTCAACTCCCTATTCTTTATTAATGCATCTATTCTTCTATCCCATTCCTTACCACTATAATACTCAACAATTTTCCTAACATAATCATCCCACTTTTTGTATAAGTATACTGACATAAATTCTTTATCCAAATCTTCTGCATACCACATTACCTTTATCATTCATCTTGTTGCCTGCCCTTTATTCATAAGCCAATTAAATGCTATTTTGGCTATTCTTTTATTATCCATAAATTGCACCACCACCAATTATGTTTTATATGTGGCTTTATCTCTTGATGAAAAATGTAACTACATTTAAAAATTTTTATTAACAGAGGAAAATGTCAGAACATGGCTTTCTATAGATTTAATTTCAATAATTTCTTATCGTACATGGGATTCAAAACCTATGAGTAAAACACACCATCTTAATTTTTAAGCATCAATAATCAATGAAACATTTTTCAATAACTCAGCCAACTTTCATAAAGTTAAATAAACAACAGGACAGAGACAAATCAAAGTCATTTTCTTATTCAAATTTTGTATATTAAATATGTATGTAAACATGTAATTAACTAATAGCTTCTATAGATATTTGTAAACAAGCAGAAAGATATAACCATCCATACACAACAACCTGAAAATCTTGGTTTAAACTGATATATCCATGTATAATGAGAAGGCCACTAAACATTACATGATCACCATTCTTTATGTTTACATAAGCTGTTTACCCAGAGACAAAACTCTCCATACAGTAGCACCATTTAGTGCAAGCCAGAGTAATTAATGGATGCAGGAAGCTTTTTACATAAAATTCCATATGTAGTGCCTACTCCTTCAATATCCCACTACTAGCTGAACATTAGTTTATGATATTATAGTTTTACACTTGCTCAGAAGTATACTAAATCTGAATTTTTGATTGGCTACAGTAATGCAAAGCATAATTATTACATATATGCGTTCGTGCGTGTACGTACAGTGTAAAGTTTAAACTGTTCTTAATTCAAGTCCTGATATTATATAAATTAATGAAGTGTCACCTTTTAAAGATCTCAAAAGGCTGTCAAGCCTAAAAAAAAATTGTCTTGCTCGAATAATCCAAGAATTTTGATTTGACAGTCAGTTCATTTCTTTAATATCTTTTTTATAATTTTTGACATTTTGTATAATCGCAGTTTTAAACTTTTTTCCAACTTTTATATTTTTTAATCGGATTAATTTGAATGTTAAATTATTAGTTAGAGACTCCGATGTGTTTCTGCATGTAACAAATGTAAAAAACGGTATTTCATCCACGTCAAATAATGACCATAATGTAAGTGGGACTTCTAATTGATATAATATGAAAACAGAAAAATTTCATTTAAGGATATATATATATATGTGTGTGTGCGCGCGCGCGCGTGCGTGTGTGTGTGCTAGGCGCACAGATAATGAAGTTATGTAAATAATATTTAATTTATGCAATTTAATGAGCTGAGCACTTTCGGGAGGCTTTGGGCTCCATAATCATAGCTACTAAAGTGTGGAGAACTATATAAATGCAACATGCAAATTAATGTGAAATGATCAAAGAGGCTATTGTATAGTTCTCCATACTTTAGTAGCTATGATTGTGGGAGCATAATGCCTCCCGAAAGCACTCAGCTCATTAAATTGCAGACTGTTTGCTTTTACCAACTTCATTATCTGTGCGCCAAGCACATATATATATATTTTATAGATTACATGCTAATGAAGTAAATATTTAATTAAGGATACTCTGTAAAATTCTATATATATATATTGGCGGTTGTGCAAGGCTAATCAATGTGTTCTTCAGCCAATACTATAAAGTTTACTAATGGAAGGTCCTATCCTTGTTGGATTGGGTATGTAAAATGAGTGAATGTTGTAAAACTTAATGAAAAGATGTTTTAAGTTAAATTTGACCATGGTTTTTGTGAGAGAGGTAGATCAAGCTTACATTATTATAAAGATTATCTGAAAGTCATTCTTTATAAGTGCAATATTGCTTCATTATATAGAGTATGTGTGGTTGAGAATAGAATGCCAAGGAGAGCTACAATAACACATACTTACACACACTGTTGAAGTATTTGGGGGAAAAAATGTTTTCTGCAGAAGTTTAAAAAAAACTTCCCAAAATATGAAATAAATGGAATAATTGACAAGTGTGTTTTATATGTGGATCTATTTGGAATTTATGGATTTGTTTGTAGAGTCATTACAAACCTTACCTATTTTTTTAATGTTTTTATCTTTGTTTTCTCTTGGAGTTGGAATAGCTATACTCATCTGAAATTAGCTGCTGTTGTGATTACTTTTGTATCTATTTTCTGAGTTTGCTTATATTTATTGTGTTTTTTTCTGCTTCAGGGCAGATAGAGTTAAAAGAATAAGTAAAGAGCTATACAACCAATTAAAGATATAATCATTGACAGAGAT